>CM077460.1:1800000-2372500 GCA_039654765.1 Mylopharyngodon piceus | reverse complement strand
CATCTACCATTTTGACCTTTATACTGCAAAGACGCATTATTCTCGTGCACAGCTGAGAGCAAAGCGTCATGTGAGGCTTCTCTAGTGCAGCATTTCACTTACACAGAACCAAAGCTTTAAAGCTTTAACTCAATTCTTTTGCTGTCTTAAAGCATATTTTCAACTGAAAATGCAAATCTTTGTACTTTTTGCTGTAGTGTCTTCCACTGGGTGTTGTGTCTGATGCACTGCACTCTCTCTCTGTCCCTCCTGCTTCCCATCATACACCACGTGTCAGTGTGATCAGAGGAGCATGCGAGGTAAGATGTAACAATTAGTTAATGGAACATGAAGAGAACAAAACAGTTCTCATCTGCTCCAAAATCCACCCATAATCTGCTTTTTAAAATGCCCCAGTTAATCCTGCAGTGGCTTGGCAGTGGACAACAACGGCATTCGACCCTCTCATTCAATTAAATGTGTAGAGTCAGAGAGGAAACAGACGGTCGTGCCATTTACAGGATTTACTGTAACCAGACAAGAGGGTCGATAGTGACGCTTCCTCAAGCGCTTGTGTTGTTGTTCCTCGTGTGTGTTTGAGAGATGGACAGACAGGGAGAGACTAAAGTCGGATGAGTGGAATGGAAAAATGACATGTGGCCATTTAGGCTGAATGCCAAAGTGTGATTTCTGAGCATTTGAAGCAGTATGTGTGTGCAGGCCATGTGTTGTGAGTGTGCTGTTCGCCTTGGGCTGAGCAAACTCTCCCTCTGTAGCTGATGTGGGTTTTAAATAGCAGCTCCGGAGGTTCAGACCAACATCACAGAATCCAGCAGAGAAACAGGCAGTGCCTTGATAAACTAACACACAATAGCACATGCACAACCATTACTGAGCACCTGAGAAGGTGCCTGAACTAGTGAGATATAATAGCTATGTTTTTAAAACACATTGTATTGATTTAGAAGAATTTTGTACTTATGGAGTTTTGTTATAGTTAAAGTACTTTCTTCCATCTTATTTTAATGCTGAGAGTCACTTTGAGTCTCTGTTAGCCCTCCCAAAAAAGTTGTGCACTGGTAAAACATCTACTTCAGTAGAATAAAATATTTGCAATACATTTATACACTGCCCTTCATTTTTTTTTTTTTTTAAGAAATTAATACTTTTATTCAGCAAGGATGCATTAAATTGATCAAAAGTTACAGTAAAGACATTCATAATGTTACAAAAGATTTATTTTTCAAATTAATGCTGTTTTTGAACTTTCTATTCATCAAAGAGTCTTCAAAATTATGAAGCAGCACAACTGTTTTCAGCATTGATAATAATCAGAAATGTTTCTTGAGCATCATATCAGCATATTAGAAAGATCTCTGAAGGATCATGTGACACTGATGACTGGAGTAATGATGCTGAAAATTCAGCTTTAATCACAGAAATAAATGACATTTTACAATTTATTCACATAGAAAACAGTTACTTTAAATTGTAATAACATTTCACAATATTACTGTTTTGACTGTATTTTAAATCAAATAAATGCAGGCTTGGTGAGCAGAAGAGGCTGTTTGGAAACAATCAATCTTTTTGCCATTCCATTTGATGCCTCTAGTGATGCAGAAATTTGCCCAGCAGCTTTTGCTAAATGTGAACTAAAATATACTACAGCATACAAGAAAGTGTGCCAAAGGTTGCATAATTCAGATGACACTTGATATTGGAGTGAATGAGCTTGCAGTCATTATGAGCTGACTGGAACATAATAGAGACGTTATTGGTTTCACTTGTCTTGAGTGATAGTTAAATGACATTCTGTCTTTAGATTACTACACTAAAACTACATCTGTCAGCAGATGCACATGACCTTACATTTAAACTTGAATTAAATATGAGTGAAATTGCTTGTTACTTACAGTGTACGGTAAATGCGTATTTGATTCACAGAGAAAGGTGTGTGTGTGGGAGCCGAATCTAATTACAGCAATGCAGTTGGAAATAAAGACTGAGGAAACCGTCTCAACTCTTCCCTCGTTTCAGCAGGGAATGTCAGCAGAAACAGAGATCAGTGAAATGTGTGCCAGCTCAGTTCTCTCTTCATTCTCTTTTTTCATGCACTTCAATTTCACTCATATTTAATTCAAGTTTAAATGTAAGGTCATGTGCATCTGCTGACAGATGTAGTTTTAGTGTCTGGACTGTAGTAATCTAAAGACAGAATGTCATTTAACTATCACTCAAGACAAGTGAAACCAATAACGTCTCTATTATGTTCCTGAAGTCAGCTCATAATGACTGCAAGCTCATTCACTCCAACCTAAAAATCTTTTCTTTGTGTTTCGTGCGTGTTGTGTGTGTCTCTCTTACCCTGGAAAGCATGCGAATTGTGGCTTTGAGAATAGATGTGTTTTGATGCTGTAAAAGTGCATGTTTGGAGGTGATAATTAATGAGAAAAACACAGAGACCTTTGTAAGAGCACCTCTGAGAGCTCATGAAGAGGTGTGGATAGTGCAATTTATAGTCAGACCGTGAAACAAGGCGAGATGAATGATTTGTTCGGTATCACAAGCAGCTGGTAAGAAAAGCAATGTAATGTTATGATTGTGATGTCATTGCACAAAATTAACCTATGAAGTTGTAAGTGTTCTTTTATGTGTAAAAGCAATTAGTGTGAATACAGGTGTGTGTGTGTGTGTGTGTGTGTGTGTGTGTGTGCGTGCACGTGTTTTTGTGATTTATGAGGACACAAATTTGTATAATGACATGGGTATTACACTGGTATTACGACGTAAACATGAAATACAGTATGAGGACATTTCATGAGTCCTCATATTTAAAATAGCTTAAAAAACATACTAAACAATGTTTTATTAAAAATTTAAAAATACTTTAATTTTCTCATAATATCCATTGCAGCATCAGCTCTTTCGTCACAGTGTCTGAAACGGTTCGATAAAGGATTCAGTGTCTCTAAACCCCTCCTTTCTGAGAGTCTGCTCTGCTCTGATTGGTCAGATGGCCCAGTCTGTTGTGATTGGTCAGAAACCAAACGTCCATTGTCATATCTGAATTTCAGCTCTTCCTCAGGTCTTGATAAACAGTGATACGAACAGTAACAATGGCGGCGGTTTTACCGTATCAAACTGGATTTGCTTTGGCAGCAGAAAACAGCATCTTCTCAACATGAACAACACAAACCAAACTCTTCCAGTCTCAGCTACAACTACAGTGTTTGAGGGTGGGGAAAAGTAGGCGTTGTTTGCGGGCAGCCAATGAAGACCACAAGCGGGTATTATGCAAATTAGTTACAAACCTACATAGTTTCGTGCAGGAAGTAAGACTGTAATTACTGACGACTCGTTTCAGGCAGTTCAGAATCATTTCTTTCTTTTGGGAGACAAAATCTCCACTTATCTGCACTTTGATCTTGAAACTTTGCAGAACATTCACAAACAGCTGCATTATACATGAAAGGTCAAATTCAAAAAAGCATATTATGGGCACTTTAAATCATAACCTTCTAAGTGGTTGTTTACTGTATATGCAAAAGCATTATGAATTGGTATACGTTTACAAAACTTTACCCATAAGTTAGTTAAATCTGGGAAAACTGCTCACTTAAATAGAAAGACACCGGCTGACTGACAAGGACAGTAACTAACCACAGTTTGTTTTGATATATGTGTCATTAAGAGGTGGGTTCATCTGAAAAAGATCATAGTAAATTAATAAAAGACCACAATGATAATAGAAACACTTAGTCTGTGATTTTTTTTTCCAGTTTTGTGTGCAATATGCATGAGATTTTAGATCCGTGCCACCTGAGGTTAAGACTAGAAGTCAATGCAATTAGCTTTATTTAAAAACAATGTTACTCAGTTGTGCTGCATGTCAGGTTAATGTTTTTGTTTAATGCACCTCATTGACAGCATGAGATGTGAATGTTTCCCATGCTGCATCAGTCAAGGTTTTTTACTGAAAATGTGAAATATTAAACAATGCTTGAAGCAAGGCTGGCTTACCTTGAGTGATCTGACATCTGCGGCCCATGGAGAAACAACACTCAGAGAGAAACAGAAATAACACCATTTGCCTTTTGTTATGCTGCTCATCCGGTTTACAGTGGATATGATATCGGGAGAGATACATACAGTTAGAAAGGAGTACCAAAAAAGTCCTGTATCTCATCCCTGTGGGCAAGAAAGTGTGCAGAGTTGTAGCAGAATCACTATTTACAGTTTCATCAATCTGACAGGATAAATTAAATATTCTGCATAATGTTTTTTTTTTTTTCTTTTCTTCACAAAAGGATCTAGAATATTGTGGTAATGGTCCACTCAAGTCATTTTATTCAGTTGTATTTTGCATGGATGGTTGCATTATTGAAGGGGTGCTCCAAAAATATTGTTTTAATACAGCATTTAAAACACTAGAGCTGTGCTGCACCCTCTCTGTCCTGTCTAAGCAATTTGAGTGTAATCTTTTATCCTAAAAACATTAACCTAAAAGTAGTTTGTTTGAGATCATTTTTAGCTGTTGTCACTAAACAGATTTGTGCTGAATTTGGAGGAGGGCAGCTGTTCCCATCTGATCATGGATGTTCTCATGTGTCTCACAACCATCTGCCGATCAGATGCCACGTCATAAGCTCTTCATGTGGTTTTGACATCTCCGTTCATCTCTCTCTATTTGATGTGCTAAAAATACATTTAACAGAGTAAACAAAGGCAGAATAACTGTTGTTTTGTGAGTAGCGGTGCAGTTTATTGGATATGAATTACTTGATGGTTATATTTCCACAAAACACATCAGATTGTGAATAGTAAAAATATATGTAACGTTTTTTATATAGCACATTTAACACAGCAAAGCTTACCAAAGAAGCACAATAAAATACATGGCATATATAATATAAAACAACATAAAATAATACTCTAAAACACCAGGGTTTTTTGAGAATAAACATCTAGTTCTGAGTAATTCTCTCATTATGTAATTAGATGAGCTGCGCTTAGAACTGTTGATAAATGTGAATAAATGCACAACACATTCAAGTCTAGAAGTTGTTTGGAAACTGCAAACAGTCTACAGTTAGGCTAATGAAGTACTTGGCAGAAAAATAGCTTATTCTAAAAACATTATTATTAATTTAATATATTTATTTACTGAACATTGTCTTTTATCATATTTCTGTTGCTGTACTTTATTAAAGCAATAAGTCACAAGAGGCCGTGCATTAGAGGGATTTTACCACAGTCAAAGTCACCATGAAATCAAAATTGACCATTCTTATTTTTTATGGAATATTGCAGTTATTTTATGTATATATTGCTGTTTATTCCAAATTTATTTATCGGTGCACATCATTATTGATTTAAATGAATGTGCCTCATAATCTTGAATCAAAATAACTTCCCCTCCCTCTTGCAGTGACATCTCTCTTCTCTGATGACATGTTTACTGGCGCGAGGACGAGGCAACCTGTCACTCACATGAGATCCACCAATAGCAAACCACAACCATCCAATTAATTCCCCACGGACAAAATCAAGCCCCGCCCTACATTTGTTCTTGTTCCAAAAGACATTTCACATGGATATACGTCACAATAGGGAAGAAAAGACGGTCACAACTTCCGTTTCATGCCAACTTTAATGCCTGCTACAGACTGTGGGATTTTGGCAATCCTATAAGGTCATTACAAATCACACTGTAGGACATGAATGTAATAAACTTGGGTATGACGTATATAGACTGTACGATCATGACACCTATTGAATCATAGGCTACGACGCAAGCTAGTATAGAAGAATAAAATGTCATCAGCATGCGCTTGTTGTAAACAAATATAGCAAGATGAATCGCACTTTGTCAATTGTGGTTTTTATGTGCGTTGAAAAAAAGAAAAGGAAGCGAAAGAGGAGAATATGGACGCGGTCATGGCTAGGGAAAAGAGGCCAACTTTACATGCCAAGTTTTAGCGCCATGTCATGTTGATCAATACGCCATTTCTTGTCGCATTTTTATTGGTCAGTAGACGTAGGTTGTAGCAGCAAACACACTGTGAGATGATCATGTTAAATTTCTGTCCCTGTCAGAAAATTATCGCAGACTATCTTTGGTCACAAGGCCAAAACATGACAATGGCCGTCTTTGTACCTCTCACTGTACGACGTTGGAACACCGTTTGGGAGCCACGACCACAGAAATCACCACGATTGGTCATCTTTCGTCTGGGACAGCCCAAAACTGTACAATGTGCACCGGGCATAAAGGAGTAGCTTCAAATTTCTGGAGCCTTTTCAAATACATCATATGGACTCACAGAGATTTTTGGGCAAACTATCCCTTTAAAGGTAAATTAGAATGGAAGAGATAGAGAAAAGTCCGTTCTTTGCTGTTTAGAAAGGTATAAACAGAAAATCACAACATATATTGGACGTGATCCTTATGTTATGAAGAGGAATTACTTTTCTACTGAATTGAAAGACTTGCCTGCCATCGAGGAGGTAGATGTAGAAGCTGCCGTCACGCCGTGTTCAGTTCTAGTCTGGTTTGTTTATATCACGCTACCTTTCAGCTAGTGAGTTTAGGGCAGTATTTTGATTTTCTGTCATGATTGTGAAAAATGTCGCCATTGTAGGTCATTTATGCTGAATCGAGAATTGCAACAGGAACTTACATCATTGTTCAGGGAAAAAACTGTGGACGGTGTAAAACAATTTTCGTCTTTCATACGTGTAAAAACACTAAGGGAAGCAGGTTGCAGGTGATGGGAAGATGCCGTCTAGCAAATCTAATAATGTCACCGATTAAACCCACTGCTTATCACTCAATAAAATAATCACATAGCTGAGTGTTTCTGAAAGTTTTGTATTTTGTTTTGGTTTAATAATTAACATTACATTTGCGAGTCCTCTCACTCGGCTTGTGAATGAATATAACTTGCACGCAGCCACTTCAAAATCAAAACTGTTCACAAGCTTCTATAGGCTTCATTTTGGTTGTCATTTGATGAAATAAATACAAAAAAAAAAAAAAAAAAGAATTCCTTTGTCGGTGTCTGTCCACTGAATGTGACCCTCTCCTCCGTGGCCATATGGGAAAGTGAATATTTACAAAGACAACATTAAAGCTACATTTACATTTACACCCTTCCAACAAAGAAATGGATCGACTTCTGTCAGCTTGTTGAACACTATTCATTTGGACATTTTCTACCATATGATGGCTGAAGCAGCAGTGCGTGACACTGTTTTCACAGTAACCAGATCAACATTGTGAACGGAATTCTACAAAATTTCAGTGAAAACACCAAATGATCATGCAATGGAATAAAATAGCTTCTCTTCCCTGCAAACGATACCATGAAGAATGCGAATATTTAACCAAGTCAAAAACAAAAAGGTAAGCAGGTATCCATATTCATTTCAGTATCAGCAGACGCAAAACGCTATTAAAGGCAACAACTTTTAAAGTTAAAAAAACGATATAAGTTACGTAAACGATAAAAGCTCCTTGTGGTTTCTCGGTTTGATTGATTTGAGCAACATAGGAATTTTGAGTTTGTGATAGGATTCCTATATAGAAAAATCACTCCTTGCCCTCCAGCCACATTTCGCGATGCAGCAATGACGTCATGTGCAAACAACCTATACAGGACAAAGATGTCGTCGTCTGAGACAGCAGAGAGTAGCCAGTCAAGCAAACGCACTCTGTAGAGAAGTTTGTCCGTTTAGGGCTACTGTAGAAACATGCCAGCGCAAAATGGTGACTTAACCTGCGGTGTATGTCAATATAAATAGCTCATTCTAATTTAATAAAAACATAATGGTTCATTATGTAAGGTCTTTATATACCACTGAAAACATAGTTATGTATATTATATTGCATTTCTGTCAATAGATCCTCCTAAAACTTACACATTGCACCTTTAAGAAGTGATATTTTAAATTTGTATTTATTTAGGATGTGCTTTTATCCAAAGTGACTTTTGAGACAATTGAGAAATGAGAAACATCACAAGCAATTTGTCATAAGTGCTGACAATATTCATAGCGCATAGCAAAGATTTTTTAAATAAGCTAGAGTCTGCATAATAAACATAAACAAAAGCACAAAAATAAATAAAAAATAAACAGCAAAATGTGGTTTGATTGGCCTGTTTTTGTTTCAGAGGTAGTGAATTAGGCTGAATGATTTGTTTTTGTTTATTTGTTTTCTTTGAATGCACTGATTGGCATGGTAGCGTTTGTATTGATTACTGACTAAGTCTTTTCCTCACAGAAAGAGAGAGAGAGAAAGAGAGCGCTGTTACGATTTGACAGTGAGATCCAGCTCAATTCTCTGCCTGTGGCTACAAAACCGTTTACACTGACTGACTGGAGTGATTGACCAGGAAAACACTCAATATTAAATTCACCGTGTTTGTGTGTGTGTGTGTGTGTGTGTGTGTGTTTGAGCATGAGCAGAAGAGAGATTATTGGACACTGAACAAAAGATATTGACAATAAACTTTGAAGGACTGGTTCAGTCAAAAATTTAAATTCTGTCACCGACGTTTACTCACCTTAATGTCGTTCTGAATGTTATTTTTATTCTTCTGTCAAAGTGCCCTTTTCCATGCAACTGAAGCTCCCATTTACAATCTCCCTAAGAGACAAAACTATCTGATCACAATTTTTATATGGGTTTCATACCATATAACGGAAGTAATGATGACAGAATGTTCATTTTGGGTGAACTGTCCCTTTAAATTGGATTCTTCTATGGTGTGATTGATACTTTACTTCATTTGACCAACTGGTAAGGGAGACTGACACACACACACACACACACACACACACACACACACACACACACACATATTTTACAGACACTAACGTTCAAATGTTTGGGGTCAGTATGTTTTATTTTATATTTATTTAATTCATTAAATACAAAAAAATACAGTGAAAACAGTAATATTGTGAAATATTTTACAGTTTAAAGCTGCAGTCTGTAAGTTTTGCCTCTTTGTCGCCATCTCCGTTTGAAACCTGCAATTGCAGTTATTTGCGGAATTATCAACTTTACGTGGGTTGTGCATTGGCACGGCTCTTCAGCGAGGGATAAATAGAATTCCTATGATGAATAGAAAATTTAAAAGAACAGTATTTATTTGAAACAGAAATCTTTTGTAACATTATATATGTCTTTACTGTCACTTTTAAACAATTTAATGCATCCTTGCTAAATACAAGTATTAAGTTCTCACTGTATAAATATCTTTATGACCCCACACTTTTGAATGGTAGTGTATATAATCTGAACATTTCCATCACTCTAATAATCTCCATCATCAATCACCAAAGAAGAGATGAATAGTTTATTGCCGTTACGTAAATGCATTCATATATGAGAAGTATACTCAGAACTGTTTCAGGTCACTTCAGGATAGAGTAGAAGTTTGAGGGCAGTTTGGGTTAGAGTTTGGTTCAGGACAGAGCTTAAATATGTTTGAGGTAGGATCAAAAGGAAAGTTTCGGATTGAATCTCACTTCATCCCATCAGCTTCTGCAGAGAGAAGGGAGTAAAAAGGATAAGCATGCAAAAATGCTCAGTTTGTCAGACATTTAATCCAAAGCAACTAGCTGTAGACTGTAGTGACTGATTCCTATTGGCAGCTTGAGGCTAAAAGCTTTTTCAAAGGATAGAAGAGGAGCAGGAATACATGTGTTCAACCTCACAAACTTTTAACCTCTCAGTAAACAGCAAACGTCCTTAATTGGATGATTTGTATGCAGTACCTTTTAAAAAGGTATTTAATTCGAAATATTTTTGATGATGGAAATCATATTAGTTACTTCTATATCATAATATGACAATTAAGTGAACAGTGAACATTCATTTTTATTTTCTTTCTCTAATTTAAATGTTTTAATTTAAACATAACTTGTTTGCTAATATTGTTTTAATTTTTAATCAATTCGTTTTTTTTCCCTGTGTGACCTTGATATCACTTTCTATCCTGCTAATATTTTTTGTAAAATCCCTTTAACTAACAACAGCCAGTTCCTTAATGACATCATCCTACAGTAAGTGACATCATTTTAGAGGACGAACAGCAGCAAAAACATTAATAAGTATTCTCAATGGATTTGATGGATTCTGTGATGTTTTGCGGCATTAGGTGGTATGTGTTTCTCTAAAATATGCATTTTGTTTGATCAAATGACACAAATCAGTTTTATGATAATTTTCACATTTCAAAAGATGCATAAAAAACTTAAAAATGACTAACTTTAGCACTTTAGGAATATAGGAATATCTTCATTTTTGTAATGTAGTCCACTGAAGGCCAATTGCAGAAGAACCCAAGTGCAGTTTATTTACTTTACATGATCAAACATAAAACAAAGACTTTACTTGGCTTGGCATGGCTTGGCAAAACAGGAAACAAGAAACATGGAGCTCACCAACAGCGGTTACACAGACAATACTTGACAAAGAACAAGGCAAACATGAGGGCTATTTATACAAAGAGATTAATGACAAACAAGGAACACCTGTGAACAAATAAGACAATGACTCAGTCACAAAACAGAACTGAGAAACCTAACTAACATGACTGAAACAACCAATGACAACATGACACATTCACAAGGGGAGCACATGGCAAGATCAAATGAGGAGCAAGGGAAACACATGCCAACAGGGAGCACATGGCAAAACATAACAAACATAGCAATGAAACAAGAACCTGAACTTGAAAATAAAACATGAAACATGAACATGACACCAAAACAAGACATGACAGAATCCCTGGACAAGACATGGACAGACCAGGGTCGTGGAGCATGGGTGGACATGGTCCGTGAAGCATGGGCGGACTTGGACCTTGGAACATGGATGGACCAGGGTTGTGGAGCATGGGCGGACCTGGTCCGTGGAGCATTGGGCCATGGAGCAGTGGTGGACCTGGGCCGTGGAGCAGAAGGTCCTGGTGCAGTGGTGGACCAGGGCCATGGAGCACTGGAGGACCTGGGCTGTGGAGCAGTGACAGACCGGGGCCTTGGTGCAGAAGGTCCTGGTGCAATGGTGGACCTGGGCTGTGGAGCACTGGAGGACCTGGGCCGTGGTGCAGTGGTGGACCAAGCTCCAGAAGCAGCGGTACACATATAGCGGGGCTATACGTACACACATTGGCTGGAGGCTCAGGCATGGCGGCCATGATGTGGAGAGGCTCTAGCTTGGTGGCCATGACTTGGAGAGGCTCTGGTGTGGTGACCGTGGTGTGATGAGGCCACCATCTTGGTTGAGGGCTCAGGCGTCGCAGCCATCTTGGCTGAGGGCTCAGGCGTGGCAGCCATCTTGGCTGAGGGCTCAGGCGTGGCAGCCAACTTGGCTGAGGGGTCAGGCGTGGCAGCCATCTTAGCTGAGGGCTCAGGCGTGGCAGCCATCTTGGCTGAGGGCTCAGGCGTAGCAACCATCTTGGCTGAGGGTTCAGGCCTGGCAGCCATCTTGGCTGAGGGCTCAGGTGTGGCAGCTATGATGTGAAGAGGCTCTGGTTTGGCGGCTATGTCATGAAGAGACTCTGGCTTGGTGGCCATGACATGAAGAGACTCCGGCTTGGCTGCCATGACATGAAGAGGCTCTTGAGTGGCGGCCATGTCGTGAAGAGGCTCTGGCTTGGCGGTCATTTCGTGAAGAGACTCTGGTTTGGCGGCCATGTTGTGAAGAGGCTCTGGTGTGGTAGCCATTTTGTCTGAAGTCACAGGCATACAGTAGCAGCCATCTTGACACAGGCATGACATGAACAGTCTCTGTCTTAGCAGGCATGACGTGAAGAAACTCTGGCTTGGCACATATGACTTGAAGAGACTCAGGCTGGGCTGGTGTGCTGTGAACCGTTTCTGACTGGGCAGGCATGACACGACAGTCTGTGGCTGGGCAGGCATGACATGAACAGTCTCTGACTTGGCAGACATGACGTGAACAGGCACTGACCTGGCTGGCATGACGTGAACAACTCCTGACATGATAGTTGGGGTGTGGAAACACTCTGGTGTGGTGGGTACTGTAGGATTGCGGGGCTCCTCAAATGATGAGCCACTAATTAACAGAGCATAGTCAATGAATTGGGCCCCTGGCATTCGAGACTGAAACTGTTCGTTTAGCCCCATCCTAAAAATGTCCTTGATTGCTATGTCATTAAAATCCACATGGCAAAACAGGAAATAAGAAACATGGAGCTCACCAACAGCACATACTTGACAATACTTGACAAAGAACAAGGCAAACATGAGGGCTAATTATACAAAGAGACTAATGACAAACAAGGAACACCTGTGAACAAATAAGACAATAGGCTTGTTCGAGATGACTACACTACCCTGCTACCGGCTGGCGAGATCTGACGGTTGCAGGCAGGGGAGGGGTACAGAGATGGCCGTCAGAGCGGACACTTCATGCTTTCTGTAGTGTGCTGAACAAAATGTCATTCATGGCAGACCACGCCTTTTTGGCGTTGATTATAGCCGAAGAAGTGGATGTGATTGAAATTCTCATGTTTTGAATATCAGATATTCAATATCAAGATTGGTTAAATACAGGAACTTGTCTAAGAAAAAACATGCAACACACGTCGTCCTTGTTATCACAGAATCTGACCAATGAGAATAAAGTGTGTCGTCATCAAGGCTTTCTCAGCCGAATTTTGAGCAACTGCAGCGCCTGACCTAGGCGGCTGGTCTCGTTTTGCTCTTGCGGTATTTTGATGGCACATGTGATCGTAAGGCGGATGCAGCGCCGAGCAAAGTCGGACAAATTTTCTAACCAGAATGCATTGCTTTTGTCAGGCAGCAGCCGATCTTTGCCGCGCCGCATGTAGTCGATCAAGCCTAATGACCCAATCACAAAACAGAACTGAGAAACCATATGACTAAAACAACCAATGACAACATGACACATTCAAAAGGGGAGCACATGGCAAGATCACATGACGAGCAAGGGAAACACATGACAACAGGGAGCAAAACATAACAAACATAGCAATGAAACAAGAAGCTGAACTTGAAAATAAAACATGAAGCATGAAAATGAACATGAACATGACACCAAAACAAGACATGACAATTTTCTTGTCATTGTGTAATTAAACAAAGTAAAAACTAATAATGTTAAGTCTGAGCTTGACCAGAACATACAGTATTTCTATAGCACATCAAGTTACACAAACATACTCATTTTCCAAGTTACAGCATAAAGGTATTACACAATAGGAGTGTCCCTACAGCTAAGCTAACATGACTCTTAATAATGGAAAGAAATTTAAAAAAGTATCACGCAAGTGGTACATGTCGGCATTATATTTGTTTGTGCATTTGTTTAGATGCCAACTTTAACCCAGTTCACTCTGCATAAAATAACTGCATCCAAATACATCAAGCATCACTTCATCGAATCACTTCAAATGAGTCAAACGCTTCACTCACCTCTTCAGATCACGGCTGACATATCATTCCCAACATCTCCTCCCAGAAGACATCAGTGTATGTGACGTGTCACCGACCTGCTTGCTTCTACACAGGTAAATAAAGATGAGACAGTGTGTTTCTGATTCAATGCAACTTTAGGCCTGAAGAAGAGCCTGGAAAATATCCAGAACAAACTATTATCAGTATTTTAACACCAGTCTGTCTGGACAAGAATGTTCTGTCCCTTGTGTAACAGTTTAATTCAGTCTTAACATGTACAAACATAATGCTCCTGCTTCTGTCCTGTAATAGAGTTCCTCTTGTTCCTTCTGTCATTGGTCTGTTAGTCTCATGTAGTCTGAATTATAAATATCAGCATCAATTTTGGTACACATTGCAGATTATTCTGTCTCAGAACGACCCACTTAAACAGGAAGAGACCGTCTGATTGGCATATAAAGTGACCAACCGCTGTTTTTGTTTTATTGTTTTATTAGATTTTCTTATTAAGAAAATCTAATACTTGATCTTCTAACTTCAACCACACTGCAGTTCGTTTTGTATTATCATTCAGGGAGGAGTTTATGTAAAATAGATTATACCACAATAATATTCAGCTCAAATTGCTTTACCATAAAAAAGTATTACAATAAGCACCAAGAACTTTACATGAAAACAAATAAAAAATACCATAATTAATATAACATAAGATTAAAATTTAAACCCACTTTATAAGGATAATAGGATAAAAATAGTATACATAAAATCCATAAAAGATGGATATTAAAACTAAATAATAATGTAAATAATAATACGTTTTTAGTTTTCTTTTAAAAATATTTAGTGGGCTAAATTTTTTTTTTTTTTTTAATTTCTCACACAAAGCTATGACTTCTGAAGACTTTAGAGTTGTATGAACCACCTTTATAATATTTTTAGTGTTTTCTCCCCTTTTTTCCTTTTATTGGAATTTGGAAGCATAAATTGCTGTCCAATTTAGATGTATAAATAGGAAATCTTTTGCATTTCACTTAAGAACGAAAGTCATAGGCTACGGGTTTTGAAAACAACATGGCTGTGACTTAATTTTTAAATGAACTATTCCTTTATATAAGTATATTATTAGCAAGCTTTTAAAGATTTAAAGATTAGTAATTATAGGAAAGGAAAAGGTTGATTTTTTTATAATACGTAACACGTCTAACATGTTTTATTTACTTGCTAAATGTCTCAAAACTGAATGAAAGGGTGTCGCTGTCCGTGGTGCTGATCTAGTTGTGGACGCTCTCTCTCTCTCTCTCTCTCTCTCTCTCTCTCTCTCTCTCACACACACACACACACGCGCGCACACGCAGACCTCTCTCTCTCCTCTCAGTGTTTGTGTTGCTCCCCTCGCGGATGAATCTCGCAGTGATGGAGATCAGAGTGGCTCGTTTTCGCGTTCGCCGGAGATAAAGTGATTTTAAGGAGAAATGCAACGTGTTTCCTCTGATAATCACACGCGCGCGCACTGTCTCGCACACCACCAGACCTGAGCTCACATTGAGACGAAGAGCGGTGCTGGGAAGTTTAATGTTTCTCAAGAGCGACGGAAGACAGTCACCCGAACATCTGAGGTAAAACTCCTCGATCTGCTGAACCTTCTAGTCTCAGGTCAGATATTAGAACATCAGAACCTGTCGCGGCATTTACTGTATGCTGTTTGAGTTGAGGTATGTGCCAGTATGTGTGTTTTGCGGTTGTTTTGTAAGTGTACCCGTGTGTTTCTGTCTGATGAGCCGGAACACAGTGTGAGGGGCTTGGGCTGTGTCTCAAAACCTAGTCAGCTGACTACCTAGACTACTTGGACCGTTTTGATTCGAAATGCTCCTACGATGTGCTGCTGCACGGAACGCAAATACTATGTAGTGCGTTAATTATGATTTGAGACACAGCCACGAGGCTATCGTTTTGAGTGTCGCGTAGTTGATGCATTTGAGCTAATAAGCGCTAAATTAAGGGAAATTATGAACACTGTCAGCCTATATATGGGTTTAAACACAGCCCGGTGGTGATAACAGCATTAGTGATAATTGTTGGTTTTGCTCTAGTTTAAAATGACTTTTTAGTGTTCAGTCGAATTGGACTTTATTAAATGACGAAAAGAGTTTAAGAAAGCTAGCAGCCAAATGAATTCCTGTTGTGATGGTGAATCACAGATATTGATTGTAGGCTGAAGTTTGGGTTCATTGTCTTCTGACCTCTAGATCGTGACATTTATCCAAGGAGGTCAAGAATAGTTTCAATTAAGTACAAAGTAAAATGTTTGTGTTGCTGTATGAATTTAAAAAGCACTGTATGAATTGAAATATGTGCAGTTTTACACATTGACATGCCTTTTTCCACGAACAAGATGCAAAATAGGGCTTGATTCTGTCAGAAAATGAGTTTGATCATCTCAGGAGGTCAATATAATTATTATTCGTGCAGTATTTTTCATATTTCTTTTAAAATAAGCCTTTGCAAATGCCTTTTTGTTAAAACTGAATTGTCCACTAGAAGCGGCCTGACTGTTCTGTGACATACTGTATCATCAGATGTGAATGAAGCTGTTGCAGCTAGTGATGGTTTCATTCGATTGTTTGTGTCTGAGTCTCATTTTTAGTCTTGTCATACAGGCACCTTTAAGATAATGGATGCATAGAGCAGATTGTAAGCTACAGCTCAGCTTGTTTTGTTTGTGCTTCCAGCTCCATCATTCTTGTTCTTGTTTCCGGTAACTGCCCACCTAAGCTACATTTATTTGATTCTGACCTCTCAACTTTCTGCAAAATGCCCCTTTTTGTCATTCTATGCATGACTTTTACATCAGAAAGTTTGTCCTCAACTTTTATAACTCTATAAATCGATCACTGTGTTGCATAACTAATGTCTGTCCTTTTAACAGCTTCAAAAATACAACAAATCTGCTCAGATTGTTGTGTTAGCTTTTAGTTTTATCTGTCGCAGTGACTGTCATCTGTGATGCTGCTCTATAACAGGCTGATGGCTTGGCAAATACTTGATTCTTCTCTGGGCACATTTGCGTGCACTGTTTTAGCAACTCACAGAAGACCTAGATATCTTGGCTTTTGCTGCATTTCTCAGTGCATTTTATACTGCACTGCATCAGTTTTCAGCTTGTGCTGTTTTAAAAATATAGTAATGTTTTTTTTATTATTATTTAAATTATAGCAGCATAATATTGCAACTATATTATATTGGTAACACTTTACAGTAAGGTTTGATTTGGTAACATAAGTTAACATTGGTTAATATGAGCTAACAATGAACAATACTTATACAGCATTATTCTTTATGTTAATCTCAACATATAGGCCTATTAAAACATTTACAAGGTCAAAAGTTAACATCAGTTAATGCACTGTGATCTAACATGAACGTGAACATTTTTATTAACTAACATTAAAAAAGGTTAATAAATACTATGTTAGTGAATGCATTAACTAGTGTTAACAAATGAGACCTTATTGTAAAGTGTTCTCATTATATTATCAGCTAGTTAGTTAGTTTCTTTTGCACAAACATTTGCAAATAGACATTCACCTTCAAGTTCACTTTATGTCATTCAGTCCAGACATGGGAGAATTGAATTACATTTCTCTACAGGTCCTGGCAATAATTCAACTCTATACAGGCACAACAATGATATATAGAAAGGTCATTTTGCATACCACATATCAGCAAAGCAGTATATGTAGTACAAAGACAATAATCCAACAGATTACACAATAAACAGTTTACACAGTATACAACACATGCTGTAGGGCACATTAGAAGTGCATGTTTAGGGGCCGTTCACAAGGAATGAGTTTTTCCATTCCACTGTGCTACTTTTCCATCTTTTTTCAATGTAAACACAACCTAGACGAATGTCTTTAACTGTTGCGCTCACGTCTTTTGCAGCAGGTGCATCCCAATTCATGTACTTATGCACTGTTCTATGCCGTTTTGTAGTATAAATAGAGTGTTCACATAGTGTTCACACTGAAGATTCCAAATAAAAAAATTGCAGTTTAAATACCCGGTTGATGCACTTAATTAACCGAAAAAACAAAGTGTTGAATGTTGGACACTTCATGCACTCAACTGCATGGTGTTTAGTGTATAGTGCGTCATTTGGGACACAGCTGGCTCATGACGCCACATTCTAAAAATGCGGTGCTCAAGTTAAAAGCAGTTCAACTTTTAAAAATGCGTCTTTAGACCTTGCGCTTTTTTCGTTCCACTGACCTGTGTCTTGCATTTTTACTGTGTGAACCGGCCCTTAGTCTACAAACTTAAGATTATCTAATCCATTTTTCTTATTCTTTTCTCTTTTTTTGCAACTTCACTGACTGTAGCTGAGTGTCCGGATGCAATCAATGAAAATGAAATGCTAGGACTCTGCATTGCTGTCTACCATCTACATGGAATCTTAACTGAAATGGGGCCTCATAAGTGACAGATTTGGAGCACTCTACATAGGCAGCAAATGTGTGTCATACAAATAGCATCTCACATGAAGCGAAGGGGGAAAGAGTTATGATGGTATGAAGATATATGAAGTTATGAAGATGATACAACACTCTAAACTGTACACAAATACTGGGTAATATAGTCAATTTTTAATTAGAATTTAATTTTCATTACTGAAATAATCATATTCATATAAAAATGCATTCTGAAGAATGCATGCAATGCTGCTATAAATTTGATCAAATAAAGGTTTCACAATTATTATGGTAATATTTTACAATAAGTTTCTGCATGTTAACATTAATTCAGTGGTTAAAATTAAATAACAATGAGCTATACTTTTACAGCAATTACTAATCTTGATTAATGTTAATTTCTACATACTAATACTATTTATATAAATGAAATGTACATTAGCTAATGTATTATGAACAAACATGTATTAACAATGAACAATAGTGTATTTATAAATTAACATTAGCCTAGTTTAATAAATGCTTTTTATTATTAGTTCATGATGCCTAAAATCAAAACTTTATTTAACATTATTTTAATAATAATTATGTTACCTATGTAGGTGCATCACTAGGTTTTGGAACAGAGCCGAGGAGTCAGCTCATGTTAAATTGGCTTTAAAGTTTGAGATTTCAAACAAGTAAATGTTGAAATTAATTTGTGCATTCAGTTTAGAGCACAAGATCTCTTTCATGCTCTAAACTCCACACTAGATGCTCAGATTTGTAGTACTTTGTCTTATATCCACTACAGACTTGTTAAGTTTTGCTTTT
Organism: Mylopharyngodon piceus; assembly: GCA_039654765.1. NCBI lineage: Eukaryota > Metazoa > Chordata > Actinopteri > Cypriniformes > Xenocyprididae > Mylopharyngodon > Mylopharyngodon piceus. The sequence continues at coordinate 2,353,778 of CM077460.1, read as the reverse complement.
ATATTGATGATGGCCACACAAACATTGACTCTGGCTTTCATTAGAAACCTCCAAACAATCTTATCAATGGAAACCCCTCAAACAGCAGTGAAGTTTCTATCTTATCTCAGTCTGCCATTGTGAACACACAGACAGGCTTCTCTTGAATGGGCCGAAGTCAGTCCATCACGGCGAGTCAATAAGGGAGCGAGGGCCAACAGCCACAGCAAAGGCCATGAATGGACTGCTAATCATAGCCAGATCAATAGCCTTTTCAATAGCGCTTACTCATATTTAAACAGGGCTCAGGCTGAGAGCTCTTTCTGTGTGCGCGCTCGCTGCTGAAATGTGACACAATGTTCGCGTCTCGCAGTACCAGCTGTGTCTTTATGCCACCAAATTAACATTCACTTTAGCAGCACTATTTCAGTAAGCATGTGTGTGTATGTGTGGATGCTTTTTTTCTTGGCCTGAATAAGCCCCATCTAACTGCTTTAGCGGCCTCAATATGCTCTTGTGCTAAAAAGAAAAATAAGAAGCTGAACTAGAAGCGACTGATGTCTTGTCTTGAGGCTGTGAACGCTGGAAGAGTCAAGGCTGCACATCACCAAAGAATGTTCACTAATCACAGACCAATCAGCTGTGAGCTTCACTACATATACACAATGACTTTTTGCATTGCCTGTTTTGGCAAAATAAGTTTATACATATAATGGTATTGCTACAGTGTTGTTTATTATTAGAAATAAAAGATGTTTGTACGTGTACATTGTTGGAGCAGAGACCAAATTCACAGAAGTTCACACACATTAAACCTCTAAATTTATTGAAGGTTGACGATGATAAAATGGCTGTAATAGAAATGTGGCATTGGTCAAATGACACAGTTGCACTGGTAGCATGACCCCAATAAATACCTAATTTTGTTAAATTTTGTCATTATTGCATGCATCCTTTGCAGAGAAGGCAAACTCCAGAATGCAATGCAATGCATTCGGTGGAAAAGCTTAATTTAAGATTATTGTTAATAAATATAATTATTTTAAATATATACATTATTAATATACAATGTTAAATGGTGGTAGGTCATTTAGTGTTAATGCTCCTAAATTATGGAATTCACTTCCCCTTACACTTCGTAATATATCATCTTTGTCTACCTTCAAGAATAAAAACGTATCTATTTAATATGTATTTTAGATATTGTGGCTATATGTGGCCTTATGTGTTTGTATTGTGTATGTGGGTTTGCAAATGTATTCTATGGCACTATGTAAAGCAACCTTGAGCTATGGAAAGGCGCTATATAAATAAAACTTCTTCTTCTTCTTAAATATTAGTTATATACAGGGCTTGACATTAACTTTTTTCTCACCAGCCACTGTGGCTAGTGGTTTTCCAAAATTACTAGGCACTCAGCAATTTCACTGGCCACAATTTTGACATCGATACAATGGGGAAAACTGCCATGTAGATATTTTTAATATTATTGCATAATTTAGCAGCAGGTATATTAGGCTGCTGTCACTTTAAGACCTGACACACAGATCTATTTTATTGTTACACATGCGTTTCCATGCATTTCAGATATTTCAGTATCGATATCAAAAAATCGATATTTTTGACAACATTACATTGCACTTAGTTTATTATTTCAGATGCCTTTTTAAAGACTACAATTGAAAATGTATATACTATATATAAAATTCAACCCACCAAAGTGTCTAGTAGGCTTTTTCTTAAAAAGTTTTTGAAAGAAGTATCTTATGCTCAAAAAGGCTGCATTTATTTGATTAAAATAATGTAAAAACAGTAATATTGTGAAATGTTATTGCAATTTAAAATAACTGTTTTCAATGTGAATATATTGTAAAATGTAATTTATTCCTGTGATCAAAACTGAATTTTCAGCATCATTACTCCAGGCTTCAGTGTCACATGATCCTTCAGAAATCATTCTAATATGCTGATTTGCTGCTCAAGAAACATTTCTGATTATTATCAATGTTGAAAACAGTTGTGCTGCTTCATATTTTTGTTGAAAGTTCAAAAAACAGTATTTATTTAAAATTTAGAAATTTTTTTATGAATGTCTTTACCGTCACTTTTGATCAATTTAATGTATCCTTGTAGAATAAAAGTATTATTTCTTTTAAAAAAAATCTTTCTGACCCCAAACTTTTAAACTAGCTATATATATTTATATAATATTTTTAAAAAAATTATAAAAATGACTATTTTACACAATATTTGTGCCTCCATGACTTGTAAATTTTGTAAAGAGTGTTCTAGTCTTTTATGAGGTTCTGTTTCAGCTGATGAGTCTGAGAAGGCAGTGAAGGAGCTCAGTAGGTTTTGTAGCAGAGCCGTGGTGACGTCAGTGAATCAGCTTTATGTTTTTGTTTTCAGGCGTCATGTCGTTAAATCCATCAGCAGAAAAGACTTTCACTACGTTAATTCCGAAATGTCACTGTTCTCTCTGGTGTGTCACTCAGACCCCGGAGAAAACACTCTCCTCAAGCTATTTTAGATTTCAAATGACCTTCTAAATCCCAGCAGTGATTTTTATATAAAACAAATCACAGCTCTGATGGTTCTAACCTACATACGTGAGGACAAATAGGCCTAATTGCCCATGAAAGACTGCTATGTGTAAAAGTGAAGGACGTGTCATTGTGACTATAACACTATCTGGACAGAAGCGGCCCGCTGATAAAGCAGAGCGTCGCTGGCCTCTACATTATTCATGCACTTCCTTGTATTGAATATCTGCAGAAATGAAGACGAGCTGTTCTGTAGATCGACTGCCTGATTTCCCAGTGTTGCATCAATCGGGAAGAGAGAGAGAGATGCAAAAAACTCTCTGTTCTGTTTTCTTTATGACACAATTTTCCTTACAAACCCCTGCTATGCAGTGTGAGAGAGATTGTAGATGGGAAGATAGATAGAAGAACAAAAAGGCACTTTGCCATGGTGAAATTTGCTTATAGGCAACATGAAATTGAAATAATTTTTTGATAGACATTTCTGGTCAATCCCTCATTGCACATTATTCCAAAGAAAAACATGTTTATCTTCATAATCTTTTATCACAGTGAAACTGTGCCAGAATCTGAAATGACTCTCATTTTCAACTTCATTTAGGCCATAAATAATGCTATATTTTTTTCATTGTTGTAGGCTACTATTGTATCATGCATCTTCATTGCACTCAGAAATGGAATTATGGATGTAATGGACTGTTTCATGTCATTTTTATAGCTTAGAAAAACACAGCACATGTCCTGTTATATTGTGCCACTGCGTTACTCAAAGTACATACTGTACCGACACATGGTGAAATATGGTGATTCTGACCTTTCTATACGGCCCATATTTTGAGGAGGAATTTATACTAGACAGACAGAAAGAAGGACATGAGCAGGAAAGAGAAAACTGACAAAAAAAAAAAAGAAAAAAAAAGAAAGAAAAGAAAAGAGAAAATAACATGCTCTATTCATTTAGCTGCGGTACCCTTTTGGGCTGTCGGCTGTATTGTCAAAAGTGTGAATAATTGAAGCTGTGAAAATGTCAAGCAGGCTGTCCTGAAAGCCCCGAGCTGTTTGTCTTTCTCAAATTAGCACTGAATGAAAAATCACACTTTTGAAGAAGGTAGAAAGAGAGGATTTGTCTGGTAAATACATAATTTAGTTACAAGCTCAAAAAGTTTATTCCACTGTGTTACTGAACACTGCTCCAGTACACCTCAGATTTCTTCAGTAGCTCAGTTTGTTGTTTTGCAGTGAGGTTGTTCTTATCACATCAGTTGCAGCTGCTGCATGGTTTGTGCTCCGAAATATATGAAGTTATTAATAATCAAGTTAAAGGGTAAGTTCACCCAAAAATGAAATTTATGTCATTAATTACTGACCATCATGTTGTTCCAAACCTGTAAGACCTTTGTTCATCTTCGGAACACAAATTAAGATATTGTTGATTAAATCCAAGCGTTTTTTTTTTTTTTTTATCCCCCATAGAAAGCAATGTAATTACTGTCCTTCAAGGTACAGAAAAGTAGTAAAGTAGTAATTTGTGTTCTGAAGATGAAAAGTCTTGTGGGTTTGGTACGAAACGAGGGTGAGTACTTACTGTAATTACAGAAATTTCATTTTTGGGTGAACTAACCCTTTAATTAATGTATTGTAAAGTCCACAAAAATTTTACATTTATGTAGGCCAATGTCGCATATACGTATACACTACCGTTCAAAAGTTTGAGGATGGTAAGATTTTACTACTGTTTTTGAAAGAAGTCTCTTCTGCTCACCAAGGCTGCATTTATTTGACCAAAAAAAAGAAAACAGTAATATTGTGAAATATTATTATGATTCAAAATAGCTGTTTTCTATGTGAATATATTGTAAAATGTCATTTATTTCTGTGAATTTTCAGCATATTTACTCCAGTCTTCAGTGTCACATGATTCTTCAGAAATCTTTCTAATATGCTGATTTACTGCTCAAGAAATATTTTTTCCATTTTTTCCATATTATTTCCAAGATACTTTGATAAATAGAAATCTTTTTTAATATTACAAATGTCTTTACTGTCGCTTTTGTTTAATTTATTGTTGAATAAAATTAATAATTTCTTTAAAACAATTATATATTACAGGAAATTTGCATGCAGTATTAAAAAACAGAAAAAATCTGGAAAAAAAAAAAAAACCCAGCTTCTAAAGGCTAAAGTGGCAAGTATTTAGTGACCTTCCCTTACACTTGAGCAATAGCAGAAACCTGGCTCTCTTAAACCTAAATGGAATGGAAAAGGACTGGAAGACCAAGAAAACTTTCAAAATCTGATGAGAAGTTTCTCAGATTTTCTTCTTTGAGAAACTGGAAGAAGTCCAGGAGGTCACACTAAATACTGATTTTTGCTTAAAGAAGCCATTTTGTTCTGATTTTTTTTTTTTTTTTTTTTTTTACATTTTGTGTACATATTTCCTGTATTTTCTGTTTGTATCATAATAAAGACCAAAAAATAAATATGGATGGCCATTAAAACATCTAATGGTGTCCTGACACTGTGTCTACATCAGACGTGACTTTTGTCGCGTCACATTGCACCGCTCCGCAACAGCTAAAAGCTGTCTACACTGAATGTGACAAACCGACCGTTGTAAAGCACTTGGACTACATCAGAAATAAAACGGGGAATCCGTTTACTGTCAGGAATTTGTTGTCGTGTCGTGCCGCATCCAGTGTAGACAATATCACTGATTATAATGGGTTCTATTGTCTTTTGACGCGTCGCTCGCGTCCGGTGTAGACACGGTGTAAGACTTGCACAGTACTGTGCACGGTACAGTACTTGCACAGACTTTTGCACAGTACTGTATATATACACACACACACACACACACACACACACACACAGAGTGGAGGTTTATTCAATTTTTCTTCACTAAAATATTAATAATGTAACTTTCATTTTATTGTAATTTTGCTTATTTTTATGTTTAGTAACTTTATTTTTATTTTAGTATTTAAAGGTAAAGTGTGTAATTTATGCTAAATGGAATTGCACAAATAATGGACAAACAGATAGTCCCGCCCCAAACTCACACCATTGGTTGAGCTAATGTTCCTGTGTCAGGCTGCTCAAACCAGCTGATCAATGTTTTGAAAGCGTCACAGAGTTACTCTTTTTGGAAATTCATCCTACAAATGTCTTTCTTACAATGACTCTAACTATTAAGCTAAGACAGAGGATGTATTTTAACATTGAAAAAATTACACCTTTAAAGTAAACATGAAATCAACACTGTCCCTATTTGCTTACATTAGAAGTCATATTATGAAAATAACATTGGATGTAGATGTTTGATTTATAAAAATGCAACACTTGCACACGTTTTGTTTCTGTGTCAGTCTGTCTCTCTCCAGACTGATTGTGCCGCACCGATACATCACAGCAGTACGACTCCGCCACAAGCCATGTGTTTAAAAAAGATGTTCTATTTTTGACACCATACTGTGTCATGCTGAGACCTTCATTAACAATGTAGATTAAAATGAACATGAATGTGTGCAAGGTGCCTTTTAGCCAAACCGTTTGTTTAACCACTGAAACTATCAGGTGTCATGGCAAAATGTGCCCTATTAGCTGCTGCTTTACAGTAGATGGACGATAACACTTTTTTTCTTTATGATCTAATTTCAAGTGCCACTGTAAAATGTGCAATTATAGCCATATAAAAAGCCATTATTAACAATAAATCATTATTTTTCATCCTTTATTGTTTTTCATTTACTTCTAAAGTTTAAAGTTACATCAAACATCACAAAAACATCACCTTGAATTTTTCCCGTTTGATATGAAATACATTAAATTGCATGATCAACAAATAATAAAATTCAGCAGTATTAATAAATTAATAGGATCAATATTTAATATGAAGATCATTCAGCTCATATTGATCAGGTATTAAACGTTATTGTGCAAAAAAATATAGGTTAATTGGGTTTTAGGAATAAGTGTTCTGAAAATGGCTTTGGGAATTTTTTGTGTAATAGGGGTTATGCGCAATCTAACTTCCGTATTCTGTAAAACAGATCAGATCGCTTCCGGTTTAGGTCTTTTGTATGTGCTTCATTAAAAAATTTGCTGTTTTATTCAAGATAACTTAAAAGGAGCGAGCAAAGATGGGCATAACTGATGTCCCCCGCATATGCAGATTGATATTTAAAAGCTTTTTTTCATTTTTCTTCTTCACGCTAACGTTTTGATATTTAATAGAATAAAACACCTATAACAATGTGAACTAGGTAGTTTCACTGATTACCTTAAAAGTCCATAGATATGCCGTCAATTCATACTGATGTTAACACTTTCTCTGACAAGCGGATGCAATGAGACCAGTTTTCCGGTTTGGTCATGTGACGTTCGACATATACCCTATTGTATGTGTTTAACACCAAATTGCCTTGATAAAAAAACTTATGCTGCAACAATATTCATATATGTACACTAACTAAAATAAAGTACTTCTCTGAGTAAGTACATACTTCTGACAGTCTGTCTTTACTGGGAAATTCTGCCATGTCATAAAATTGCACCTTGTTGCATACTGTTTGTAATTGCATTAATATTACCTTGAAATTCATTATTTTACTTTTAGTTCACACTTTTAAAAACTTCACTGGCAATTTTGGCATCACATTTCTTGCCACATTTCCTCAATATAGCTGTGGGTGATATTATCCCAAAAATCATGCATGGATGTATAATTCAATAATCCACTAAAATAGTGTACCATCTGGACACCTTTGGCATATTATTTTCAGTGTACTTTGATTTGAGATGCACTAATCCTGTTCTCACATACAATAATGGTATGCTAATTGGGATGCAGCCTAACTACTTCAGGCATTTAATTAAACCCAACACCAAATTGGCTGAATCAAATATCCTGCTCTCCTGCTCAAAATCTTAATAAGTGCTATTTATTCTGTACCTTTTCATATGGAGTGATATTATCTCCAGTATGTCAGGAGAGTGAGTTGGAAAGCCACTGTGAATGTGTGTGTGTGTGTGTGTGTGTATATGTGTGTGTAGTCCTGGTAAACTCTACATTATGAGGACAAAATGTCCCCACAAAGATGGCAATATTCAAAATCCTTGTCCTTGTGCGGACATTTTTTGGTCCCCATGAGGGAAACAGCTTATAAATCATATTAAGCGATGTTTTTTTGAATATGTAAAAATGCAGAATGTTTTCTGTGACGGGAAGGTTTAGGGTTAGGATAGAGAATATCTGTGATGGGAAGGTTTAGGGTTAGGAGAGAGCATATACAGTTTGTACAGTGTAAAAATCTATATGTCTATGGAAAGTCCCCATAAAACATGAAAACCCAGCAACAATTTACAATAAGGTTCATTAGTTAACTACATTAGTTAACATGAACTAATAATGAACTGTACTTCTACAGCATTTATTAATATTTGTTAATGTGAATTTCAACATTAACTAATACATAATTAAAATCAAGATTTGTATTCGTTAACATTAGTTAATGCACTGTGAACTAACATGAACAAACAATGAACTGCTATATTTTTATTAAGTAACATTAACAAAGATTAATAAATACAGTAACAAATGTATTGCTCATGGTTAGTTCATGTTAGTTAATACACTGACTAATGTTAACAAATGAATCTTATTGTAAAGTGTTACCGAAAACCAAACGTGTATGTGTGTGCGTGTGTTTTTGTGATTTATGACGACACAAATTTGTATAATGACATGGGTATTACACTGGTATTACGACGTAAACATAAAATATGAGGACATTTCATGAGTCCACATATTTAAAATAGCTTTAAAAACATACTAAATGTTTTATTAAAAATGTAAAAATGCAGACAGTTTTCTGTGATGGGTAGGTTTAGGAGTAGGGGTAGTGTAGGGCGATAGAATATACAGTTTGTACAGTATAAAAACCATTACGCCTATGGAATGTCCTCACTAAGATAGCAAAACAAACCTGTGTGTGTGTGTGTGTGTGTGTGTGTGTGTGTGTGTTCATGGAACAGTTTCACAAAAGTGAAAATTACATCATCATTTACTCATTTACTTACCTCCTTTCTTCTACTTAACACAAAAGACGATTTTGAAAAAATCTATCTGTATTTTTTTCCCCCATACAATAAAAGTCAATGGGGTCCAATGTTCAAAATATCGTAATTAATAATGACAGAATTTTCATTTTTTTTATGTACTGAATTTTTTATGTACTTTTTTAGGAACACTGAAATAAAATTTTAAAGGATTTCCTTTGAAACAATTTTCACTCAAAAATTGATAGTAAATTTCACAAATAATTACAAAGTATTAACTCAAAAATTTTCAGTAACACTTTATTTTGATGGTCCACTTTAGACATTCTACTAACTATACAGTAAGTAACTTTGCAATTACATGTCAACTTATTCTACTAACCCGAACCCTAACCTAAGAGGTTACTAATAATCTACTACAGTCTACTAATGTACTAATGTACGTCTACTACTGACATGTAGTTGCAAAGTTAGTATAATGTCTAAAATGGATCATCAAAATAAAGTGTAACCAAATTTTCAAGTAAAAAAGTCAGTATTTTCTTGTAAAACATACTCCAATAGTCTTTGTTTTAATTACAATTTCGAAAAAATCGTTGTTTACAGTATACCTTTAACTATTGTCTGGACTATAAACAATGTAATTGTGTATAACATGTAAATGGGTTTGCCTATGCAAAATGTGTTTTTAGCATATTGCTATGTGGTTGCTAGGGTGTTTTGCTCTCTGTGACTTTTTTTGTCATCATCCAGCATGTGAAAATTGTGTGTCTGATCAGCACACCTCTGGTCAACATGACAATCATTCATGTCTGGAACACATGCTGAAGTTTTAGTATGTTCAAAATCACTTTTTCAAAGTGAAAATGTAAAAATTGTCCTGTACGAAAACGGCTACAAGCGATGAAGGTGCCACAAGCCCTCGAGCTACGAATGAATCTTTTAGAAGCTCACCCCCCTCAAGCAAGAAAGACACAGTATGAAACTGAAGAGACACAAGACATGACAAGGGAAAACCGAATGAGAGAGGAGGATATGTATTTTTAGCGGTTTGACCGTGACCACGGCTCACATCTGCTACAGAGAAGACAGTTATAAACTGATTTGTCCTTCTGAAGAAGCTATAAGATCTGTAAGATCATGTCATTTGTATTGGGAAAAACAACATGGCAAACATAAAATCATCCCAATTGACCACAGAACCGATTGAGCCACATGAATCTTCTCTGGTGAACATGAAGCAGTGCTGATAACCATTTTACCTCCATACTGTGACGTTTTTCTCAGTGAAAATATAACGAGACTTGATTTTATCCATCAGGAATTTATTTGACGGTGAAAAGGCAAGTCAATTCACCTTTATTTCTATAGCGCTTTATACAATACAGATTGTTTCAAAGCATCTTTACACTGATAAACAGGAATGTAATGATTGATGGTGCAAACAGAGTTCAATTCTACTGTGAAGCAGCTTGAAAAAAGTCAACAGTGTCATTATTCAGCTAAAGTCAGTTCAGTGTTAATTCAGTTCAGATCAATGACACTGTAAAATGAATCAATTATGAAATGAGTTCAATTCAGCTATACAGAAGACAATAATGTCGTTATTCACTTTGAGACAGTTCAGTGTTGATTTCAATGTTGATCACCTGTCTCTATATGACAGGTGATTGCAAATGAAGGTCTGATGATGTTAGATGAAAAGGAAAGTAATTTCAGAACATGTTATTACGTTTTGATTACAACTTTTTCTTCACTGTAAAAAAAAATATTTTCAAGATTTGTTATCACAACATTTTTTTCTTTTGTCAAATCAACTTCAATAATTAATGTGGTTCAGATAACATAATATTCTGAGTTACTGTTGATTAAACCAATCGCCTTCATTGTATTAACTCAAATTTTTAATTTCAATGAACTCAAAATTTTAAGGCAACCAGGTAACTTACTTTTTTAAGTTAAACCAACAATTCTTTTTTACAGTGTTGAGTGCACTGAAAAATCATGCTCATTTAGATATGGTCACTTTTGAGTTTGTCAACTTTACACAAGAGATTTTGTCATTTTTTCTTTTTATTGAATCACTTTTAATCTGTGGTCCAAAAGAAAGGCATTGAATCTCTTTTTCAGAGCTGTTCCCAGGGAACTTTGAAACATCTTTTCTCATTTTCATGTCCTAATTGTCTGTCTTCCTAATCCTTTTCATTTCATTCTAATGCTCTTCTGTTTCTCTTTTAACTTTACGCTTGACGGAGGAGCCGTACGTCACCTGTGAACCGTCAGGAACAAAACATTAGCGAGACACGATAAGCTGATTGGGTTATTTAGGGTTGCACGTTTGCTTTGTTTATGCTTCTCTTTTAATTATGCAGAAGCTCCACTTTTGGCCAGATGTACAATGTGTAATCAAGAGCAATACATGGCATTTCTCAATTATAATGCAAATCAACGGATATAAATCAAATCAAAGACATGCTACTGTGTTTGAAACGGGATTCGAAATGAGCAATTTCTTCCCAAAGAGGTTTTTCTTTTCCATGCACATATCACCGTGAGCAGCTTTCTTTTCATATTCAAATTTAATTAGGTTTTGTGTGAGACCTTGTGCCATTTTAATGAGCATTTAATCTCAAGGCGAGGTTATTGGTGTGTTTGTTTCTCTATGTGCTCTATAGAGTGTATGTGAACTGATTTATTGGTAGACCTTCACATTGGTGACGGCCTTCACAGCGTTCATGGCTCTAATAAATCAATCGTAGATATTTACCACATTCTGCCCTCTACCAGGATATTGCTGTCAATATAAATAGTCCGTTTTGCATTCCTGTAGTTGCTCGCTCTTCAGTTGTCATGCATGGATGGATGGAGAGAGAAATGAACAGAATGAAAGAAACAGACAACAGAAGGCAGAGTTGGAGAGGTCAGAACAGACAGGCTTTGGTTATACAAGAGCATCAGATAGATGAACAGATGAAAAGTGAGTAGAGAGAGGATATATACATGTCTGCGTAAGTGTTTTTATTTGGACTGTGAAAAGATTTGAATAATTAATCAGCTCAAAAGAGCGCAAACGAAAGAGTCGTTCACAAATCGAATATCACTAATATAGCTGTGCTACTCATTTTGAATCGGACAATCGATCCTGACTCACTGTGAGTCAAATATGTGTGAAAGAAACTGAGTTGTTGACTGGTTGGACCAATTCAGTCATATTTGTGAAAGAATCATTCAGGTTGGTTTTTCCCAACCAATTCAGTTGACTCTTTTGAGTTGGATCTTTTAAAAGAATCATTTATGAATTAAATATCAGTAACGTAGCTGTGTTACTCATTACGAATCTGACAATCCTGACTCACTGTGATTCATGTCCGAAAAAAAGTTGTGGACTAGCGTACGGCTTGGAATGATTCAGTCCAATTTGTGAACAAATCATTCAGACTGGTTTTGTGACCAGATCAATTGATTCATTGAAAAGATCAGGCTCAAAAGAATGAGTCGTTCACAAATTGAATATCACTAATATACTGTAGCTGTGCTACTCATTTTGAATCAGCTCATTATGAATCAGACAATCGATCCTGACTCAATGTGAGTCAAATATGTGTGAAAGAGACTGAGCTGACTGTTTGGAGCAATTCAGTCAGATTTGTGAAAGAATCATTCAGGTTGGTTTTTGCCAACCAATTCAGTTGATTCTTTTAAAAGATCCAACTCAAAAGAATGAGTTGTTCACAAACTGAATATTACTAATGTAGCTGTGCTGCTCATTACGACATTGATCCTGACTCACTGTGAGTCAAATATGACTGAAAGAGTACCACTGGAATGATTCAGTCCGATTTGTGAACAAATCATTTAGGCTGGTTCTGTGAACCATGTCATTTGATTAATTGAAGTCATCCGACACAAAAGAATGAGTTGTTCACAAATTGAAAATCACTAATGTAGCTGTGCTGCTCATTATGAATCGGACAGTCAATCCTGACTCACTGTGAGTCAAATACAAGAGACTGAGTTGTTGACTAGAGAACTGTTTGTACCAATTCAGTCAGATTTGTGAAAGAATCATTCAGGTTGGTTTTGCGAACCAGTTCAGTTGATTATTTTAAAAGATCCGATTAAAAAATGAGTTGTTCATGAATTGAATATCACTAATGTAGCTGTGACAATTGATCTTGACTCACTGTGAGTCAAATGTGACTGAAAGAGTTGTTGACTTGAGTGCTGCTTGGACTGATTTAGTCTGATTTGTGAATGAGTCATTCAGGCTGGTTTTGTGAACCAGTTCAGACTCAAAATAATGAGTTGTTTATGAACTGAACATCACTAATAGCTGTGCTGCATGTAATTAAGCTACTGGTTGTTAGTTAATGTTAGTTCTAGTTTAGGAATGGTATTTATTCTGTTACCTTACAGTATATTTTCAAAGTAGAATGAACTATTTTTGGGATCAAGAAATATTTGATTGCTTATGAAATGAGCGCTTTAAAGTGTGAACTGCCAGGGTCCATTGATTGTGTCTGCTTGCTTGGTTTTGTTTACTTCAGGTCGGGTCTTTGTTGAACCCTGTGTGCTTCCGTACTGAGAGTCGCACAGAACGTTTCACTTGTAATTGACTAACCGCATGCTGTGCTTTAAAATCATCTCGTTCCATCCAGTCTGTGCACTGGCGAGTCTAGGACACGGTGTCTAATTCCAAAGAGACTCGTCGCTCCTTCGGGAGCATATTAAAAGCAGTACATTAAAGTTTGATGACTTCCATTCACTTCTCTGGCCGTGCAACTCGACAAATCAGGCCAATTATGCTGAGATTGGGGACAGCTTCAGTTGGGTGGCTTTGGCTTTTTCACATGTGCTGTTACATCAAGGCTACTCCTGATTCTCAAGCACAAATTAAATCTGTGTACTGTCAATTACAACCGTGGTCATATTTTAAGGCAAGACACTACAGGCAAAAACCTTTTTTCATTCACTGTTTGGAAATAACGTTTTATTACTGCTTTAATAACTTATTAATACCTGCTTTTTATTAATAAATGCCTTTCATAATATGTTTTAGACTAGTGGAAAGAAAACATCCAAAATACACTTTTTTGTGTTTATTTTATTGCACTTTATCTAAATGCATCTGTATTTCAATTACAATATAGGCCATCAATTACAATTTAAAGGCCATTTTCTCCAAATTAATTTTTTCTCCTGCACTTCAGCAGCACTTACACCAAACTAACAGTTTTATTCCTATCTACTGTATATTTTAAAGGTTTTTACAGAGGGATTTGTTCATATATCATTTGCTAATTTATATAACATTATATTCCTAAAACATGGTGATTTTTTATGGATGCTGACAGTATTTTCTGATTTATGGAGTGACAAAAAGATATATCCAAAATCCCCTCCATGAAAACCCCTGGAAATGTATGCATACTAGTGCATGTTTAAAGGCACACTATGTAGTTTTCGCCTATAGAGGTCACTTATTCAAAACAAAGGCGTAGTTTGATGACGTCTTGATTTTGCGAATCATGGGAGTTGTTGTCTTCACATCTACAGCCGGTGGAAAAGAGTCCGATGAGACTCGGGCAGAAATTATATTCATGGATGAGCTAATGTATTAAAGATTTATTAACATTACTGTAGTATGAAGCAGGGTGTGGCTGAGAACCGTTGGAGTGGAACGAGCCGCTGGAGCGATTGCTAATGGGAGACAAGTGCGACACACGACACGGCTCGAGAGAAGTGGAGCTTTTATTATGCCACAGACAAGCGCTTCCGCTCTTCCGGTCATGAGTATGTGGGGTAACGCAGCTCTGTTTTATCATATTAGATACATTTGTGTGTTGAAAATTGTTAAAATGCTACTCTGTGCGTTCGCTTGGCGGCTACTATGAGACACTTATTGCACTTTGCAGTAAGCTATATCAATATTAGTCATGGTAAAACATGGTACTCGCGGTAAATCAAGAAAACGAGATTTAAACAATAAAACTTACTGTGTTGAGCTATATAACAATTAGTTTTATGTCGATGAATGTATCCAAACAGTTGCTCACCTGTCTAATAAAACACATAATATATTAAAGCGTCTTTTGTTTTTCCATGGTTTCTACAAAATAAAATCGGAAATCGAGGGTAACGTGGGTGTGATGTCATTGATAGGCGACGCACGGACACGGTCCGTGTCGTGGTTAAAATTGCTTATTTCTCTTGATTTAAACATTGTTGGAAACATCTGGACACAAGTCAAGTACACAAGTCAAGTACACAAGTCAACAAAACATATAACACTGTTCTAGTGGTTTTTGGAAATTTTAATCCAAAAATCTTAGATATTTTAATCCAAAAAACATATTGTGCCTTTAATTAGTGCATTTTTAATAGTAAAACAAAAATGTTTGCAGTTATTAACATAATCAACTGGGGAAGTATGGTTATATCTATTAGTTTTTTTTGTGGTGTCTTGCCTGAAATAGAATTACAAGTCTCAAAAATCTGCAGTAGAACCGTTTTAAAGGGTTTTGGCTGCTCTTACCAGAGTTATTCATGAATCAAAATCAGTATGATTCTTCTGCTAAAATAACCTTTTGGTCTTTTTGCCTTACTAAGTTATTTAATTAGTAAGGTTTGCAAAGTCAAAGATTACCGTTATTATAGTCTATCGTCTCTGTTGGTTGTGATGTCGTTCTCTGTGCACTAGGACTCTGACCTTGACTGCACTGTTGTGTTTTTGATAAGAGATGAAGATGAAACGCTGTTCAAGGTTTCTTATCAAGCTGTGCAGAACAGCTGGTGTCTCACTTTTAAGTACAAAATCTGTTCTGTTCAGTCTGATCAAAGGGACGCAGGTGATTTGCATTTTTGTGCATTATTACACTATCATTCAAAAGTTTGGGGTCGGTAGGATTTTTAAAATTCAACTCTTCTGCTCATAAAGGCTGCATTTATTTGACAAAAAATACAGTAAAAACAGTTTAATTGTGAAATATTATTACAAAATAAATATTGTAAAATGTAATTTACTTCTGTGTTCATAGCTGAATTTTCAGCATCATTACTCCAGTCTTCAGTGTCACATGATCCTTCAGTAATCATTCTAATATGCTGATTTGCTGCTCAAGAAGCATTTATGATTTTTATCAATGTTGAAAACAGTCGTGCTGCTTCATATTTTTGTGGAAATCATGATACTTTTTTCATGATTCTTTGATGAATAGCATTTGTTTGAAATAGAAATATTTTGTAACAGAAATGTATGTACTGTCACTTTTGATCAATTTATTGTATCCTTAATGAATAAAAGTATTAATTTCATTAATAATAATAATAATAATAATAATAAAAACTTACTAACCCTTGTTTTCTGAATTTCCCCTTATATATAGTTTGTTTGTTGTGCTCTTTTGGTATCTGTTCCTGTTTGTGTGTGTATCCATATTCACATAGTATGTTCATTTATTACAGTCAGTGTAGGTTTGTGTCCTAATTTTTGCAGACTTATTAAAGAAGTTCTGTGTCTCCGTCAGTCTCTGAATGTTAAGAAAAGCCCAGTGGGAGAAACAAGCAGCTAGTTCAGAAGTTCAAGTGACATCTTGAATCGAGTTTGACATCAGTGTCGAGCAGATGCGAGCGCTGGCGTACGTGACCAAAGGTGCGTGAACTCTCAGATGACGGATTTGCTTTCAGGGAATGCTCTTTTTATTCTTTCCAGCAGTGGATTCCTTTTGAATGAAAACAGCTACCACAAAAAAAGTATTGATTATTGGTTTTTGCATAAATATTGAAAAATATGTTTTTTAGCTATATCACCCAGCTATATTTTGAGATTTGTTGTTTATTGCAGTCATGCGTAGTCTGCTATAGTAGAAGCCATTCCATTATAAGTTCATGTTGTACATTTCCTGAGACAGACAGGTATAACACAACTCTCCTGCCGTCCACCTCAGTAGATAAACCGTCTATGAAACCATCAGGCACATTAATCTATTTTCATTTGTCTGGAACACGCTGAAATCTCTGAGCGTCACAGGTGCTCATAGGTCAATGTATTCATGTCTGTGTGTGCTGCTGTAATGATTATCTGACTCTCGTCGCGTCTTTTTGGAGAAGAATCGATCAAACGTTACGCATGTGTGTCCGAGCAGGTCAGGAGCTGGTCTTGTTTTCCTCTCGAATTCCACACAAGCATTTGTATGGAAGATTTGCAGGATGTCAGCATTACAAATTGCATGAAAGAGATGGTTTAGTTTGTTTTGAACTCTTGATATTTAAAGTACCATGTGAAATATGCTTATTTGCTTGGGGTTTATCCACAGTTGGGTGAGAAAATGTCCTCAAAAACATTTAATGGTAGTACATTTGGCAGCATTTACCAGTAATCTTCCATTAATTTCAGGAACATAATGACTTTCCTTTATTATTATTATTATTATTATTATTACTCCGAGGACAGTTCAGCGCAGTTAAACACTAAAGACATCAGCGAACAAGACTGAAAATTTTAGCTCCATTGTAAGCATAAAACATTGACTAACGTTTACATTTTTCATGAAAAATATGTACTTTTGTTGAAAAAGGATTTACAGTATGCTAATTTATTGATCTTTCATGATAAATTGCTTGTGATTTTCCTTATTCGTAAGTCACTTTGGATTAAAGCGTCTGCTAAATTAATAAATGCAAATGAGTTACAACATCATAATGTGACACATGAAGTTTCCAGTGTGTTTTAATACAAATTATGAGAGCTGTCAGACCTGCCGAGTGCTTTCAATGCTCATGTCACTTGTAAAACCTCTCCAAACAGAAAATAATGCATGCTGAGCTTGAAACATGATGTCTTGAGTAATTCTTCGGACATATAGGAAATAGTTAAGATAATGAGCAAACAACTTTTTTGATATTTTACTGTCAAATTTATATTTATGTTGTTAAATTGTTAGTGTAATTTAAAAGTATGAATGCAGATCTAACTATTTTCCAGAATATAAGTCCTTTTTTTATCATCTGAAATGACTTATATTCCAAAGCAACTTATATAATGTATTTAGTATCAAGCATGCAACACATGCGCAAGTTTATTTGTATTGAGAATTTTCCACATACCGGTAGTTTCAGTTTCACTTTAAATACATTCATTTAGGCTTGGTGTTTATAATAAATGTTGCTTATAATGAATGCCACAATAAACAACACTATTTTCAATCCTGTTCTGAATAATGTTAAGTTTAAAGGATTTGTTGTGGAGTGAGTGGAAATAAAATACATGTTTATAGTGTTTATAATGAAAAAAAAAAATTTACCATTATTTTAAATTTAATTCTGACTGTCGTAATCAAATGTGACTTATACACTGATGCAAAATCTGTTTTTTCCCCTCTCAACAATGCAGTTTTGACCTGCAGCGACTTATGTACGACTTGGAAAACACAGTAACCAAATATAATTTTAATGATTTTTTTTTATGTTGCTTTTTAATGTAGAATAAGACATTGATGACTTCTCAGACAGCTAATGACACTAATAGTTTAACTTGTGCACAAAAACAAAGGCGAGTAAATCCCTTGAGTGTAAATGAGTGAGTGAGTAAAGCATCGATTCATTCATGTGAAGTGAATCAGAGTGAACTGTGTTTCAGAGAGGAACAGGGCCAAGACACCAAACACCAGTTTGATCTTGTTTGCCTGCAGGGCGACATGCTTATGTGTAGGACCCTTAATGACTGTCGGAGAGCATCTGGTGTGGGATATTTCTGAATCACTCTGTCTGTGTGTGAGAGCGGAGATGAGGAGGAAGTGTTTTGATTTGTGCATTTGAGACATTTCATGAAACCCAAATTGACTCTATTTGCTGTCTTAATTCATGTTCCTGGTCTTATTCTGAATGATTCATCACATCATTCCAAAGAAAATGTTTGCCTTCATAATCTTTCTTCATACTGTAGTAAATCTTAAAAACAATTTAGCTGTTATTTAGGGAGCTTTCAGACTAAAGCTTCTGATATGGACCTGAGTCTGTTTAGTATCAGAGTTTGGTTTATTTCCTGAAAAATATCCTGTTTCACTCATGAATATGGCACAGTGGATGTAAAATGAGGTTTTTAATTTTTTGTGTTGATGTGAAATTGGTAACATAAATTTGACTGTTGAAGATTTCAGAATCGATTCAGAATCAATGAGAGGAATTCTAAATAGTTATTATTAATCAAATTGAATCAGAGGTACACTACCGTCCACAAGTTTGGGGTAAGATTTTTAAAAGAAATTCATACTTTTAATCAGCAAAAACCCATTAAATTGATCAAATGTGACAGAAAAGGCTTCAACATTCTTACAAATTCAGCAATTGTAAAATAAAAGTTCATTGATAATAATCAGAAATGTTTCTTGAGCAGCAAATCAGCATATTAGAATGATTCTGAAGGATCATGTGACACTGAAGACTGGAGTAATGATGCTGAAAATTCAGCTTTGATGACAGGAATAAATTACATTTTACAATACATTCACATAGAAAACTATGGAAGCCCGTTTCTGCCACTAAATAAAAAAATAAAAACAGTAATTGTGACTTTTTATCTCACAATTGTGAGTTATAAAGTCAGAATTGCTAGATATAATCTCGCAATTGCGTGATATAAAGTCACAATTCTGACTTTTTTTCTCACAATTCTGACTTTTTTCTCACAATTGCGAGTTATAAAGTCAGAATTGCGAGATATAAACTCGCAATTGCGTGATATAAAGTCAGAATTTCGAAATTTAAACTTGCAATTGCGTGATATAAAGTCAGAATTGTGAGAAAAAAAGTCAGAATTGACTTTTCACGCAATTGCGAGTTTATATCTCAGAATTCTGACTTTTTTTCTCACAATGGTGAGTTATAAAGTAAGAATTACGAGAAAAAAGTCAGAATTCTGACTTTATATCACGCAATTGCGAGTATATATCTCAGAATTGTGACTTTATATCACGCAATTGCAAGTTTATATCTCGCAATTGTGACTTTATATCACGCAATTGCGATTTTATATCTCAGAATTGTGACTTTATAACTCGCAATTGTGAGAAAAAAAGTCAGAATTGTGAGATATAAACTCGCAATTGCGAGATAAAAAGTCAGACTTCTGAGATAAAAAGTCGCAATTACTGTTTTTATTTTTTTATTTAGTGGCGGAAACGGGCTTCCATAGAAAACAGTTCTTTTAAATTGCAATAATATTTCACAATATTACTGTTTTTACTGTATTTTTGATTTACTAAATGCTGCCTTGGTGAGCAGAAGAGACTTCTTTCAGAAACATTAAATAAATCTTACTGACCCCAAACAGATTAATTGTTCACAATAAGATCAGGAACATGTAGGGTTTCATTTCATGGTAATTTTAAACCAAATTGGACGTAAGAATAGTTGTTTCTTTTATAAATATCACTGGATTCGTTATCCACTTTGCTATGAATCAGACTTGCACTTGCTTTGATTTGAATGCAGAAGCTGATATTGGATCATTTGTAGTCTTTTGCGAGCGAGGAAGCTTAAAATAGGCCCAAGTGTGGAGCTTGACCTAATTGTTGTTGCTGCAGCTGTGACTTGAAAGAGAGAGAGAGACAGACAAGAGGACAAGAGCAGTCAGGCTGAAAGGGAGAGAAAGACTGCCGCGAGACGAAGAGGGAAATATAAAGGGCAAGAAAGAAAGACTGATGTTCAATAGGACCCTGATGGCCATTGAATGAACTGTAAGTCAACGATAAAAGACCAGTGTAACACAACGGCCCCTGGTACCTGCCGCAGAAATAGACCTGATCTTTTCTTGTTCTCTGGGGACTGAGTGGCATATTTGGAAGGTTAATTCTTTAATGTCTCTGAGGTGGACAATACCGAAACTAGAGTGACACTGTACTGCTTTTCCCAGTTCCCCAGTTTTCAAATGATAAAAGGCACATCTGAGCTTGTTCATGAGAATGTTCATGCTGCTCTTTCAATTCAATACCGGCGAATGGTGTCGAGGGTGCTCCAAAAAGTAGTCCATATGACATGTGTGCTATATTCCAAGTCATATGATGCTTTGTATGAGGAACAGATCAAATTTAAGTTGTTTTCCGCTGAAGCTCTTCCATTGTGTTGCTGTTTTAAAATCTCATTCTTCGTATTCAGACTTGGCACTCTGAAATCAGTTACGAGACATGCAAGAAACCAATGCTGTGCTGAAGTGGTTTGAATGAGTATACTTTTTTAGTCAAAATGCCTTTGTGTGAAAAGTATTTGCATATATGACAAATCATAACACTGAGTCGTGATGTGATGTTTTGTCTTAATCACCTAAGCAGTGTTATTTTAGTGGTCACACTTTAGTATAGTGTCCGATTCTCACTATTAACTAACTATTTACTATGACTTTTGCCTCAATAAACTCCTAATTACTTCTTATAATAGTTAGTAAGGTAATTGTTAAGTTTAGGTATTAGGGATGTAGAATATTGTCACACAAAGTAAGGTATTAATATGTGCTTTATAAGTACTAATACACAGCCAATATCCTAGTAATAAGCAACTAGTTAAAAGTGAGGATTGGACCCTAAACTAAAGAGTTACCATTTTAGTATTATTATAAGTTAGCTCTTATTTTATATATTTTCAGTTTTTATTTTAATTTTAGTTTTTATTTCATTCATTCTGTTATTAATTTTAGTTATTTCAGTTAGTTTCAAATTTCTTTTGTCTAATATTTTATTATTTTATTTTATTAAATATACTAGTAAGTTACCTGAAACCAGTTTTACTTGGTTTTAGTTTTAATTTTAGTTAACAATAGCAACACTGCACTCAAGACACTTACATCAGTGAGAGTCAGACTATCATTCTTACAATTCATTTTAAACCATGCATTATATTACACTAAATTACAGCCAGTGTTTTCTCTCATTTTGTACATTTTATTATATATAAAATCCAGTTGAATTGGATTGTTTCCATCACAGTAAACAAAAGCTCAAATAAATGACATGTTGAGACTGTGAAATGCATCACTTTTGGATAGAGAACAGAAAAGTTCTGTTCATAAACTGCTGTAAAACCAGCAGTTGCTGTGATAATGACTGCAACAAGCATGTCATTGTCATTAAAAACACCCTTCCGGATCTTGCCGTCCTCTCCTGACATAGCTCAGACACGTTTAACGGGATGTTTCCTACGGGTCTTAAAGGGGCAGGTTTAACAGCTTTTCCTTTTAATCCTGCTTTAATCTTGCCTGTAGGCTCAATAAATCTTCTCAGACATAAATCGTTTTATAGACTTACAGAACAACTTAGTTATGCTTTACTTTACTGTACTAACAGATGCTATTGCAGGTCAACTAGATTAAACATTTCATTCCAGATCATACATAGAAGATGATATTCCTTACCTGCAGTGAGTGGAATGATTGATGTTACAGTACTTAGACCTCATTTCCCTATCAGCGCATTACACTTGTTCTGGTCACTTAGACAGGAAGAGATTGTGTGATTGACATGTACAGTGACCAACCACAGTTTGATGTGATGTTCAGGTGAGCTGATGATACAGGTGTGCTGAAGAACACACAGGGAACATTAACATGAGCATCTTAGACCCTACTGGAACTGAGATGTTTTAGAAAGTATGATTCATTCTAGTAAATCGTTTCTGTGAACAGATTCCAATTTAAATTGAACATAAATTAGGCTGTATTCTAGTTTATATCTACACCTTTCTCTCTCAAGCCCCACCCCTTTCTCCAGCAGGCCCTGCCCTCCATTGCTGCACTCCACCTCCTCAGCCCAACCTTCTTCTCTCACACCCCTTTCAATTTTAGACCCCACCCACTGATGATCAGCCCACAGACTCCGCCCTTATCAGAATCCAACCAATCCTCACTTGTCAGGCCACACCCCTTATGAGCCTATAACATAAATTAGGCTGTATTCTAATTTTTTTTGTTGTATTTAGTTAAATTTTTTTTTTAAATTTTTAAGTTTGATGTTGTCGCCCTAATTAAAGGATTAGTTCACTTTCAAATGAAAATTAGCCCAAGCTTTAGTCACCCTCAAGCCATCATAGGTGTATATGACTTTCTTCTTTCTGATAAACACTCTTGGAGATATTTAATAAATATCCTGATGCATCCGAGCTTTATAATGGCAGTGAACGGGACCCACGAGTATGAGCTGAAGAAAGTGCTTCCATCCACATCCATCCATCATAAACGTGTACTCCACGTGGCTCTGGGGGGGTTAATAAAGGCCTTCTGAAGCGAAGCGATGCGTTTGTGTAAAAAAAAAAAAAAATCCATATTTAACAAGTTATGAAGTACAATATCTAGCTTCCGCCAGACCGCCTTCCATATTCAAGTTATGAAGAAAGTGTAAACTGGCGTCGCGTCAGTTACACTTTTTCCGTAAGTTGAATAGGGAAGGCGTAGGACGTAGCTTAAACTTTTTGAACCTCAAGAGTTTTACACTTTCTTCGTACGTTGAATGGTGGAAGCTAGATATTTTACGTCATAACTTGTTAAATATGGATTTTTTTTTTATACAAATGCATCGCTTCGCTTCAGAAGGCCTTTATTAACCAGGGAGCCGTGTGGAGTACACGTTTATGATGGATGGATGTAGATGGAAGCACTTTCTTCAGCTCATACTCGTGGGTCCCATTCACGATATTTATTAAAATATCTCCGAGAGTGTTTATCAGAAAAAAGAAAGTCATATATATCTAGGATGGCTTGAGGGTGAGTAATGCTTGGGCTAATTTTCATTTGAAAGTGAACTAATCCTTTAAAATATATTTATTCAGAAACCCTTGTTTTTGTGCCAGATAATTTCATTGTATAGTCATATATAATTGAAATAATATTGTCTAATTAAGTAGCTTCACTGTATTTTTGTTAGTAGCTTGTATTGGAGCAACCTATGCTATTTTAGCTTAAACTACTGATTCACAGCTGCTTCCCAGATACAGGCACACACACACGTGATGATGACCCAGATCTCGTCCCTTCATTGATTCGGAGCTGAAGGGGTGGCCGGGGTCATGTCTAAATCACCAGGCTTGTTAATTAGTGCCATATCCTTGTGCTCTGAGAGATCAGAGAATGTCAAAGGTGCTGCTGATGAAATCTGCAGATGGTTATATGGGTTGCATACAGTATATAGTAAGTAGCATATGAACAGTATGTACATTTACTGTATGCATGGAAAACCTGCATGGCTTAATGCTTATTGCATGCAATACTGTACAATGCAATGTGCTTGAGTTCCGCTTCCATTTCGACAATCAATTTGACTTTTGATTTCTTTCTTGATGCTTTATTTGATCTGACTGCAAAAGTTGACTTTTTTTTTTTAATCAAAAGTGGATTAAAAATGCACTGTAACAGTTTTTATTTCCAAAATGACCACTGGATGCCACTTGCTAAATATAAAACATTGTGAGGTCATGCTTTATGGTTCAGATGCATTGTTGAAGCAGTATCTCAAGCCATCTGAATGTATTTCAGCAAAGGCACTAGCACAGCGTTATATTGCATAAACACCAATATAAATCACTAAGATATGATACATATACTAGTTATTATACAAACCATTTCAACTTACATTAAGACCAGATGGAAATGAAAATCATCAGGATGTCACTCTATAACATGAGATTTAATAACATGAGATTTACAGAAATGATTGATGGATTTGTGGAGTCATGACCACTGTTTATTTACAGTCTGACTTCATGATGTTTGTGATGGTTGTTAAATGAATGACTGTGCTAAGGGGGTTAATTGCGCTCTGCAGCACATGACTCATGAGTCGAAAGCACTCGCGAGCTGGAGAAAGCGTGTACAGAGCGTTTATGAATGACACGGGCCACAGCTGTAATATAAGGGAGTTTCTTACTTTTCACCCTAATGGTTTTCACTTGGTCACTTGAATGTGTTTTTCGGTCTCATCTTCCTTTCGTGTTTTTCTCGTCTTACTCACTCACTCTTTTTTGTCTTCGTATTACTTCCCCAAACCTAAAAAATACAGGTGTGGTGGGTGAAATCTACAGCTTTCTCTCTCAAGCCCCACCCCTATTCCCTCCAGACCCCGCCCCTCCCCTTCTGCACCATCAGACTACAACCAATCCTCACTTGTAAGGCCACACCCCATATGAGCACAGTCTCCGCCCAACCCACTTTTCTGAAACCCCTCCATCTTATATCTGTCGTCTCTTCAATATATTATTTAAAATGACAAATACCGAGAATATGTAAATGAAAATGTGTTCAATCATTTCTAATTACATTAATAAAATGTCTTTTATGTGGTTTAATTGGAGGGAGATTGTTCAGACTGATAGAGCTAATGGAGGGCTTGGATTAATGCAAATGTTGTTGGAAATTACTTGGGCAATAAAATGGAACAGAAGTTTCATGTCTTGTCTAAATGTGATGGCAGCTTGGCAGGAGGAGATTATAACAGGACGGCTTTGTTCTGCCAATAATAAAGAGACAGACAGAGACAAGAAGAGCAGGAGAGAGAGAACGGTCGAGAGAGTAAGTGTGAGAGGAAGACAGCTGTATTACAGTAATCTAAAAAAGATTATGGAGCAGAGACAGAAAGGAAGCCAAACCCATCTCAGTACCATCACTTCCTGTGCCTGTGTGTGCGTGTGTGCATGTGTGTCCGTGTGTGTGTGCTTGTTTATATGTTTTATGAGGACAAAAATCTGTAAAATGGGTTATTACACTGTCACTGGTATTACAGCGCAAACATGGTTTATGAGAACATTTCCTGAGTCCTCGTAATTAAAATGACTTAAAAACATACTAAACAATGCTTTATTAAAAATGTAAAAATGCAGAAAGTTTTCTGTGATGGGTAGGTTTAGGGGTAGGGTTAGTGTATAGGGGGATAGAATATACAGTTTGTACAGTATAAAGATCATTATACCTATGGAATGTATATTAATGCATAAAAAAGTGTTTAATTGTTATGAAAATACTCTCAAAAAGTTGGTTTTAAAAATAAGCTTTATCCACCTTATTCCTGACAAGCCTACTGCGTTTCGAATTATGGGTTGCACTTCCGGTTTTGGGAACTTCCATTTAAAAAGACTGAAATGAATCGTTTCAAATCATAAGGTTGCCCTACAAATAAAGCTTATCCGTCAGTTTGACTGAATGAGCTGTCAATTTTTCTTTCATGTTTTATTTTCAGACATCATGACAATAACGTATCTTGGTATTTTAACATAACATTTTATAACAATAATATCTGTGGCAAGAGCTCTTTTCAGTCGCTGCTTTCTATCCTTGTTATTATTTTCTTTTGTCCCTTTGCATACCGCTGTAATAGTATGAAAAAGGACAACATATACTGCACATTTGTGGTCTTTTCTCCCGATATAATTTACGATATATCCCATTAATAATTCACTGGAATGCACGAAGAATCTCTCGTTTTTCTCCTCAAAGCCTCACGTCTCTTTCCAGGTTTGTTTTCACAGGTAAATACAATTTAAATACAATCTGTAAAAATGATGGAAATCACTTTGAAATAGTATCACGCAATGCTGAAGTTCATGAACATTTTTTATTAAGGCAACGTATATTACATAATACAGATATCATAGTTATATTTAACCCTTCCGTTATTGCTGTGGAAAGAATCGCGCTTTTTCATGGCCTGTTGAAAATATCTTGTTGATGCTTTTACACTTTTAAATGTCCTTTTAATGTTCGTTGGTTGAAGGGTGAGTAGAATAATGTCATCTCATTGTACCCAGTTTTAAAAAAAAACGTATTATTGCGTTCATAGAGCCAGTCTGTCACTGACTGTTTACAGCTTAACGGAAGTTGCACCCATAATTCGCGCAAAGCGTCATGGGGCGTAGGAATAAGGTGGATATATTGTATAGAAGTATAATTTCCCATTTCTTTCTTTTAATTTTGGGGTGCCTGGCACATGTTCTTGACAGGTTTAGTGAGGTTCACCTGTAGTATCTCTCTCTTTCACTTGCATCATGGGCTCATGGTTTTATCTTCATCCCTTTCACTCTGTCACCATCTCTGGCCTTAAGTCACACTGACCCATCCCCCCCCCCCCCCATACACACTCTCCCACAGAGGCCGGGCTTGAGCTGCATCCTGTCTCCATGACGATGGCTCGAGGCTTCTCTGTTCATTTCAAGGTCACCCCTGTGAGAGATAGACATGCATTTCCATGTTGGTTTGCTGTACAATAGGGACTGAACATAGAGTATAAACAGTTCTGTCATGACAACTCTCTGAGTGTTTTGCATGGGAATGAATATGACAGTGTTGATATGTTTGGTCTTGGCGGAATAGATCTGCTACGCTGTTGCTGTTGTTGCTGCTGCGGCTGCTGCAGAGCAAGTACGGGACATGCTACTGATAATACATACACGACACGCTGCTGTGAGCAAGTAAGACATGCTGCTGCTGTGCAATAGCATACATGAATTACCCGTAGCAGATCTATACAGGTGGAGCTGAGGGTTTCTGAAAGCATGCTTCAAATGCTACAGCAAAGGCTGACCAAGTATTTGAAGGTGAGCTCATTGGCAACTGATACAGCAGGAACCAATCAGCTGCGCCCTATAGAGAATGATGTGATTGCACGCAGATTGAGTTAAGGACCTATCAGCCTGCGCCATCTAGAGTTTCATGACAGAACTTTGTATAAACTAGTCATTGTAGTTTCTGTTAGTTGTTTGTTAGGCTACTGAGTGAGTCAGTATGGATTGATTGGATTATTCAAATTAAATTGACAATTCAGTTTAAATGTTTAACAGGTTATCTCAGTTTATTCAAAAGTATCTTGAACTTCATATTAAAGTAATAGTCCTGCCAAAAATGACTTTTTCATCTTTTACTCACCCTCATGTCATTCAGACCCTGTATTTTTTTAGTTTCTTAAGATATTTATTAGTTTCCAGGCTATTTTCAATACAAAAATGATGGTCTACTATTTAGCTATAAAAAGAAAAAATAAGCACCATAAAAGTACACTGAAATTTTTTTCAAAGTTGTAAATAAAACAAAGATTATGGGAGTATGTTTTACAATAAAATACTGTTTAATTTTTTCTCTTCAAAATTTCACATTTAATTCAGCTGTTTCTGTGTAATTTTTTTGTGGAATGTATTAGCAATTTCTGAGTGAAAATTGTTTCAGTGTAAATCCTAAACCAATTCTTTTGTCAGTGTAGCCCAGTGCACTATATTCCATGTGTTTTAAGTAATATGTTGCTTTGTGCAAGGAAAAGCCTGAAATTTAAGGTGTTATTTACTGAAAATCTTCCACTGTAGTTCTAAAATCTCGTGTTCAGTTAAAAATGGTGCCTTCAGATGTTTTGCACCAGGTTCATCATCATATGTGACATTATATCAATCATGATCCAGCAATTTTAAAAACAAAACCACCAATAAGATTTGAGAGCTACAGACAGGAAGATTCACAAAGCTCTTGTATATACCATATGAGTCATATGGACTTCTTTTATGGTGCTTTTTGTCCTTTTGGCAGTTTAAATCAACATCCACATTCTGCATCATCTCATGTGTTTCAAAGAAAAAATAAATTACAAGATCTAAACGACACAAGCAAGAGTGAATAATGACAGAATTTGCTTATTTGGGTGAATTGTTCCTTTATGGATGGATAAAAACAAAACAGACACTAGATTAAAAAGCTTTACATTTTCAAAGTGTAGTTGATGCATAATGTGTCGATTTTATTTAATTAGCATCCAAAACTTTAGATTAAAATGTACATGAAATGTACTTCTGTCAGACCACTATTGTCAAAGATTATTAATGATAACAAAGAACGTTAGCAATAAAACAATTTAAACGATAGTAATAAGCAATAGCAATTTAAAGTTGGCGGTATGGAACTGTTCTGGGCAAAACTCCCCGCTCATTCAAGCAGCCATGCCTGGACAGAGCAGGGAGCGCAGCGATATATTTCCCCCATAACCAGAACAGTTTAGCAAAATAATAAAACAGAGACATCTCACAGAACTGATACATAAGTATTAGAAATACACATGAACATCACCTGAAAGAGAAATAAACAGACATGAGGAATTAATAACAACAACAATAATAGTAACCCGGATTACATGAGTAGAAGTGCGGTACTGAGCCACAGGTGCAGTCATATATTGGAGGAGTAGGGGATGGAGGCGGGTCTAACGAGCGCAGCGCGGCGATCAAGCAGCATCTGAATACTGGAAGGTGTATTTGAAAGATGCGGTCTAATCTGAAATGTATCCCTATTGGATGGTATGGATCAGCTGACGCGAGCTTGACTGACGTGTCTGCCAGAACTGACGCTATACGCTTGATTTCTGTCAGACCACTATCGTCAAAGATTATTAATGATAACAAAGAACGTTAGCAATAAAACAATTTAAACGATAGTAATAAGCAATAGCAATTTAAGGTTGGCGGTATGGAACTGTTCTGGGCAAAACTCCCCGCTCATTCAAGCAGCCATGCCTGGACAGAGCAGGGAGCACAGCGATACATTTCCCCCAAAACAAACCATCCCCCAACCGTAAAAAATGATAAAGGTAAATGAACAGCCTTAAGCGAGCGTGATTAATAGGAACAGCTGTGAATTACGCATAGCATCCTAAACGATCCAGCCGGAGGTGGTATGATTCTTGCAACAAGCATGTTGCTAATCGCATAGCAACAAGCGTGTTGCCAGTTGAGTATCGTGCACCTTGGCAGCAAGCATGCTGCCAAAACATGAATCAGCAATTGTAACAAGCATGTTACTGAGCCCAGATGAGCCTTTATTGCAACAAGCATGTTGCAAACCTAATTTGGATGGGCTTTTTCTTCTCTAATGGGGAAGCTTACACCCCTAGCGGCAGCAAATCTGATACAACAAAATCACAGACTAGTATTAAACTAGTGGCAATCTGGGCAGGGAAGCATACACCCGTTGCCTAATACATAAAATAGTATGCAATATGCTTGGATAGCATAAGGAGCATAAAGCATAAGGTCTAAAACAGCAGCTTAAGATAGCACATACCTGAATAATCTTACCGCAGCATGTGCTTTATAGTAGCGGCAATGACACTAGAAGCATTGGAAATACATTTGCCTTCCATAGCAACTAGATAGCCTTCAGAACAAGCGTGTTTCCAATAGCAACCATAACTTTATGAACAAGTGTATCCATGCTGTTTTTTGATTTCTATAGCAACTATAGCTTTAAGACCGAGGGTTTTTCCAATAGTAACTATAGCTTTAAGAACAGCGTGTTCCCAATAGCAACTATAGCTTTAAGACCGTGCGTTTTCCAATGGCACTATAGCTTTAAGAATGAGCATGTTTACTATTTGCTGCGCCACAGCAGAATAATCCGTTTGCATCAAGAATCGTTGTTTTCCTGTCTCTACTCTCTAAAGCTGCGTGAATCTGTGATGTATAGCGTTATACAAAGGCGAGTCGACCACCATGTATAGCACGCTGCTATACAAACGAAGCGACCCGACCAGCATGTGCAGCGATCGAGCCAGTTGCCAATGACAACAGATAAGTAACGCACATTGCCAATACGATCACAAAAGCTTAGCACAAACATTTTTCTGAGAATGACAAGAAGCCTAGCAACACAGATAGCCTTAGCAACAGCATGTTGCCAATAACCTGATAGCTTTAAAACAATGAGCATTAAAAAGAACTTAGCTTGCTTCTGAAAACATTCAGAGATGAAGGAGAGTGAAATAGCCGGCTGTGACGTGGATGCTTGATTGCTCTTGATATCCTTCTTCATGCGGGAGTGCAGATCCATCTCATATTAGTATAACGAGCGCAGCGCGGCGATCAAACAGCATCTGAATACTGGAAGGTGTATTTGAAAGACGCGGTCTAATCTGAAATGTATCCCTATTGGATGATATGGATCAGCTGAATGTCAGCTGACGCGAGCTTGACTGACGTGTCTGCCAGAAGTGACGCTATACGCTTGATTTCTCTTAAAGGAACACTCCACTTTTTTTGAAAATAGGCTCATTTTCACACTTCAGGACCATTTAAAATGAACTAAGCAAAGGGGATTAAAAATGTTAAATTTAAAGGTACACTCCACTTTTTTTGAAAATAGGCTCATTTTCCAACTCCCCAAGAGTTAAACAGTTGAGTTTTACCGTTTTCGAATCCATTCAGCCGATCTCCGGGTCTGGCGGTACCACTTTTAGCATAGCTTAGCATAGTTCATTGAATCCGATTAGACCGTTAGCATCTCGCTTAAAACTGACCAAAGAGTTTCCTAGCCATATCGGCCTAGAAAATTGCAACTTTTCATTTTCCGTCGGTCTTAGTACACGATGTAACTACAGAAGAGTCAAGTTTTAAATAGGAAAAATATTGAAACTCTTTGGTCATTTTTAAGCGAGATGCTAACGATCTAATCAGATTCAATGAACTATGCTAAGCTATGCTAAAAGTGCTACTGCCAGACCCGGAGATTGGCTGAATGGATTGGTAAAATGGTAAAACTCAACTGTTTAACTCTAGGGGAGTTGGAAAAATAACTTTTTAAGAGTACAAATATTCTCTGTCATCTCTCCATTTAATATGGGCTCATAAAAGCTGCATGCAGCATAGTTATAGAAGAATTAAAGAAATGCTGCTTTAGATGGACTATAACATGCCAAACCGCAGGACACGTCAACTCCCACATGCTTTTCATTTCAACTCCCCACATTCACATTTACACATACTTTTTTTTTTAAAGGTAGAATAAAAGAAAATAAATCAATTTGATGTATAATAACATAAAGGTAAAAAAAAAATTAGCACACATATAAAGTGAAGCTTGCAGCATGAACAGAAGTTCAAGCTGTTTTCATGACTGACATTGACTGACTGTCTAAAGCTGAAGTGTGTGTGTGTGTGCAGGTCTTTGCCACCTGGTCCCCTGATATCAGCAGAGCGTTTGCAGAGATTGAAAACCTTGCTGCTGCACTGACACATTTATATGTCTCCTGTCATCAGCTGGCAGAGGTGCAAGAACACGTGGCGTCTCTTTTACTGAAATGACCTTAGTTTGCTAAATGACCGTGACTGCAGTTACCTGCCATTTAGCAAACACTTTTCATCCAGTGTGACTTTCAAAGCATTAATTACATGCCCAGACTCTCCTTTCTCTCACATAGCCAGACTTTTGACCTTTCAGGTTCATACTGCAGATTATTCAGGTTGAGAAGCGCCCACATGGTGCTATTTTTTTAGGGTGATGTATTGAATTTGCTTTTGTGGGCATGTAGCAACTACTGCATTTACTTTATTTTTATTTATCTAACTAGGCACACAAGTCACTTAAGAACAGATTTTTTTTATTTAAAACAGCAGCATGGCGGGAGAATAACAATCTCCTGGAGGACATTGACATACATAACACTGAACACATTTGTTCATTAAATATCCATTCAAACCAATGAGTTCAACCAATAACGGGTGAAGTTTTAAAACATAGAAGTCACGTGTTACTGTAATCTTCTTACTTCAAAAATTGGGTAGTTATTTCTCTATTTCATGACATTTAAACAATGACTACATGTACATGTGCACCAATAATGTGATTATTTCCAATAATCAGAGTAAGGACTTAATCGCAGTGAGATTTTTACAAAAGCAAGACCTTTTCATTTCTGTTTTACATGGAATTTTCATTTTTTTGATTATTCGCTAAGAATTATGGTTATTTTTACCACCATTATTCACATGTACAGCACAAATGATGAACTCATTTACAGTCGGTGTGTTACTGACCAATGTTTTAATCTACTTATGTCAAATGCAAAACACATTTCTATGGATATATTGGATTTGTGTTCAAGTGTCTTCATTTCGATGTTTTCATCCATCAGTATACTGCGTAATATTCATGTAATGCAAAGTTGTCAACATGAACTCCTTTTCTTCAGAACCCAAATATGCGATGCCGATATGTTTACAAATCTGCGCATGATGACATCATCCGTGTTTGTTACAAACATGTGCGCACTTCATTCCGAGTGGAATAGATGCCATTAAAGTGTTTACATGCTGTTTTATTACGCCACATATTTTCCTATGATTGTGGTTACTACGATTATGAGCTTAATCACATTAATTTGATCTAAGTGTTGTGTTTATATGAGGTAAAGTTTGATCGCAATATTCCCTTAATCTCGTTATAATCGCATTATGAGGGTGCATGGAAACGTAGTGATTGATTAGAAAAGCTTTTGTAAACATGAAACTCTTTTCAGTGAACTCAAATGGTATGTTGAGAGGGTAACAAATTAAACATCTTATGACGTTGGACACGTACCTGAGGACACATCAGCGAGCTAAAAGAAGCTCAAACAGGACAAACGGGACCTGAATGAGATCACAAAACTAGAGCAGAAAGTAGAGCAAAAAGTAGAGCTATGCCACGACAAAGCCGAGCGCAGAATTCCCCTGGCTGACCGCTTTTCCACTGCAGGGACTTCACAGGAACACTGACCATCAGCCTGGGCTAGAAACATGCACAGTGTTGTGTGAGGTACTGCACAGGAGCCTTTGTATGTTTTGATGTGATTGTTTAGTCGTGTTTGTTGTCGAGGTTTGCTTATTATAGAGAAATGGTGCAAATGTAACAAATTCAATTAACAAATGCAAAAAAAATTGCATGAATATCTGGATTGATGCTGGATTGATGATGATTTTATTAAAAATATACAATAAGTATGTTTTTTCTAGCACTTTACAATAAGGTCCCATTAGTTAGAGTAATATTAACTAACAATGACCAATACATTTATTGCAGTATATGAATCTTTGTTAATGATAGACAGACAGAGAGATGATAGATAGATAGATAGATAGATAGATAGATAGATAGATAGCATTAGTAAATGCTGAAATTAACATTAACTAAGATTAATAAATGCTTTAGAATTATATTTCTCATTGTTAGTTCATGTTATGTAGTAGGGGTGGGACGGTTCGCTGTAAAAAATCAAACCGTTCGGTTCTCCACCCACGGTTCGGCACGCGGTTGACGACGCATCTATAATATGGTTTGTTGAAAACAACGTGCAAAACAGACAGACGGATTCGGCTAATGTATGTTTCAGTCGATGGATATGCATTCTAGTTTCCCAATACATTACAACAGCGATGATCAAAAGAACATGGACAAAACAGTCACTGTAAACAAATGTTCAATGACGTGCCGAAAGCTCTATGAGCAGTCATTTACGCCGTCATCACCCTGGTGTTGATAGCGCGCGACGCGAGCGCAGGTGAGACCTGAACATCTCACGTTGCTATCGGTGTTTAAACTAAACTCATTTAAACCTTGCCAATTTAAACATTCATCCATAATACGCGAAAGAGAACTCGCGCACACTGTGATAAGATTTGTCTGTACTCATCCGAAGCGCGTACATGGAGAGGTGCGTCACTGCGCGCAAATACTCTCGGGCAAATTCTCTTTCAAGTCTTGCACCTAAACGGACAAATTCACACAAAAATTATGTCAACATGCCCATCTTAGCGAGTATCCTAACAAACATAGTAGGTTATGTCTTAGGAGAAAAACCGAGACAGACAACGCATGTGAATCAGTATCAGTCTACTGGATCTTTGAATTGTGTCTTAAAGGGACAGCAGTCTAATATTCCTTCTCTATGTGTTTTAATGTTAATCGAACGACCAAGCACGAAGAAATCACTCTTGACTGAATAAGCTTTTGTAACTTCAATAATGTTTCAATAAAGTTTATGTACAGTGTTATTTTATTTTTGATTACTTTATTCAATTTCTGTACCTGAAAGCTGTTAGATACCTGAAAAGCATTGTTTATTTGTATTCTAGCTCTCATGTATTTATTTGTGCTGTTTCTTGTAGTTAGATTATTTGTTTTTATTTTCTTTATCTTTATTTGACAATTGTCCTATTTTTTACTGAACATAGCACATACCGAACTGTACCGAAACCGTGACACTAAACCGTGACACAAACTGAACCGTGAGAAATCTGAACCGTCCCACCCCTATTATGTAGCTAAGTAATGTTAAAGGGGGTGGGGGGGGTCTAATGCTATTTCATGCATTATGACTTATTTACACTGTTAAAGAGTTTGATTCTAATGCTAAACATGGCCAAAGTTTCGTAAAACGAGTTGTTTTCGGAAAGACTCGGTACAGTGTATCTTTCTTTTATAAATCTGATAAAACTAAAGACTTTTCAGAGATATGAAGGATGCTATACTACTCTATAGGTGCTCAAGATTAACATGAGATTGGCAGAAACTGTGTGTGTTATGTACCCTTTAACAAATGAAACTTTATTAAGTGTTATCAATATAACAATGTAGGAATGTACATTATAGGAACTTATACCAGAAAACTTATTATGAAATATTATAATGGAACGCAAAAAATTGTGCATTAGACAAGCAAGGGAATATGACTATGGTTTGAGTCAGTAACTGCGATGCTAACCTCATCCAAACAAGTAAACGTGTACAGTGGGATGTTGATTTGTCTGTACAGATGGTTTGTGCATTGATTATGTATCCAGAAATCATATTATGAAGGCACAACATCTCTTGTAAATGTTAATGAGAAACGCCTAATTGAATTGTGTTTGACTGAAGTGCATTATAGATGTTCCTGCACAACATTAGTACTTAACAGAGACTCATCTAATATTCCTTTACATAGCGTTTCATGTTTTTAAAGTAGTTTTTCAGTCCTTTTGTTCCTTTACCATGTTACATTTCTCACTCTTGGGTTAACAGACCATATGTAGTCTGTAAAATGGTCTGTTGGGATATTTTGCAGTGTTATTGCTCTGTTCTTTATGATTTCATGTCAGAAATTGAACCTCACTAATTACTGTACGCAGTCATTTATGTAAAATGCACATCAAAGCACAGGCTGTTTTAGTAATCCTTCGGTTAGTTTGTTTGAAAGATTTGATATGCAACTACAGCCTAATTTTAAAACATCCTATAGTGATCATTATTGTTTTAATCTGTTTTAATTATGCAAATGCATTAATAATGACTGATAATGTGCTCTATCGACCTATAAACATAAAGCTCATAGACATTCTCCAGCCTAATGAAGCAGCGGTCTGCATTTGCTGTCAGTCTTTAAACAGGTTGATATTTGCACAGACTCTTTCAGTTGTCAGACGATACCAATCTGAAGTCGGGCGTCCTAATTAAATTGTTTCATCTCAGTGGCGTTTCTGATCAAATGCCTGTCAAACGATGATTCATGTTTTGGTCAATTAAACAGCCACATGATCCATGAATTCACTCAGTCGAGTAATACATGCAAGGAGATATAAGCTTATTTGGGGAGCGCAGTTCGTAAAATTGCATTTCTTGATTCATGCATTTGAAATATTGTAAAGTCCAGAAAGGATTTTATGCTCAAACATATTTGTTACATGGCATAATTTAATAAAAGATTGAGAGGAAGTTGTATCTGGGTCAATGATATGACAGTTTTTTCTGCATCTATTTATTTATTCAAAAATAAATTGAAATGCAATCCATACAAACAATGACTTGAATACAGCTCTTTTATGATGAACACAACGAACCTTTTTTTTTTTTTTTTTTTTAAGAGGATATTTTTTTCTGGCATTGTTTCTGCATTGCATTAGTTTTAATACATGGTTTTTTATTTTTTTTTTTTTTATTTTATTTTATTTTGGTTGGTAGTGGTAGTAAACAACACGAACGTAGTGAATTCATAAATTCATTATTCATCATTCACTATACGCTATATTCATTATAGTGATTCAAAAGTTATCCAGGGATAATGCAATAGTGTATTGTGTGTTTAAATACATCTGTTTAGCTGATTTTAATATAAAAATATTAAAACTACCATTCAAAAGTTTAGGTTTAGAATGATTTTTTTTAATACTTTAATATTAAAGTTAATACCTTTATTCAGCAATGAAGCATTACATTAATACAAAAAATTCTATTTCAAATAAACGCTGTTCTTTTAAACTTTCTATTCATCAAAGCATCCTGGAAAATTGTATCACGGTTTCCACAAAAATATTAAGCATCACAACTGTTTTCAATATTGACAATGATAAGAAATGATTTTTGACCACCAAAGTTTTTTTCTGGATCTATTTATGTATTTTTAAAATGCATAAAAGATATTTTATAATAAATACGATGAAAAAATATATTGTAAAGAGGATAGTTTCTTTGCGATTTGTTTCTGCATTACATTACTTTTAAGAAATAAAAACATGAAAATAAAGCAAAAACATGAAACCAACATGACTACAGAAACATCTTGGGCCCTATCATACACCCGGCGCAATGTGGCGCCAGGTGCGACCCATTTGCACCCATTTGTGCGCCCATGGGCGCGCTGGTCTGAAAACGAGGTGTGTTCAGGCGCATTATTGGCGTGTTGCTATTTTGAGGCAACTGAAAACGACTGCGCCATTGACCAACTGAAACCTGGTCTAAAGTCATTGGCGCTATTTTTGTTTTGTTATTTAAAGAGCGCATTAGTAATATGCGCCTATAGGCGGGTACACAACGCATGTACGCTCTGCTTATTACACACACACAGGGACATGCAGCAGCACACAAATATTACACACACATGCCAAATATTAAAAATAAAAGGATTACAATGTAAAAGATTATTATTGTGTGCATAAAGATAAAAATGCCATGTTCCTGGTTGCATTCGCACCGGGAATAGGAACTGTGAAGCGGCCGACAGCATCTGAAAGAGCAAAAATTGGGGCTAAGAGACAAAATCTCCCATGACAACTTTCAGTATTGAGGCGGAGAAAAGAACACAACCCTGCAGACAACAGGTAAATGCCGTTATTGCTGTTTTCCATGTTTCCATGTTCGTGAAGTAAATATGTTTACACGTTTTTTTAAAAAAATGCCGGGTGCCGGTGTTTGACATGCGTTTGACCAACGTACACTCACGTCATTGATAGTTCCTATAGTTCTGGTTTAGACCCTACTCTGAAGTAGGAGCTAATTTAGTTCCCCCAAAAGGAGTTCCTAGAACTAAAGTCGTTCCTAGTTCCTGCAGTGCGAACAAAGCAAAATCCGGGTACTTCAGCCAATAGTTCTAGGAACTATGAAAAGGTTCCTCCAGTGTGAAAGCCCCTATTAAGACAATAGGAGCAACCCTTTTAGACCATGTGCCGGGCACGCCGACCATTTTCCCCACCGTGCGCTTTAGACTATGCACTTGGATCGTTAAAATAGGGCCCCTAGATTTTTAAAAGGTCCTTATTTTCCATACAAAATCTTGTTTTTTATGTTTTTGTAATTTTTTTTTTTGTAATGTTGAACTTATGTAAGTAAACATTTTTGCAGTAGAGTGCAACAGTGCCTGTCCAGCAGCATTGGTTCCAAAAGTATTTTTTCCATTAATTTCTCCCATAGGGATTTCAAAAAAAGAAAAAAGATATAAGCCATGAACCAAAACAACCAGATACGAGGTGAATGACAACATTACAATCTTTGATTTGAAGCAAAATATGCAGATATATTTAAATATTTAAGTATTTTGAGAGCATAAGGAGACCGACTCAATTACTTTTGGTGGGTGTTCCTTGTTTCATCTCTCTGATTGGTGGAATTTTCTATACAGCGTCATGGGTGATGTAGTTTTTACCCACGAATTCTGCCGTTATATGGTTATTTTAAAATTAAATTGAAATAAGCAAATACCATTGATTAACAATCTCACAGTAGGTCTGTCTTTAAAAGTTTATAAGTTATAGTTAAAAATCAGTTTCCCTATGGAGTTTTTAGTTCTGGAACTAGACTGTTGCGCTCTATAATCCTGACCTCAGTGTCACCTGTCTCTCAGGGTCTTGGGTGTGGAGAACAAAAATTGTAACTAAGGTCAGACAAAACCTAAGTGCTTCACCAGCACAAGTGGGAATTATGTAGACTGGATCAGTGTCGAGGCTGATTGAGCCCGAATCGCCTGGGGAATGAGACACAGAGACTCTGAGGTCAGAGGTTGTTATCGTTTGTCCTTGCACAGGTTCCTTTCCCAGGCGGGGACTGGGTTTGAGATGGAGTGAGTTAGGCGGCGTGTGAAATAAATTGAATTCAGTGGAGCACAACTAGCTGCAAGAGATCTTTGTGTTCCTGTGCTAATGTGTGAGATTCCACCGAGATGAATTGTGCTCAGCAGGACTCGATTTCTCATTGATTTTGTATTTTTTGTATTGATCTAGTGTGGCAACCTTCTCAGAAAAATGTCTCTAAAGAGTTTGTTCAGAACAGTCTGTCTTGGCTTGGCTAAATAATTTGTGGATGGACAGACGGTGCTGTTGATATTGACAGGCGTGAGTATTTTAGACCCAGCGCCTGTCCTTCAGTTAGAGGTGTATTGATCGACTCGGCCTTGAAAGTCTTAAAGAACAAGCTAATGAAACGTTGACCTTTTCGGGGAAAGGTCAGGCAAACAATTTGTGATCTAATGGTCAGACAGTCGTTTAAACAGCTCAGAGATATCTTTCAACATACAAAAACACAGCATTTTTAAGTTTACATTCTTAAATCTTTAAGTCAGAGTTTGTAGTATTTCTTAGAAAAAGGTATAAAGACTGAGAATTGAAAACCCTATTTAAATATCAAATACAATCGCAGTAAGAACAAGGAAATCTCCTGCCATCGGAGCAATTTGAAATACTGACTTGATGTTTTTTCAAGTACAGTGATAGACTGATGCTCTATAATATGATAAAACAAACAACATATAGACTTCTGAAGCCACTATTTGTCTGTTCAGTCTGCCGCAATAATGTAATTTCTTTGAATTTTTTCTATGAATCTTAATTTAGGATCTTTTCTTAGCAAATATTGATATGCAATTGATTAGCAAATCACTTAATTAGTTTTAATTAAATTAAAATTTTAACATATGTAATTAATTTAAATATCTATTTTATTTTTATTTTATTCTTTTCAACTTTCTATTCATCGAAGAACCATGATGTGTCACGGTTTACACAAAAATATGAAGCAGCACAACTGTTTTCAACATTGATAATAATCAGAAATGTTTCTTGAGCAGCAAATCAGCATATTAGAACTACTTCTGAAGGATCATGTGACACTGAAGACTGGAATAATGATGCTGAAAATTCAGCTTTGATCACAGGAATAAATTACATTTTACAATATATTCACATCGAAAACAACTATTTTAAATAGTAATAATTTTTCACAATATTACTGTTTTTTTGTTGTTGTTTTGCCTTGGTGAGCAGGAGAGATGTTCAAAAACATTTTTAAAAATTCTTACCGACCCCAATCTTTAAAACTGTAGTGTATTTGATGTAATAAAATATATGTCACGTTTGGCCTCTGTCTGAGTTGGTTTTTCAGTGTTTCCCTTGTTTGCATTTGTTTCCTTGGTTACTCATTGTTTGATTACAACCTGTTTCTCGTTTCCTTTAATTGATTATCCTTTGTATTTAAATCCCTCAGTTTGTAGCCTTGGTTGTCCGTTCTCATGTGTTTTATTGTGGTTGTTCTTTTCATGTCTTTTGAGAGTCTAAAGTAACCTGAGTATTTTGATTTTGGTATAACTGCTGCACTTAAATCCTGCTTTTTAATCCCTGCGTCAACCACGAGCTGACAGTATAATAGTGATAGATACACTAGTGATGTTTTATTTGGTGTTCCTTCTAAATATCATTCGCCTGAAGCCACTCAGTAAATCTGCAGCATGTCTTTGTACTGACTTACATGACAGACAGTGGCATTGACTCCATCAAACACACAACAGTGTGTCCAGTGTGTGTAAGCAGCATTACATTAACATGCTTTAATCTGCTGGAAGCTTATTGGAGACAAATCCAACCAAAGCTTAAAAACCCAGCCTTTTATTCCTGCTCTCTCTCTTTCCCATGTATATGTCTTCAAGGAAGACTCAAATGCGTAATATGACAGATTTATTACAGAACGTGTTTACATAATTGTGCATTTATTCTTGTATAAACCAGCAATTATTCGGTAGGCCGCATTCATGCAAAACTCCACTTTCTGCCTGCCAGTTGGGATTTCAAATAACATTGTCACGCAGGACGACGGCAGCGTCGGAGAAACCCGCAGGCAGGGTACATGACGGAGCGATCCCTCTGACAGAGAAGGCAAAACACTAAGTGTACTTGGACAGCAAGTAGGACACGTCAGTCAGGCCGACGTCATTAGGTAAAACCGAAATTTTGGTTAAAACGAATGACTTTTTTGGTGACAAATTTTGTCCATCTTGTAAAAAATGACAAAAGCATTGTTAATTGATTATAAAAAAACACATAATCTCATTGTTAACACATTGTTAATAAAACTTCAAAATTAATTATATCTCCATCATGTTTTTTTACACTTTTAAAAACCTTATTCTTCAATGACCCATTTATTTCTTATTGTCTTATCAGCATACAGTTTCATTAGAAATACATTCCAAAGAGCTCCGTTATCAGCTCCACAGTGGAGAATGAAACCATATCTGTACTGGCTGGGCCAGATTGGCACGGAATGGAATGGTTAAGCAACGAGAACGGTTTGGCCCAATGGTGGAAAAGCTGCTTTTGGTCACAAGTTCCGTCGTTTCCAACACAATTCAACGGAACTTGTGACCATAGTTGGCTAACAATGCTTTTGGGAAACGCACCCCAGACCGAGCAGCACAACACACTTGTAGCCAATCAGCAGTAGGGG
Source organism: Mylopharyngodon piceus (assembly GCA_039654765.1). Lineage (NCBI taxonomy): Eukaryota > Metazoa > Chordata > Actinopteri > Cypriniformes > Xenocyprididae > Mylopharyngodon > Mylopharyngodon piceus. The sequence continues at coordinate 2,312,423 of CM077460.1, read as the reverse complement.
GCATGTCTGCTCATAATGGGGGAGGAGAGAGAGTGAGCAAGAGGGAAATTTGAAGACTGTAGAAAGAGAGATGGCTGAGATATTACCAAAGATAAAAAGGTCAGAGAAATATAATTGGAAGAAAAAGGGATACGATCAGGCAAGAGCTTTAGGACCTGCGTTAATATTAGAAAAGCTTTCCAGCACTGGAGAGACCTAAGTAGGAAGGCCTGAAAACGGATGCTGAGGTTGCTTTGTTTTTGCTCGATAAATGAGTAACATTGGTGTTTTTCTGTTTCACAGAACCAAGTTATGCTGTTGTTGTTGAATCACAGCTTGAATCACAGATTCATCCACACTTGCATTAGTGCCAGCTATTAGTGGTTGCCTGTATTGCATAGTGTGTTCATTATTTTGGGGCGGAGCAATGATGGTGTGTTTGTTTGGGTGTCAATTTTTAAAAAAAAACAATGTTTCTTAGAAATCACTTACTAATGTTAACAAATGTAACAAAGTGTTACCAATTTTCCTTTACGTTCTCACTCCTTTTATGTAATCAAAATTGAAACATAAGCTTAACCAAACAAAACAGATATCTGAAATCTTGAAGGTCCTGGACTCTTCCTGTGTTCAGGGTCTGTGTTGTTGGATCATGATAAAACATCAGCCTCCAGTCTTAGTCCAGCTGTTGAGGAGAGATAAGACGTGGCATCGGCTCTATCCATTGAGCTGCAGTTTGTATCAGAGAGAGATGAATGTCCTGAAAGAGATCAACTACGTTTAACCTTAAAGATGACATGAAACAACATTTGTAACACATTTAACTTCTGTAATGTGACACATTTCTGATTGGAACAGAATATTCAGGAAAGTAATGTTGGATGGAACCATATTTTATCCATCAGGAATTGATTAGAATCCTGGTTATTATTCGTACCAAATTAACTCTATACCATCATTAAATTTTTAATAAGTTTTTGTCATTTTTATTGTTTTTTTTTTCTTTAATATTTCTATACAGCGTTTTATATATATATATATATATATATATATATATATATATATATATATATATATCAGTTTAAGTTCTAGTAATTTTAGTTAATTGCCTATATCTAATATTCATTAATTTTTTTTTTTTTTCAGCTTCATTTCAATTACTGAAAAAGATTTTTAATAGTTTTAGTATTAGTTTTAGTTAACAATCAAACTTTTATGCTGAAATTATAGAATATTTGAAGATTTCAGAATGAATCAAGTTAGTATTGATGATAAATGTTCTGGGTTTCTGTTTAAAAAAGTTACTGAAACAATCTCATATTTCAAAAATGATGCTATCTTGGATTCAATAATATGTATTCTTATACATTTTTTTCTGCTATTTTATTATATATTTGTATTTGTGCACTATAGCTACTGTAGTTCACAGTTTAACCTAATAGTACTGGCAACTAGGATGTTGTAATGAGGTTGATTTATAATCACTGGAATATGATTTTGTAGATGCTAACACACTCCTTCCATTATAGCCATTAGCATAGAAGCCTTGAAGTGTTTTTGCCCTGCAAACAGACCTTTAGCTGGTAAACATCTCATTGATAAATATGCATGCTGTGTTGCATGAGAGATGATCTTAAGCAGCTCTCCTACACAGATGTCCAGTTGTTTACAGGCTTAAATTAGTTTGTTTTTGCTGTTTAGGTTTTTCCAGTTTGCTTTTTTCTGCCATCGATGCTGTGCCTCTGTTATAGTTGAAAGCTTGATTGATTGGAAAACATGTGTAGAATTTGTGATCCAAATTTCCATGTACTAAAGTAATAAATACAAAATATTTGACAGATATAACTCTGAAAACAAGAAGAATATATATACAGCTAGTGGATATCTAGCTTCCTAAACTTTTCAAACGCATTGTAGCCATCTGGAAACTTGCAAACACGACTTTGTCAATAACCGACACCTGCCAGAAATAACGTGTGCATGACATAGTTGTCATATTAAAGTCAAATTAAACTCAACCTGCGGTTAGATCAGTGCCCGCTGTCCAAATTCTCATGTGTTTGACGTCTGTTGAGCCGGAAGGAGTGAATTCATTTGACTAAAGCTTCCGCTGCTGTGATGTTTACGTGTCAACACTGCGCCAGTCATTTAGAGGACACGGATGTCACAAATACAGCACGCTAAGCCTTATTAAATCATTCCCTGCCAACACACACACACACACACACACACACACACAAAAAAAAACAGTCAATACACTGGCAGGCCAAACACTCAATTACAGACAAATAATATAAATGTTCCTCTTATGTTTGTCTCTTCCTCTCTCAGCTGACAATCTGAAGATCTGAGAGTACTTCTAGGTTCATATCCTGAAAGCATTTTTGAGAGGTAGTCTGGAGAAAAAACATGCCTTGTTGTTGGTATCTTAATATCTCAATATGAGTAATTTTATATCATGGTAATGGTACATACTATATCACACCATTGATTTATTTCAAATTCAGTTGAAAAAAAAAAGGTTTATATCAGGGCTGTAAAGCGATTAAAATTTTGATCTGATTAATTACATGATGTGCCGATTAATTAATCGAATTAATCACAAATTAATCACACATCAAATTTGGCTGAGAAATTACCCCCAAAAGATAATGTAAAGTCATTATTGTGTTAAATGAGAAAAGCATCAAATAGACTTTATAAAAAGTTGCTTTAGAAAGAATTATTTTATTTGATTCAATATAGAATTTATTACACAAACTTTTAGGCTACAAGGGCCATGATTTTTTTTTTTTTTTTTTTTCCCGGAAGCTGCATCTGAATTAGTATTTAGATATATTTACAAACCAAAACAGTTTGGTTACCAACATTTTTCAAAATATCATCTGTTATGTTCCGCAAAAGAAAGAAAGTCATACAGTTTTCAAACAACATGAGGTTTAGTAAATGTAAATAAACAGAATTTTCATTTTTGGGCAAACTATTCCCAAAATATGAGATTATTTTTTAATGAAGTGATACTATAAATAAGAAACTAAAATTGCCAGTAGGTGGCGGTAAATGTCTAAACGAGTAAGTCATTGAGTCATTAATTCATTCGATTCGTTCGAATGGCTGTTTCATTCAGAAAATAAGTAAATGGCTCTCTTTATAAATATGCCATTGAATCATTGCTTCACCTGATTTTTTTGAGACAAAAACTCATGCAGGGGCATTTTTGCCCTGATATCTTGAATTTTAGGGCCATTCTAACTGCATTCTATAGGCTCCATCACGCAGTGAGTTGTTGCCCTGCTTCATGTTCCTCACTAATCAACTGTATGAAATTTAAGATGGCCTAGGTCTGTGGCAGGGCGGGTGCACTAAATATGTTAAATCATTTTAATCGCGTTATTCTTCCATAACTAATTAAATAAATTAATGCGTTAAATTGACAACCCTAGTTAATTTATTGCATAACCATGTGGTAATGCCTATTCTTGGATACTCCAGTCAATGAAATACTTTACAAATGAAAGGTGCTTCATCTCCAGTGATTATTTTCTAGTTTTATTTATATCATGACCAAAAGATCAGATTATTCTTAACAAATGAATCATAATTTAAAATAAGTTAAAATATATAAAACCCCAAAACTGTAACACTAACATTACTTATTTTCATATTACTCATTGCTCTCACTTATTACTAATATAAAGCAGTCCGGCCCATTGAAAGCTGCATAGAAATAACTGCTACAGTATTAACTGAGCAACCCAGGCTCATTGAACAACGTGCCTGTGGCGACATTTCTGCAAACCGATATTACGTTGCGTCTTGCACGTTTCACGACATTTTCAAAGTGAAATGTCTAGTAAATGGTGCTAAAAGCGTGTTCGGTTTTATTTGAAACAGGTGAATGTAAATCTGGCAACGTTTTATTAAATTGGTTGTTGTACCAGGTGAGCTACTGAGCAAGTTTACTATGTCAGAAAAGCCAAACATATGGAGCTGGTTATGTAATGCAAATATAAAAATGTAATCATAATTGTGAGTGAAAAGAAATAAAAGTTGTCGCTGTTTTACTGTCTCTAGTTTTCATTTCAGCTGGACACTGCTTTTTACTGTATGTATTGGTACGTGTTTTGAGTTTTGCAAAAATGTGTAGATAGGGGCACGTTTTTCCAACGTTTCCATCAAACGGCGCAAACCAGTTCTACTACAGCGAGATTTATAATGGAGGGTGTTTTTGTTGAGTGCATGTGAGTCTCAAAAGCTTCAGCTGAATCTCCTTTAGGTTCACATCTGTCATAATGGTGCAGCTGGGACACACTCCAGAGACCTGCGGGGAAACACACAGTCTTCTTTTATCCACCTTAAAGCCGGAGTATGTGCGTCCAGATCGAGTATAAAGCTGCTGTGTGTGTTTTAACCTCAGAGGGATGTAGTTTTGTCTGTCCCCTTTGACCTGGCAGTAATTCTACAGTACAAAGCCCCCAAAACACTCTTTTAGCCCTCTGGATGGTACATAAATGTGCTCAGCTGAATTACTATCTTATCTCATTCTTTGTGTGAGCAAAAATACAGAGTGTGAATGGTGTTTTGTGCATTTCATGCAGTCATGCATTTCGGTTTGGTTCAGAATAGCTGATAACTGAATGGTGAATCTCATAATGTCAAATCTCACCCCAATTATAAATTCAAGTCTTTTTTTTTTTTTTGCATTGTATGTTTAGATTGTCACTAAATCAAAAATGTAATTGTTTTGTAATATGTAATGTCTAATATTTAGATCTGCGTGCACACTTACACTAGTAATCAACATGATGTTTTTGAGTGAATGAAGTTGCTCTACAGAGTGTTAACCAGAATAAGAGCTCTTCCTGTTTTGTACTGCTTCCCAAACATCCTGTCATTCCCGTTAAAACAGGAAGTGTTGCTGTCTGTTATATGTCAGAGAGAGAGAGAAATGCCAGCCTAGACAAACACTGCTCAGATGGTGAGTTGAGATTCTTACTGAAATCCGTTTTCATTTTGATTTATAGCTTTGTTCTGTCTCATCCCATTTTTGTATTTCTATGAATAAGGTCAGATGATTTGATGCTTTAGATTCCTAAAAGAGAGATACTGCATATTTAATTTATGTATCTATCAGTTTTATCACATGAAGCTTTGTGTTTCACTGTACTGAGAACTGGCATTAATGGCATGTTCTGCTCTTTTGTAGCATGTTAGTCATGGTATTTAGTTTCAATTTCATAATTTAGTTTTTCATGGTTATTTTCTAATCTTACAATTAAACGGGCTGGTTTTGCTATTGTACCTTTAAGTATTCTTTATTTATGTATGTTACCTTTACCTTTTCACATGTGAAATGAGTAACAACATCCTAACTAAGTTGGTGAATATTAAATAGGTGTCAATATGTAAATATGGACAGTCATATGTTAATGAGAAAATGTAATCAGGGTTATTATTGTTAACTAAAACTAATAAGAAACCTTTTTGCTAATTGTAATAAAGCTGAAATAAAATAAAACATAAATAAGATGAATGAGAAAATGAAGCTAAAATGAAAATGAAAACTTAAAATATGAAAATAAAAAAAATAAAACATATAATAGTATATAATAAATACCAAAATAACACTGGTTGAGGTATGATGAAGATTACAGTTTAGTTTCAAAAAATGTTCTGAACCAGAACCAGAGAGAGAGTTTTGAGTGAATGTTATAGTAGGTTTATATAGAAAAATGCTGCCGTACTTTCTAGGAATCCCGTAATCAATGTTTTTAGTGGAACCGTTTCCTTGTACTAACAACTGAGTCTCCATTTCTTTATCTAAATTAAACAATCAGTGTTTAACAGTTATCTTCAGTTAGTTTCGGTTTCATGGACTTTTAGTTTTTTTCTATTGTCACGTGTTCAGATTCCCACCACTCATCTATCTCCTTGGTTACCATCATTATTAGTTAGTCTGTTTCAGCTGTTCTATTATCCTCGTTTGTGTTTGCTACTTAAGTTGTTCCCTCTCCTGCACTCCTTGTCTGGTCTCCGTTATTCTTAGTGTGTATGTCAACCTGCTACCTGTTCGGATTGTTACCTGTTTGGATTATATGATAAGTAAACTTAGTGTTGGAATCTTACTCTTCTATGTCTTCGTCTGCCTGCCTGCATACACCATTACAGAAGACCAAAACCCCAAGAAATGGATTGGACTGCTAAGTTCAGCCAGGTGGCTCAGGAGAGCACCATTTTTTTTCTCTCTCTTTCTCTGCTGGGACCCTGGAAACCCTGTTCTGGATCGGGGCAAACTTTCACGACCCCATAAACCTCCCAGACACCACCGGACTGAATTGGAGGGAGGCATTTGTGAGGTGTCTGGAGAGCGTACGGCCCTGATTCATAACACCGCCAAACCCAGAGCCAAAGTTACCACCTTCGACCACGGAGAATGCTTGAGAGCCCGCCGCAGATGTTGATGCCATCAGCCATGACATGTGAGCCAGAGCCCGAGGCCAAAGGACAGCGTTCACCATCGGCCAGGAAGTGGAGCCCCCGAGCAAGTCTGACCAGGGGTATGAGCCCGTGATATCAGTGGCCGAGGGAACGGGAACCAAGGACTGGCTGCTGAACACCAGTGAGGAAGGATCGACTCCCACCCAGTATCTAATGCTTCTTCGCTGTTTAAAGATAGCACTGACAACGATAATTCTTCAGTTGGACCTTCATCGCTGTTTAAAGACAGCATTATAAGTGATATGGATTGTGATTTACTCCACTGGGTTCCCTCGTCCCACCGGCTCCCCCTTGGTCAGTCATCGCTCCACCTATGCCACGGACATACGGGCCATCTGCTGCGCTCCGTCCCTCCTCCCCTATGGCTGCAGCAGGCTCCTTCCTCCCTTCAGCATCGCCTTTGTCCTCAGTCTCACTGGTGTCGCCCTTTCCTCGAGTACTCTGGCTCCAACTAAGACGCTCGCCTCCGTGATATCACCTTGGTCTCCAGCACCAGCGATGTCGCTCAGCTCCTCCAATGGCCCCCCGTCTGCACCTTCGCATCCTTGGCACTCATCTCCGTTGGTCATCCCCCAGATGTCGGCAGCCACACCTACCACAATCTTAGCTCCTTCCACCTTGGTCTCCGCCATGGACTGTCAGGTCTGCGCCATCAGACTTCCTCCACCTGTACCATCTGGGACTCGTCATCCTGCCATCACCATCCCTTTGCCTGGTCGTCGTCCTGCCATCACCATCCCTTTGCCTGGTCGTCGTCCTGCCATCACCATCCCTTTGCCTGGTCGTCGTCCTGCCATCACCATCCCTTTGCCTGGTCGTCGTCCTGCCATCACCATCCCTTTGCCTGGTCGTCGTCCTGCCATCACCATCCCTTTGCCTGGTCGTCGTCCTGCCATCACCATCCCTTTGCCTGGTCGTCCTGCCATCACCATCCCTTTGCCTGGTCGTCCTGCCATCACCATCCCTTCGCCTCATCCACGTCCTCCTCCCAAGCCCCCTCCATCCCTCCGTATGCCATCATTTCTTTACAGCACAAGGTTGCGCCTTGCCAGAAGAGGACGTGATGTAACAGTTATCTTCAGTTAGTTTAGGTTTCATGGACTTTCAGTTTGTTTTCTATTGTCACATGTTCGTCTCCTTGGTTACCGTCATTATTAGTTAGTATGTTTCAGCTGTGTTCTATTATCCTCGTTTGTGTTTTCTACTTAAGTTGTTCCCTCTCCTGCACTCGTTGTCCGGACTCTGTCATACTCCGTGTGTATGTCAACCTGCTGTTTGGATTATATAAGTAAACTTAGTGTTGGAACCTTACTCTTATGTGTCTTCGTTTGCCTGCCTGCACTTTGATTTCTTGTGTTTGTGGCTCGTGCTGCTTGTTTTTTGTAATCAGGGACTTTGTATTGATGAGCTCTAATTTCTGGGAAGTCTCGTTTATTACCTTTGCACATCAAACAGGAAATTGCTGTTGGATCACAGACAGAGATGATGGCGACTGGGGTGTTTGTGATTGCTCAATTGTCATTGATTGTCACAATGCAAAAGACTTACTGGTTCTAAAAATAGGACTCCTTTTCTATTTGCAAAATATAATTAATTCTTTTTTTTTTTTTTGTGAGATTCCCACAAGTTACAGTATGTTGGTGACTGATTAATCTTACTTAGCATTATAGGGTGGTATTTGGGTGTTATGGACAGCTAACTTTATTGTTTTTCTCCCTTTTTCATAGAAATACATGATTAGGTAAATAATAATAAAAAATAATCATAGTAAAAAATCATTATATTTAGTGTAGAGGAAATTCACATTCAACAACTTTTCTCAAATCGTTTTACATGGTGAACATTCAGGATGTAAAAATATTTTAAAAACATAACTTTATTTGAAATATCTAGTTCAGTTATGAAACTCTAGAGGGTGCAGACTGATTGGTCCTTTACATGCAATCTGCAAGCAATCACATCATTACCGCATGGCACAAGCTAATTTGGCCTCTGCTGATCCTACAGCCAATGAGATTGCTTGCTCAACATATAAATAGTCTGGTTCAGTGTTTGCTATAAGCTGGTCATGCAGCACATTAGTTTGTCTGAAATCCTCCACCTGCCTAGATCTGCTACTGGATTTGTGTATATCTATTTATTCAGCAGCAGCATATCTTATATGCACACAGTCACAGCAACATGTCTGTGTATCTATTAGCAGTAGCAAGTCCATACTTGCTCTGCAGCAGCAGCAGCTTAGCAGATCTAGTCTGCCAAGACCAAATACATTAACATTGCCATATCCAACAACATGCTAAAACTATTCTGAGAGTTGTCATGATTGAACTGAAACTAATCAATTTTTTTTCTTCAAGACTGGTCATAATCGGTTATAAAAAGGTAGATTTGTCTAATTTGAATCTGAAAAGTATAAATTATTATCTTGTGACTAATTGCTAGTTGGTCAAACTAAAGACACAGTCTTGACTTAGTGGCAATGTTTATGCAACTGGGTGAAAGTCATTCATAATATTGATCTCACTGGCATGTTCTTACTGTGGACCATTGGTGATTCCAATCAAGATTCCCATATATTCTGATGTTTGTAGCTTTATGGTGTCTGCTTTACTGGCAGGAACATGTTTTTAGGTCTTTAGAGACTCTGTCAGGTGTCAAATGAAAGTACAACTGGTACAATTAATGGCTGACCTTTTGTTAACTCTTTGAACAGTGTGGCTGTCCAATTATTTCTGATTTCATATGACAGAGGTGACTGTGTACAAAAACATACATGCTTGACAAACCTTACTTTCTGCTTATATTTCAAATCCAATATGTTGAAATACAGAACAAATGCAATAAATACGGTGTATTCTGTTCATGGATTTGGATATATATTATATATACTGTATATAATATATATAAATATATAATATATATATATAATATATATATATATATAATACAATATGCAATGTACAGTACAGAACCACAAAAACACTACACTACATACACTACAGTTTGGGGTCTGTAAGTTTTTTATTTTATCAAAAGTGACAGGAAAGATGTTTATAATGTTACAAAATGAGTTTATTTCAAATAAATGCTGTTCTTTTGAACTTTCTGTTCATCAAAGAAACCTGGAAAATAATCAGTTTTCAACATTTTCAACATTGATAATAATCAGAAATGTTTTTTGAGCAGCAAATCAGCATATTAAAATGATTTCTGAAGGATCATGTGACACTGAAGACTGGAGTAATGATGCTGAAAATTCAGTTTTGATCACAGGAATAAATTACATTTTACAGTATATTCACATAGGAAACACTTATTTTAAATTGTAATAAAATGGAGCCTTCTTTTAACAACATTACACAATGCTCTTTTTCTTTAGCCTTTGACATTCAGTATACCTAACAAAATGTAAGATAGTCTCTTTTAGATAACTTTCATGTATTAAAATATTTTAGATAAATGTTCTTTATACTATATATATTGCTAGTGTGATATATGAAAAACATTACATATCATTGTTCCTTGAGTTGATTTAGTGAAAAACAGTGTTGAAATCATGCCTTGATTATTTTAATTAGATTGCTTTACTAAATTTTACATTAAACATTTTGAATCGATCTGGCAATCACATATAGTTAGTTAAAATTATTGTTTCTCTGATAAAAATACATTTTCATACACGTTTCATCAATATTTTAATATAGTTTAGAGACCATACATTAAAGTCGGCTTGAAGCAGAAGTTGTGCTAGTCTTTTCTTCCCTATTGTGAAGTGAAACAGCTTCTGGGTCAAGAACAAATGTAGGGTGGGGCTTGATTTTGTCCGTGGGGAATTGATTGGATGGTTGTTGTTTGCTATTGGTGGATCTCATGCGAGTGACAGGTTGCCCCGCCCTCATCATCAGAGAAAAGATGTCACTCTAAGAGGGAGGGGAAGTTTTTTTGATTCAAGATTACGAGGCACATGAATTTAAAGAAATAATGATGTGCATGGATAAATCATTTATAACAAATACTGCAATTTTCCATAAAAAATTGTCAATTTTGATTCATGGTGACTTTAACTAGGTTTACTCAAAGAAACATTGTCCTACTGTAAACATGATTTGCGTGTGTGTGAGTACAGTCGTGACGGAATGGGTTTGCTGGTGTCTCGGTGCTCTCCTCCCCTGCACTCTGATGACCTTTAGCTCTCAGTGTCAGAGTGAGTCAGTCGGAGCACATCACATCACATCAGTCGGGCCCACAGAGACACCAACTGCACATCCGAACACCATTAATCTCTGACTGCCTCTCAACCTGCCCTAAGTGACCTGTCAATCAGTCAGTGCTGCCAAAGCACTCGCTTGACCTTTATCACAGCCCAGTACGACGGCAGCCAGGAAACCACGGATAATTAGATGACACATGAGGTTCTTCAGTCAGCGTGAACTTCAGGGATTCATTCCAATGGAAGAGCTCTACCTTAAGTTATATGCAGTGTTTAAGATTAACGATGAGCATGATATTTTTATGGCTTATGTAATATGCCATACAGTTACACATTCATCTTTCTATGCATCTACAATTTACATGATTTTAAAGGTCATTTATAGCAAAGACTGAATCGGACACATGCTAAATGATTCATCTGGTATAAAAAAAAATCCCCATAGAGAATATCACAGAGATTTGACTGTAAGAGGGAGGGGAAGTTAGTTGGAAAGTTGGAAAAAATGAAAGGTTTAGAGAAAATTATTGTAAAAACATGTAATAAATAAATAAATAGAAATAAGATTAAATAAATTAATAAAATAATTAATAAAACAATTAAAATTAATAAACAATAAAAATATTTGAAAATAAATACATCTAAAAGTGCAGTACTAGTAAATTAAAAAAATTAATATTGTAATATAAAGATTAAAGATTAATATAAAGAATAAGATTAAATATTTTCTAAATAAAATTTTACACATATTTATAATATAAATTGGGTCTTTATACATTAATATATATAGCTGGTTGGGGGTCTGTGACATCATTAAAAAATTGAAAACGCCTTTTTATAATATCAGTTTTACTGTTTTGAACTGTAATGTAGTGTTTCATAATGTGAAGCTGTTTTTGCACTGACTTATTAATTTATTAATAATCTGATATTTTGATTTGTCTGTCAATCAAAAGAGAAAAGATTCAAATAAGGCGAAGCACCTTTTATTTGTAAACTATTGAATTCAGTGTATTCTAAAAATAGACATTACCACATGGTTATTTTTTCATTGAATTAATTCCTAGTATGAAGGAAAATGGTTGAACATTGTAAAAGTCAGTCTAGAGTTAAACAGCAGAACTGAAGTGAATGTTCAAGCATGGACTGAGACAAATGATTTGCTCCTCACGTTTGTCACAGGCTCGTTCAACTTGATATGAGTGCTTTGTAAAAATAACAGCATTATCCTCACCACACGCCTCTGAGCAACTTATCCGTGTTATTGTACAACTCGACAACAACAATGTGTGTTTGCTGCTGTAATATGATTAATGGAGATGTTTTATTGCTCAGATTTTGCTCCGACACTCACGGTCCATCAAACTCTGGGTGTGTATAATAACAGTTAACTGTAAGAAAAGCGTAGCTCTATATTTTATTGGTTGTGACAGTGGCTTTAGGGTCTAACGTGTTGAATTCTCTGCTGTCTCTTTCTTGGTACGTTTGATGGACCGTCCTCACTGAGAAGCACCAGTGAGACGCTCTCTCACCACCCGTCACTGTGGTTATCAGCGTGGCAGACGGGGTGGTACTTTGTCATGTTAATATAACAGTCCTGTCTGCAGACACTCCTGTGCAGCAGAGACCCACAATCCCCTTCAAATATATTCATAGCTCATTCTCATCATTCACAAGAAGACTCAGGAATTCATGTTAATTCACACACAGTTCATGATGTTTATATGAATGCCTTACACTCTTTAAGTAGACCTATTATGCCCTTTTATAAAGTCTTGATTTTGTTTTTGGGCTCTACTAGAATGGTCGAAAAACACATTATTTTCCCCATATTTGACATTGTTGCAGATCCTCTCCTCTCAGCCTGTCAGTAACGCTCTGTTTAGTTCCTGTCTCTATGAAGCCCCTCCTTCTGAAAAGCACAATGTGCTCTGATTGGTCAGCTGGACCAGTGTGTTGTGATTGGTCAAGCGCTTCGAGCGTGTTTGAGAAATGTCCCGCCCCTTACCATAACCATGAGTTTCAACACTCTACTAACTATCTCAACCAGGCCCCGCCCCTTTATTTTGCATATGCCTTGGGCGGGAATTATTTAAAGGAGGAATACTGTGACGTGAATACTGTGATCCAAATTAAAATTTGATGGTGGCCAAACGTTAACTTGAAAAACAAAAGTACTTCATGGGAAAAAGTCTCTACAAGTTAATAAATGCTCAGTAAACACAGCAGGAGTCGTGATGATCAGGGAGGTGCAGTTTTCATTTAACTGAGCAGAGTGCGGCTAAAACCGCCTCACTCACAGATCATTTCAAGTTCATTTCAATTCGGACGTGGCTGAAGGGGATGAGCAAGTTGTTTGCTTTGTAAGTGGTCCATCCATTTCCGTTAGTTTAACTCATTCAGTCTGATTTGTGGACGAGTTGTAAACACAATAGCCTGACAGGGTAATCAGCCGATCACAGCGAAGTGGAGGCACCGTCTTCTCTCACATGACTTTTCACCATTATCTTGCTGTTCCCTCAAATTCACCACATATTACAGGATCTCAGTGAGAACACTATGGTCTGAATTGAAACAAAAAAGATGCAGTCTCACTCTGAAATATAACATTTGTTTAGTTTTTGTTATTCATTCATTCATTCATTCATTTATTTCATGCATTTATGCATTTATTTATTCATTTATTTATAACTGGAAACAAAAGTGATGTGGCCTCCCTCTGAAAATTATTTAGTTTTATTTTTGTACTGTTTATGTACAGTATTTATTTATGCATTTGTGTATTTATTTATTTATATATCTGGATGGGGAAGTTATAGAAAAATAATATATATGCTTTGTTTAGTTGCGAACCGTGACTCTTGAACCTTGGCCCTCTCACCCCCGTCAGGAAAAAAGTAAACTGAGCCTAAAATCAGCCTAGCTTACCTTGTCCTCTCCTGTAGTACTGCATAAGTTATCTTAGAAATGCAACAAACAGAGAGTTATCACCAAAGTAAAACAAAATGTGATAAATCCTCATTAAATCCTCATGACAAATAATTGTATCATCACACAATCGAGATGTGCATTTCAGCAGAATAAGAAGACAACTGGCCGGGTTGCAAAACGTAGGCTATGACACACAAAACGAACACAATTTGTAAGCCGACACATGACAGCACTCAGACCAAAGCAAAATAGCGGCAGTCACTTCCGCATCATAGACGGTGAACAGTGATTGTGGCATTTTCACAGCAGCCGATTAAATGAATGTAACAGACCGTAATAAACATATGAACTATTATGCAGAATTACAGCAAATGTCCATAATAGTCGCTGAGTTGGTACATTTACAGACTGACCAGTAATTCTGCAAAATTCTCAAATAAAGCTTAAAGGATTTCCGGATAATTTACTCACCCCCATGTCATCCAAGATGTTCATGTCTTTCTTTCTTCAGTTGAAAATAAATTAAGGTTTTTGATGAAAACATTTCAGAATTATTCTCCTTATAATGGACTTCAATGGTCTCCAAACGGTTGAAGGTCAAAATTAGTTTTAGTGCAGCTTCAAAGGGCTTTAAACGATACCAGATGAGGAATAAGGGTCTTATCTAGCGAAACGATCGGTCATTTTCTTAAAAAAAATACAAATGTATATGCTTTATAAACACAAATGATCGCCTTGCAAGTGCTTCCACCATTCCGCTTTCCGTATTCTTCAAAAAGCTTATGCTGTATGTCCTACGCCTTACCTATTTTACTTAAGGAAAAAGCAGAACTGGCACCACGTTCGTTCCGTAAGTTGAATAGAGAAGGCGTAGGACATACAGCGTAAGCTTTTGGAAGAATACGAAAAGCGGAAGCACTTGCAAGGCGATCATTTGTGTTTATAAAGCATATATATTTGTATATTTTTAGAAAATGACCGATCGTTTCGCTAGATAAGACCCTTATTCCTCATCTGATATCGTTTAAAGCCCTTTGAAGCTGCACTGAAACTGTAATTTTGACCTTCAACAGTGGAGTCCATTGAAGTCCACTATAAGGAGAATAATCCTGAAATGTTTTCATCAAAAACCTTAATTTCTTTTCGACTGAAGAAAGAAGGACATGGACATCTTGGATGATATGAGGGTGAGTAAATTATCAGGAAAATTTTATTTGAAAGTGAACTAATCCTTTAACAAATATAAAACCGTGGCAGTGGCGGCCAGAATAAAATCAGTCATCTTACCTATTAGATATTAAATAACTTACCCAAACAGCAAACAGTAAAAACAGTAAAAAGCAGTAAAGCTTTTTGGTTGTTGCTGTCATCTAGGGCTATCGCTTATAATTGCTGGGGTTAAAATGCTTCAAAAAGTTAGCTTTCTGCACCAAATTAAGCTCTGGTGTAGGTCTTCCTTTGCCGATTAACTTCAGCTTTTCTTTATAAGTTAATCTTGAAAACGTTGCGGATAATAAATTAGCAACAATGTCCTCCTCATTAATGTTACTTGCAGTTTCCATAGCGAATGGCACTAGTTATTTTACCATCTTTTTTTTTAGATTGTGTTGCCCACAGCGGGTGGAACGCGTCATAAACTTACTGATAACAAGGCCCACCCATTTGGAGGGACGATATGATTGGTCAATTTTCCTGTCATTTGAAATTTGTCTCTCCATTGACTTGCTTTGGCTTGGCCCTCTGTAATTTCACAGCTGGACCACCAATCACAGAGCTGAAAGCATTAGGTGGAAAAATCCTAATATGGAGACACAACACAAACTGAATAGGCAGATTTGAAGGGTTTATTTCCTCAAAAAGATGTTTATTGTCAAATTATAAATTCCTAAAATAACATTAGAATTAATGAATTTTTATTAAAAAGTTTTTACTCCCTGAACCTGACGGTTCCCCTCTGGTTTTGTTTAATCACTGCCTTCCTGTTGGTAAAAATTCCCCTGGTGTATGCATGAACTCATTTAACACTATTTACAAGCATTACAGATTCAAATGAGAAGAACAAACCACAATCAACTGCTGTGACTTTTATTTGCCTAAATATAGTTGTTGTAAAAATACATCTAATTTGATAAAATGCAATCGAATATGTGAACATCAGCAGTAGCAGATCATGTTTAGAAAAACTAGGGTCAAAAGAACTTCCATTCTGGTCCAGATATGGAGCACGGCCTGATAATTGATGACCGCTTAATTTATCTCTGTGCCGTAACAGTCAGCATGTCACATGGTGTTCCTGTAGCTTAACAGGTAGATCGTGGTGCTAGCAAACCAAAGCCAAAGTCATGGGTTTGATTCCCAGAGAATGTACATACTGATACAATGCTTTGGATAAAAGCGACTGCCAAGTGCACAAATGTAAATGTCACACTGGCACTGCTTCCGTCCTCATTAAGCGTGTGAGTCAGCTGTCACCATGTGTAGGTTAAACTCCAGCAGCAGTTGGATGTGGATTCACTGGCAGCAGGAGTGGACATGTGGTCTGCTCTCTCCAGAGATCAGTATTTAAACCCACTGTGAAGACCACAAGCTGAAGCCCATCATGGCTCTCATGATTCCACAACACGCTCAAGCATGCATCGCTCATTAATCTCACTAAATGTGCTGGCATTGTCTTTGGTGTGTTTCTACTGTATTCTAACCAGTAGAAGGATTACTCTACCCCTCTTGAGCTTATAAACAACAGTAACTGGTCTAAATCTGATTTTGAAGTTATCAGATGCATATTAGTTTTTAGAACCACATTTGAAAGGATAAAATTCAGTTTTAAATGTGTTTGTGTTATTCATAGGCATGCAACAAGAATTAAAGGGGAGCTATTATTCCCTTTTACAGAGTCTTAATTTTGATTTTTGGGCTCTACTAGAATAGGTTTTCATGTTTGAATGATCAAAAACACATTAGTTTTCCCATATTTGACATTGTAGCAGCTCCTCTCTTTCCAGTCTGTCAGTAACACTCTGTTTAGTTCCTGTCTCTATGAAGCTCCTCCTTTCGAAAAGCACAATGTGCTCTGATTGGTCGGCTGGACCAGTGTGTTGTGATCAGTCAACCGCTTCGAGCGTGTTTGGGAAATGTCCCGCCCCTTACCATGAGTTTCAACACACTATTAACTAACTCAACCAGGCCCCGCCCCTTTATTTTGCATATGCCTTGGGCGGGAATTATTTAAATTAATAATATTGTTACGTGTTTGTTCACGGAAGAAAACTTAAGACTACAATGGAAACATTTTAGGAAGTTAAGAACAGTGCGTACTGATATAGAGAATAACTCCTGCTAGAGGGAGTGTAAATGCACTTATGTTTAAGCTAAAACATGAAATTGTTTGAAAATACATTTAGTGTAGTTAAAGGGTTAGTTCAAAAGTAGTAAATACATTGTTAAAATAATCCACGTGACTACAGTGGTTCAACCTTAATGTTATGAAGCGACGAGAATACTTTTTGTGCGCAAAAACAAAACAAA
Organism: Mylopharyngodon piceus; assembly: GCA_039654765.1. NCBI lineage: Eukaryota > Metazoa > Chordata > Actinopteri > Cypriniformes > Xenocyprididae > Mylopharyngodon > Mylopharyngodon piceus. Next base: position 2,295,280 of record CM077460.1, on the reverse strand, counting down.
AATAATGACTTTATTCAACAATTTCTTCTCTACACTGTTTTCGTTTTGAACAGTGCAGCGCTTTCGGGTTCTAGGCCCGAATGCCAGCTCATTATTGGCTGATGCTGTTCACTTGGTCAGAGCTGGCCAATAATGAGCCGGTGTTGTGACATAGAACCCGGAAGTTTTGCACTGTGTTTACAACGTGAACAGCGTAGAAGACTGACAGGAAAGAGAAGAAACTGTTGAATAAAGTTGTTTTTTTGTTGTTGTTTTTTTTGCACACAAAAAGTATTCTCGTTGCTTCATAACATTAAAGGGTTAGTTCACCCAAAAATTTAAATTCTGTCATTAATTACTCACCCTCATGTCGTTCCACACCTGTAAGACCTTCGTTCACAAATTAAGATATTTTTGATAAAATCCGATGGCTCAGTGAGGCCTCCATTGCCAGCAAGATAATTAACACTTTCAAATGCGCAGAAAGGTACATATTTAAAACAGTTCATGTTACTACAGTGGTTCAACCTTAATGTTATGAAGTGACGAAAATACTTTTTGTGTGCCAAAAAACAAAATAACGACTTTATTCAACAATATCTAGTGATGGGCGATTTCAAAACACTGCTTCATGAAGCTTTGAAGCTTTACGGATTTTTTGTTTCGAATCAGTGGTTTGTAGCGTGTATCAAACTGCCAAAGTCACGTGATTTCAGTAAATGAGGCTTCGTTACGTGATAAGAGTTTCGAAACGTTTTGAAATTTTAATGGTTCATGTGACTTTGGCAGTTTGATACGCGCTCCGAACCACTAATTCGAAACAAAAGATTCGTAAAGATTTGTAAAGCTTCGAAGCTTCATGAAGCAGTGTTTTTGAAATCGCCCATTACTAGATATTGTTGAATAAAGTCGTTATTTTGTTTTTTAACGCACAAAAAGTATTCTCGTCGCTTCATAACATTAAGGTTGAACCACTGTAGTCACATGAATTGTTTTAAATATGTCTTTAGTAGCTTTATGGGCATTGAAAGTGTTAATTGTCTTGCTGTCAATGGAGGCCTCACTTAGCCATTGGATTTTATCAAATATATCTTAATTTGTGTTCCGAAGATGAACGAAGGTCTTACTGGTTTGGAACGACATGAGGGTGAGTATTTAATGACAGAATTTTCATTTTTGTGTGAACTAACCCTTTAAGGTTGAACCACTGTAGTCACGTGGACTGTTTTAACAATGTCTTTCTGGGCCTTGAAATTGGTTATGACATTGCTGGTTATAGGGAGGTCAGAAAGCTCTCGGATTTCATCAAAAATATCTTAGTATGTGTTCCGAAGATGAACAAAGGTCTTACGGTGTTTGGAACAACTTGAGGGTGATTAATGACAGAAATTTCATTTTTGGGTGAGATAACCCTTTAAATAGGGGAAATGCTTTTTGCTTAATTCTCCTCTATTTTGTTCATTCTATTCATATGTGTATGCCAAAGCATCCTATTAATTTCAGATGACCTCTAGAAAAGATGTTGCATCGATTGATAAAGTGCAGGATTGGTGATATTTTTGAGCAGCACAGGTTGAATTTCAGCGCACTAGATTGCAGTCAGTCCTAGCAGTGCTGTCGGTTGTATTATATGTCTGGTACAGACTCAATCACACTCTGGTTCAGACTCCATTTTGGTTCGTGCCCCATGGGACACCCACAGAACACAGCTGTAACTCCAGAGATGTGGGACAGAGGCAGCTTTTGAGGATACATCCCTCACTATTATAGAATCACCCTGGAGACTTGATGCATGAGTACAGAATTCACAATAAAGGCTAGAGGAGTGCAGAATGATGCATTGCCTGCGTTCACCTTATGATTCCCCAGAGAGAATACATTAAGAAAGAAGAAGTGGAAAGCAAAAAGAGAAGCTCATTTTGTTTTTTACGGAGATAATTTAATGGAAATCTGAAACAGTTCCTGCTCAGTTATTTGTATTAATACTATTACACTGTTATCTGTTATTGTGGAATAATATGTTTCAGATTCACAACAGCAAACTATGGTTGGTCTCTGTATCTTTTCCTGTCTAAGTGGGCAGTTATTATAGGAATATTTTGGGTTCAGTTCAAGTTAATGTAAACGCTTTTGTAAAATAATATGCTTCACATTTCTGCTTTAAAATCCTTCAAAAATCATGCCCTTTGACTTCCACTGCATGTACAACACTGTAGTTTTCATTTTGTTGCAAGAAAAGGAGGGACAAGTTGAAATGTATTTATTTATTTTTGCTTAAATATTCTGTTAAAAGATGTATTATTTGAGCTATTATTTGATGTATTATTATGTAAAGCTGTTTAAAGCTGCAGTCCGTAAGTTTTGCCTCTTTGTCGCCATCTCTGTTTGAAACCTGCAATTGCAGTTATTTGCGGAATTATCTTTTTTTACGTGGGTTGTGGATCGGCACAGCTCCTCAGCACGGATGAATCTAATGTTTGCTGTCAGTCACCACATTGGTGCGGATACTGTACTTCAGAATCACAGATTCGTTTTGGAAGTATGACCAAAATAAGATTTTCACCGGAAAATGTCATCTGAAGGAGTAAGTAACAAATCTGCCACTTTTGTTCTGACCAACTGAGAAAAAAGCATAAATAGCGCTGCCAATGGTGATTAAATCTAACTATCACTTAGCTCGGATCACACCAAACCAAACCGTGCAAATGATTATTATTGTTATACTTTGTTCTCAAATTGTTAATGTTAACAACATCAGCATTGTGTGACTATGTGTATTTAGTGTGTATTAGCGTTACCTGTAGATTTCAATTTCTGTAGCCACTCCGCAGTCCAAAGTCTTTTGCTTTTGACTACGGGTGAATCTCCAGTTGTCACTGATGATTGTCATTTGGACCTTTCTGGATTACAATCCGCCATCAAAATGATAAATTTAATTATTCCAGCTGCTGTGAGAAAACGCTATAAATGATCCGCTACCAGTAGCATCCTCACATATAGCCTACTAGCTGGGACTTGTTCTCTTGTTCTTCTTGGACTCGAATTTCCCACGGAAACTCACCAGTACCGATTTTATTATAAAACATTATTACAAGCTTACCGTTGTGAATCGGGCTAAGGTAAGGTGATAGTTTTGAACACTGGCTGGTTATGTACTTGCTCAAAAATTGATTTTGGATCATTTTTAACCAAAAAAAGTTACAGACAGCAGCTTTAAATAATTTTTACAGTCATTTAAAAGTTTTAGGCATTACATATAACTTTAGACAGAAAAAGTTAGAAAGTCTAAAATCATGTTAACACTTTTTTTTTTTTTTTTTTTTTACATCTTGTGGCTTTACTATTGAAACAGGTAATATTTTAATATCAATATTGGCCCCATTCTCTTCCATTGTAAGTGTCTCAGTGTAATCCAGATTTTTGCTTTTTTAAGTGAAAGGAAGGACTAAATCATTTTTGTGGTAATCAATATGGCAAAATGGATGTGATTTATCTTAACTTGAACTGAATCTTGAATATTCCTCTACGATGCAATCAGACTTTATTGATAGTCAAATATACATATATGTATGTCTGTGCGAATGTGTGTGTATATGTTTATGCATATATTTATATGTTACATTTTAAAGAGCTTTGTAATAAAGCTTTAAGCTGTAAGTCTCCATCTGGATCATTGTATTGCCTTTCTTTCAGCATTCCCTGAATTCTCACAGCCATTTTTTGCCACAATTCCTAATAGTTCCAGGAACAAGTGCACTGAATGCATGGCCAGGCTCTGCTCTCTTTGGGAAAGTAGGGCATGTGAGAGCCTGGGGATGGCCAGGATTAATGCACTAATTCCATTCATGCACTATTCAAAACGGCAAAGGTGCTTTCATCAGTAATCTGCTGAGCAGAGCAGTGGCCCAAAACTCACTCACATTACACCATATCATCACAATCCATCTGCAGCGCACTTCATGCTCACGGCCTGTAATAGGAGTCACTTCTCACGAATCTTCTGGGTTGAAGATGTTGAAGGTTTTTTTTGTGGGCTTACTGCAGATCTTAGACCCATCCAAGATCCTCACGAGGACGTTCAGGGTTAGGGTGTGTTCACACTTGTAGTTTGGTTTTCTTGGTTCTTTTGGTCCAGACCCAAATACCAAACCCAAAGATACAAAACAAAACAAAAAAGGCTTTAATGGCGTATATTTTGTGACGGAACTTACCAAACATCCAAAACAACCCACCTTTTCCAGGGTCTTGTCTGTTTGTTTGGTTCGGATTGCAGTGTTCACACCTGTCTGATGAAGATCCTGCATGCTTGAAATGTTACCGTCGTGAGAGCCCATTATTAATTTTTTGTATTTTTGGAGCCTTGGTGTGCCGGCTTTTTTCTGTTTTTTACTGTTTCCTTTGTCGAGGACCCAACTTCAGCATTTTTGCCGATGAAATGCATGCTTTGGCTCTGGTTTTTGCAGCATTCACACTTGTTCATTTGAACTGAACTAATAGAGCATTCGCACCACAATTCATTTTAATCCAACCAAACCTGCCGTGTGAACAGTGAACCCACTTTTAGACCATGAAGGCCTGCCAGCATTATTTAAAAAAGCCACCGCCAGCATTTTTGATAATGGCCCCCAGAATGTTTTGATGAATATCTGAACATGCAATATATCAAAAGAAAGAATTTATTCTAGATTCATACATTCTAATATCAACACCTGAATTTGGAGAAGTTTCATAAAAAAGCAACATTTTGAACAAAACGCTGAGAAAATAGTTATTTTTTTCTTCAAAGACTTCAACGTGCATAAGCAATGCTTTTATCGCTTGTTTCTGCTCCTTTTTTGCCTGTTTTGATCCAGAGATTTTGTACTTTTTCAGAAGATGTGTTATAGCGCCCCCTACCATATAACAGTGAAAACACAGAAAGCCTGAAAATTCCATCAATGGCAGGGAAAGAGGTAAAGTTGCAATGAAATGGAAGTAATGACAAATATTTTCTTCCTTATTGTGTCCTACATCCAAGTGTAACAGATTATCGAAAAAGAAAAAATGTAGGGAGGGGACTTGGTTCTATCTGTTGGTTGTTGATTGGATGTTGAGATGTGGGTGTGACACTAAAAAGTGGAGCAAATGAACGCAAGTTTAAGCGGACTAAATGATTGGAGACGTCTTGTATATGTCACCAAAGAGAAGTCTGTCGTTTTCAATGGAAGGTCCAAACTTTTTGAATATACCTGCATTTTTCTTACCGCATGGATGTATATATTATATAACCAGAGGGGGGTTTTTTCCCACATAAATAAATTTTTTTGGCAGCTGTAACAGATTACAGAAACATTTTTACAATAAATATTCTGATTTAACCTTGAACTTTGAAGTTAGATAGATTAGATAGCTTTGATATTTGGCCACTATTTACAATGACACAAATAATTCTTAATTTCTGATAGGAATGCAAAATCATGCAATATCAATTGGTAGTTATTGATATTTTGAATAGAATAATGAGACACAAACCTGTACATATTCAATCACGTTTACTCCCATTTATTTCTGAACACATGCTTCGGTACACAACATACAAACTTTTAGTCCAAAAGTGCACACATTTTAAGAAATGTGTATTCACACGTTTACCTCATATTTCTTTAGATAGAATAGAACCATAATTTTTTAATGATTTGCAGAAAGATGATTCTCTGCCGATCCATCAATCAATATTGCGTGATAATTCCCACTTTACGGAGATGGTAAACTTCTGCGGTCTGTCTCATAATACATTTATGCATACGTTTATTATAATATCTGCATTAGGTCACAACAGAGTGAGTTTAGAGCAGAAACATTGTATTCATCTTATACTGTCACTCTAAAAATAGATTAATGTTGCGCGGTGCACTGACTTTCTGAAAAGCTCTGCATGGATTGAGGCACGTGAGGATCACGAATCCCAGACGGTCTCTAAGCGGGAACTCTAATGGTTAAAGTCCATTTCTGATTTTATTGTTGTTTGTTTTGTCATGTTGCAGCGTTTTACTTGGCGATGTTTTTAAAAAATATTTTTATTTTCTGTATTTTATATGCTCTGTTGGTGGTTTGTGGAGTAGCATCACCCGGGGGGATATTTTTTATCCACATCGGGGATAAAAATAATTCAGCAGAGGCAGGGATACATAGACCCCCCTACAAATCGCACCCTGTATATATATGAATAAAAAAATAAACTCATTAAGATTTCTTTCAGTTGTTTGGTTGGTAATATTTACCTTTTGTTTGTCATATGTCTCTATGATCACTTTATTTTCACTTTTGCATTTCTAAATGTATTTGTTTGATGCAAATAACTATACAATGCTAATGTCACACACCTTCACTGGACAGACACATTTTCCATGCCATGTATAGAATCTGTCATTATGAAAGCCTTGTTATAAGCTCTTCTGCATTGTTGCAGTTTGCTGCATCTTACCATGCAGTCATCCTGTATATAGATCTCAACAGAACTGAGTCACACAGCTAGAAGGAGCCGCTGATCTTGGGCTTTATTCTGCTTAGTCATTGCTGCTGTTAAACATGACAGACTAACTTCCTTCCTCCTGATGGCATGTAAGCATAGATGGAGGTTTTTTTCCTATCTTTCTCTGAGTCTGCCCACAGTCCTTTCCAACATTGCTGATTTATGAGACCATTTATACTGCTAAAGGGAACCCAGCGACTAACAACTACAGGCAATTTGGCTGATTAAGAGCTGGCAGAGACAGATGGAAGAAAGCCAAAAACAACAGTGTCACTGTTTAATGAAATATTGACCCTGCTACTGAGAAGCATTGATCTTTGTTTGATGGCTACAGTACTTTGTTCAAAGTGCTTAACTGGTATTTACAATTAAAATAATTACTTTGAATTAATTTAATAAATTTTAGACTGTTTTCATTAATTTCAGGATGATGAAAATATTCAGACATTTGTGCAAATCAAAGTACAATCAAGTACAAAAATGAAAATCATTTACTTCAAACATGAATTTTCTCGTTTGTTGAACTCCAAAGGGAATATTTTGAAAAATGCCATAGTCTCTGTTTTCCATGCAATGAAATGTGGATGGAAGCTCCAAAAATGACAGAAAAAGCTTAAAAATAGTACATATGATTCATGCACTTTCATTGTATGGAAAACAGTTTATGTTTAGGGGAAGAAAGGAAGTCATACAGGTGTGAAACAACTTGTGTGCTTGTAAATGTTGAGAAAAGTGTCATTTTTGCGTGCTATTTCTGAACTATTTTTTTAAAACTCTGGTGCTCTTTGGTTGAAAAAACTGTTATGTTTTGATTTTGTTTTATTGGTGGAAATGGTGACTTTTGTGGCACTTGATATGTGAACAAATCATGATTCGAAAAGTTTAAACGATCCCAAAAAACATAGTCACACTTGTACTCCTTGTGGCTAAAAATGGCCGCCATAGAAAGGAATGGGAAATAATTTGAAATCTACAAATCAGCCAAGATGCAGAAAAAAAGCACACAACAATGAAGGGATTAGTTGAGAAATAATAAAAAAAAAAAAAAACGAATATATTGATTAATTATATTGTATTATTGTTATAATGTTATAATGCTATACAGTTAATAATATTATGGAAACAAATGGATCATAATTATTGCATAAATATTACTTAGTACCATAACGTTCCCTCAAAATACAAAATATTAAATTAAATATATAATATATATATATATAAATGGGGGGGGGGGGATCATTTGAGGTGTTCGGCCACTTTTGACTGAGAGAGTATGAGTGTGACCCCTAAATGAGGAGCAGCAGAGGGTTTAAAGCGAGCAGACAGACACACAGGCACTGCATTTCATTTTTCAGAGTGATTCTGTGGGGTGTTGCATGTTCAGACCTGCTCCTGAACAATGATGTCCTCTGGGTTTTGCTGTAATTTCTCTGGACATGAGTGAGGACAAATATCACAAAACAGCATGCTCAATGAAGGCGTCGCTACAATTCTGCTCTGTATATAATGGGCTCATAAACAAGCCTCCAAAAAGAAATCTAAGACGTGTTTATGAAATCATGAGCATATTAGCATATGCCACATTTGCATATCATCACATATTCAGTATTCGGCAGCTTGCCCCGCCCTGACAGCTATGCTGTGTGAAGTCTTAAAAGTACAGTAGCAAAACAGCCAGTTGAATTCTTAAGGTTAGACTAGGGGTGGGAAATGATCACAAAAAAGTAAATAATATGTTTTTTTGGTGCACTTCAGGAGAAAAAAGCTACAAAAATGTTGGTTCTTTTAATCAACTCGATTCTCAAGTTAATGTATCTTGATTTAAAAAATGTTTAGATATTTGTACTGTAAAACACGTCAAAAATACAGAGTAAGCAAACCATTTGTGCAGTGTGGATGTTAAAAGTGCTCCTTTTCGGTGGTTGACTGTAGTCTGGGGAGATGTAAAGCGCTTTTGATTGGGTTCATTTATCTTCCTTCCCCTTCCATTCAGTTTTCACATTTGCTCACAGGCAACTATCCATCTTCCCAGACGTATGAATCCAGGGTGTCTGGCTCACAGGCCACGTTATGTGTGGCAAAATCATTTCTTCTTTTGTGACTTGATTCATGAGGTGCTGTAGCGTAGATGTGTAGGTTAAAAAGTAGTGACGATATTAACTTAACATATTCAGTTGTATGGCAGGTGATATTTCCACTAACAAGCTATTTTTTTCTAACAAGTAGCTGCATGACAAAACTCTGCATCATTGTTTGTATTGTGTACACAGCTTTACTACCAGGCCGAGACAATGATCAAAAATTGAAAAAAAAAAAAGAAAATTAGTTGAGTTAAATGCTTCTGTTCATCAATGTTTTGACCCAGTTATTCATTTGTATTAAGTGTGAATATATCTGAGACCCTCATTGCTTTTATTCCTGATAAAAACTGCCGTTATTATGGGGGGGGGGGTAAAAAATACACATTTATTTAATAATTTAATATTATAATTAGGGCTGGGCGATACAGCTAAAAAAAATTATCACGATATAATGTTTCATATTGATCGGTATCGATAATTATTGAAAAAATTTTAGTAGAAAAAAATGTTTGAATTTAACCAATGCATTTTTAATTAAGGCAAACAACAAATAATTTTTAAAACAAAGCAAAATAAAATGTAAACAAATCTTTCTTATATTTTATATGAAGATTAAATAAATAAGTGTTAAAGAAACTTAGAGCTGCACAATTCTGGATAAATTGAGAAACTTTTTTGTTTGTTTCAAACCGAGATCACAATTCTAAATGTCAACTAAACGAAATAACATGTAATTTACTAAGGAACTTCTAGTAAATAAAATAAAATAAAATAAAATAAAATAAAACGTACATTAAAGTCTGTGACAGAATAATTAATTCATAACTGGAATAATCTTCGGACTCATCGCATCTGAAATGATGCAATGATCATTCTGAAATTCCAAAGCCAGAGTCGAATCGGTTGAATTCAAACTTGGACTGTGTTGAAAAGCCGTTTTTTGACATTTTTGAAATAGATCCGCAATGCAAAGTCATAATGATGGAGGAGCGCATATAGGGTACTCTAGTGCTGCTGTTGTCATTCCTAGAAAAGTTTTTACCATTTTTGTCTGCATGTTTTAAAGTGATAATATCTTATTCATAATAAAGTTCTGGGACTCATTCACATAAGACACATCCCCTAACCCCCCCCAATATTTACAATATTCCTATTTTTACTGTATTTTTGATCAAATAAATACAGCTTGGTGAGCAGAATGACTTCTTTCAAAAACACTTTCTGAATGCTAGTGAATCTTCCCAACACTGCTAATAACAAAATTCCATTTTTTCTATAACCTCATGCAAACTCCATTAAAAATAACCTTGCGTATTATCAAGATTGATTGTTTTTACAGTCATATTGTTGGATAAGTAAATCAGGCAAAATCCGCAGTGTGGAGATTGCTATTTAATTATGAGTATTTATGATTCTGGCTGATATATGATCTGCTGTAGTTCATAGTGATTTAGCCACCGAGTCACAGTGTGACAGAAACCACTATGATTGTCATAAATGTGTCCCTGGCATCTACCCCACTATGGGTAGTGGCATCTACCCCACTATGATAACTGACAATAGTTGCGGGTTTAATTATCATGTGGAAGCAGTAATTGTGTTTACCCTAGTAGCAGAAGCTATAAAAGCGACCATGTTAGTTTATGCCATGAGAAGGTGCTGAGAAGAACAAAGGCTCTTGGGATCTAGATTCCCTTGGGATACTGGAAGAAATGAGATTGACCGCAAGGATAGGATGACAGATATCTCTTTTGCCAGCCACGCTTACAGTAAAGGCCTTTAAAATGCATTAAATCAGTTCAGATCCAGTGGGACGATAGCAGGGCTGCCCAGCAGCACTGAACACACACACAGTGTTGCACTGTAATCTCTGTAGGGTCTGAAAACGCAGCACTCTGTTTATATGACATGCTAATCTTCCAGGACGTTAATCTCTGCAGTCTGAGCTCAGAGCTGGTTACAGTGCAGCCTATATGACATATGCTGTAGGACGCTGTCAGTTCATGCAGTTATTAGTTTGAGTGATGTCATTTGTTCAAGTCTTCATCATTGCTAGTTGTGCTTCGTTGTGTTGATAGCGTGACTGTCAGCAACGTGTACATGGTAAATGAAATGATTCTGAGTGTCATTTAGCTCCTTCCCCTCTTTGAGACTAGAAAAACTTTTGAAAAACACATGTGCATGTGCTCTTTTTTAGTTTTTTTTTTTTTATACTGTTGTGTTAAATATTGAAAAGTTACACTTACAAAAAAATGAATGAACATTTTGTTTAAAAAACTCAAAATTAAATAAATAGTAAGCGATAGGAGAGTAGTTATCTAACAATCGACTTTATCCTTTGCAATGGTAATGCATACTGTACTGAACAGCACACATTTCTCCATGTGATATTAATAAAATTAAATGGCATATTTAATTTTTTAATACTAAAAGTCCCCCTGTGGTGAAAATCAAGTTTTTAATGTTATTTATATGTCTATGTGGTGTTTTTAACATGCTTTAAGCCAAACCATGTGCAAATTCATATGTCAACACCATTGCTGAGTATTTTCTCTTTAAAACTGTAGTAAACCAGAGACAGTTTCAAACCCACGGTTTGAAATCGCTGGTGTTTATGACGTCACAAACTACCTTGTAACCGATCACGTCAACGTGCCGGTGGGCTTTAGCATATCATTAACTGACCACGCAAGGGAGTCTCAAAAGAAGGTTATCCCGGTATATTTTTCTGTTGATATGAAAAATCGTATAGATTTAGCAATATAGCGGGTGTATGATGTATATTACAATGTTATGATGAACTATATGCCTTTCTCCACTGACGTTCTGAGTTGTTCAAAGCGTTTCTAAGGATACTGACTGTTGAAGGCAGCTGTCTGACTCGTGAATGTGAACATGGTTTGTGTAACATTAGCAACACATTATTAGCTGTTTGATAACATAGTGAAGCAAAACGCTAATCATATTAATTACCGTTATGTGTCCAACATTGTAAAAAGCAATACCATTGTGCAGCGTTTACCTCAGTAAATTGACCGAGTGGATCTCGTCTGAGCTCGTGTGTGGAGGCGGGGCTAATTATCATATTCATAGATCCATGTATATTAAATGAGGCAAGGGTGTAGAGTTACATTCAAGCTATTTTAAGGCATTAAGATTTTTTTTTTTTTTTCACAGGAAAAAATGTTTAAATATGTAATTTTTGTGATCAAAGGGATTTAAGGGATTAAATTATTGACTAGAGGGGGACTTTAAGTCTTTCCCTGCCATTGGTGAAATTTTCCGGTAATCCGTGTTTTGACTGTTATACGGTAGGGGGCACTATTACGCATCTTCTAAAAGAGTACAGAATCTCCGGAACAAAACACAGCCAAAGAAGAAGCAGAAAAAAGTGATAGAAGCATTGCTGACGCACATAAAAACAACGTCATCTGAATTACTGAATGAAATATCGACCCCTAAAGAGCAAGCGACTGTGAAGCTTTGGGGGTGTTGATGGACTCCATCTGCTCCATCTGTGTTTTGATCATCGTTCTGAATCTGAATTCTGAATTTTTTTAGCTTTTTGTTCAAAATGTTGCTTTTTTTATGAAACTTACCTATTGCTAAAAAAAAGAATGCATGAAGCTATATAAAATGTTTGTTATTGTTGTTGTTTAAAAGCAGAGGCTCTGTTCATTCTTTTGATATATTGCATGTTTAGGTATTCATACACTGAAATATTCTGAGGGCAATATAGCGCAATATTGCTGATTACGATTATCAAATCATGAAGGTTACGATTTAGTTAAATAAATGTGTTGTGTTTTACTGTGTACTGTGACAACTGCATGCATGATACATCAACTTCTGACTTAACCAATAGTGTGAGTCTGGGGCGAGACTACCTGGTTGAAAACTTTTGTTTGTTTGTTTGTTTTTATTTTTTTTGCATTTTTTTTTTTTTTAAATTTAGTTTGTTGCATGTGGTCCAGGCGCATTGAGCGCTGTGTTGCTCATGAGGATGATGCAGGTTTGAATTGTGTTTTCCAATCAAAAAGACGTTTTAAGATAAAACAATAGACTTTAACATGGATGAGCACAAAGCTGAAGGCTTTGAAATTATTTTTTCAATCAGACTTTTATACATCTGACTTTATAAAAGAGCCATCTGGCTTTGAAATTTGAAATGATGAATAGTCATAAATGTTGTTATAAAATAGTTTTACTTCAATACTACTTTTACATTAATAGTCTCTGTCAGTAGGCTGATTTATTCTCTTCTGGCTTTTGTCTTCCAGCTTAACCCAGAGTCAGTCTTATCTGGGCTTGTACTGATCATATTTAATCCCTTTAGATACAGCATAAGAGACAACAAACATTTCAGCTCTTTATTTCATCTCTCTTTCATTCGTTTTTTCTTAAATGCCAGAACTACTATTAATCTAAACCTGCCTGTCTACGGTATATTCAATCTTCTGTGACAGATTGACATGGATTCGAAACGAGATTACAGCAGAATCTCTTTGGAGTATATAGATCTTTTCCTCTTTTTGTTCAGAATGCCATTTATTCTCCATCCGAGGGGAATTTGAGAACATACTCTTGAAAAATGTAATTTTGCGGCTATTTTTGTGTAGAGAGACCTTTGACCTCCAGCATAAAATATAGTGTGCATTATAGTTTCTTCTAGCCAAGAAACACCCACTTAGACAGTAACAGACCATCTGACTGACATGTAAAGTCACATATACTGCCGTTTCAAAGTTTGGGGTCAGTGATGTTTTTGTTTTGTTTTTTAAATGCTTTGTCTGCATTAAATTGATCAAGACAGTTTATAAAGTTACAAAAAAAACATTTATAACATTACAACATATTTCTATTTCAAATAAATGCTGCTCCTTTGAACTTCAAATAATCTAGAAAAATCATAGTTTCCACAAAAATATGAAGCAGCACAACTTTTTTCAACATTGATAATAATCATAAGTGTTTCTTAAACAGCAATTCAGCATATTAGAATGATTTCTGAAGGATCGTGTGACACTGAAGACTGAAGTAATGATGCTGAAAAGTCAGCTTTGATCACAGGAATAAATTACATTTTACAATATATTCAAATAGAAAGCAGTTATTTTAAATTATAATAATATTTCACAATATTACTGTTTTTACGGTATTTTTGATCAAATAAATGCAACCTTTTTGAGCAGAAAAGACTTCTTCTGGGGGGGGGGGGGGCGTATTGTAATTGTATCTTTACAATAATAAATGCACAAAATTTATTGACATAGACCTCATGTTTAATATGATAGTTTCGTCCTTAAATCTACTATAATACAATATATCATTAGTCTCAAGAATATTTACATTAGCCAATAAATACTTTGATCCGCATTTAGTATTAGATTGTCCTGATAGATGAGGGGTAGAATTTTTGTTCAGTGTGCCAGAGGTTCTGGGTTCTAATCCACCCTCGTGTTATTTATTTATTTTTTTCTTATTAAAACCAAAGATGTTCTGTCAGTGATTGCTTATCAAGAGCAGGGACATGTTTATGTGCATTTTGTTTGTGATTTCACCGGAACGAATAGAGTCTCTGGCCGCAACAGCGTCAAGCGATAGATTGAAGCGCTCGTCCGTGTGAAGACTGCGCACTGTGCACGAGCGCCAAGAGAAAACTGTTGCACCACTGATAACAGCGGCAACGAGAACTCAACATGATTTCAAAAACAACACATCCCAGCGCCAGATCGCCTATTATTTAACTCAAACGAACTAATTGCTAATCAACTAGAGATGTTTCTTTTGTATTAGTATACATTCATGCCGCGAGATGTTTTAAAAAGTGGTGGGGACAATATCGACCCTGGCAAAAAGTGGTGGGGACATGTCCCACCCGCAAATTACGCCTATGATACCACAATAACAGACCAGCATGCAAACTGATAAGAAGTCAGTGTTGCTTTCTTGAGTTTTGGGGTGAGAGAGATGAAAAAGACAGGGTTGTGTTATTTGATCTTGTTTTGTAGGTATCGAGGGCAGGTTTTTTAATGCACCGTAGGCCAGGAACGACTCGACTGGTATCTCTGCAGGCACAAGAGGCCAAATTAGAGAGCAGAACAAACACGTTCTGGAGGGTGAATGCGAGTCGGGCTGCAGCTTTTTGATTTAGTCCTGATATAACTAAAGTCCTCACCAGGAGATAAGAGCCGAAGAGGGTCTGATTCTCAATATACTGTGGGTCATGAAGTAACTGCAAGGGACAGTTGTGGATAATGGAGGTCAGCTGATCATTTAGGATCATCTAGGCTTTTTTTTTTTACACCTGGGGATGACAGTGGTTTGACCCTCAACCATAGGGCTGGGAATTGAGAGCTGGTTCTTAATAAATAAAAAGAAATCATGATATTTAGTTTTTAATGGTTCTTGAGTATCGGCACTGATACCAAAGGAGCATCATTGTTTCTGTTCACTGCTGCTGAAACTACAGCACCACAGCAAATGAAATGTTTGGGGTTTTTTTAGTTTTAGTTTGCATGTTTGATTGAATGTGATGTGAGAGAAAGGCTGGATGACGTACAACATTTTTCTAAATTCTTGCGAGTCAAAAAGGAACATTCTGTCATCATTTAATCACCCTCATGTTGGTTCATACTTGTATGATTTGTTTTCTTCTGCAAAACAGAAGAATCACTGCAAAAAGTGAATTTATTCCCCAGTCTTGCTTTCCAGTACAAACATCTAAACATTCTTATATCAAGAAATGTTTACTTGAGAAGCAAAAATGGCATAACATAAGAATTCTTGTTTTTCCAATGAAAAATTAATCAAAATTAAGTGAATTTAATCTTAAAGCAAAAAATAAATGTCTTTTCGCTTGAAATTAGGTTTATTTTTCTGACCTCATTGGCAGATATTTTTAGGCTTAAACTCACTCATTTTGATACATTTTTATTAAAACAAAACTTAAAATCTTTTCTCATTCTCAAGTAAATGTATCTTTGTCCATATAATGAAGGTGAGGTTCAAAACAACACTGGATGCCGTTGACTTTCATATTTTCAAAAATTCAAAATGTTTCAAAATATCGTCTTTTGTTCCACAAAGAAAGACAATCATTCAGATGTGGAATGGCATGCGGGAGAAAATGATGGTAAAATATTAATTTTGGGGTGAATTATCAAAGTAAATCCTGACTGGTTTTTCATATAACAATACGTAGTTAAAGATAAATATATAGAACAAAGTCTGGAACACTTTACTTAAAGCCATAATGCATTATAAAAGTATTAATTATGCCTTGTAATGCACCTTATAATGCATTGTATGATTTCATGAATAATTGTAACCACATTTATAATACATTATAATACTTGTGTAGTAATTGAACACACCTTTAGAAAGTACAATGTATTCAAACACACAACCAATTTCAGATGTAACAATGAATCTGCAAATATTATAAATATTATTATTGCAAAATTAATTATTAAAAGTATAATATTATAATGCATTATAGATAAAGGATTCAAGTGAAGTGTTGCCCAAAGTTGTAACACTTTTTTTTTGTTGTAATTAATGGTACTTTGAATTAGTTCAAGAAATCTTCCGTCCACCTTGAGATATCATTGAGGTTGGTGAGCTAATCTTTCCTAATCGCAAACGAAATGACTCAATGTAGTTGTGAAAGAGTCCAAGCGTGGAGAGTAAACCCTTTCAACTGATCCAACAGAACTAGTTAAACCAAGAGAAGCTCAGATCTGGAGAAATAAGTGGGTTTAGAGATGGTGATTTGCTGACAGTTCCATGATAATTAGAACATTAAGAAGCAAAAAGGTGGTTTATACAGTTGAATTTGGCTGTACCTGACATTGGATAATATCTGACATCAGTGGAGGACAGAGTTCAAAACTCAAATCTTTTAAGCTCAGGAAAGGTATGGGAGGAGGTAAGGAAGGGAAGCAGCAGAAAGCTGAAGTGTGTGTTAATGTCAGCGAGAGAGTTTCGGATGAATTCAGGAGCAGGAGATGTTGTGGGTCACAGCAGGGATTTTAAAACTTTTGCAAGAAAATCTATTTTCTGATTGATCAAAGTTGAAGATGATCGCAAAATGCTCAAGATTAGTTACAGAGACGTGCAGTATACTACATTTATTCTGCTCAAAGAAAGAAATTAAAGTGTTATCTCAAAAAAACTCACACCAATTAGAGCCGCTCCAAACTGCAGAAGGGTCAGTGAGTCTGGCATCTCATTAAACATCTAAAGTCTCTTGCCTGAAAGGGTGGATTGTTTGCAGTTTATTTCAAGTTCAGTAAAGCTCTGACTGATTGGAGCTTGCTCTCTTTGTAATACACGTAGAAAGAAGAGTCTATGAACTCAATTGAAGCCCAACTAGTTTTTAAGTGGCTCAGTATCTGTTCTTGCTGCTCTCAGACAAACAGGGCATTGCGGTTGTGCTTTAATAAATCAAGACTTAGACATTTTAAAAGGACGTGACAACGGTCATGAAATTTTCAAATGCACTACTACAGTACATGCAAATAATGTGTGATGTTTTCAAAGATTCATTCTGTGGCTGTTCGTGTAAAGCTCAGAGATATCAGAGCACTTTATGGTTACATAGAATTTTAATGCAAAAAATAATATTAAAGAGGACCAATTATGCTTTTTTCCATGTTCAGCTTTCTTTAGTGTGTAATGTTGCTGTTTGAGCTTGAAAAATGTCTGCAAAGTTACAAATATATTTACAATATATTTTATCGTTATCGTTATCGTTATAGTTACAGTATCTTTCTTGATGTGAACAGGTCTTTATTCTCTATATCAGTATGCACTGTTCCTGAACTCCCTGAAACGTCTCCATTGTAGATTTGAGTTTTCTTCCGGGAACGAACACGTCACAGTTTTCCTCATTTAAATAATTCCCGCCCAAGGCATTGGCAAAATAAAGGGGCGGGGCCTGGTTGAGATAGTTAGTAGTGTGTTGAAACTCGCGGTTTATGGTAAGGGGCGGGACATTTGCCAAACAAGCTCGGAGCGCTTGACCAATCACAACACACTGGTCCAGCCGACCAATCAGAGCACATTGTGCTTTTCAGAAGGAGGGGCTTCATAGACACAGGAACTAAACAGAGTGTTACTGACAGACTGGGAAGAGAGGAGCTGCAACAATGTCAAATATGCGAAAAATAAGGTGTTTTTTTGAACATTCAAGCATGAAAATCTGTTCTAGTAGAGCCTAAAAATCAAAATCAAGACTTTGTAAAAGGGCATAACATGGCCACTTTAAAAATGATATAATATTAAAATAGAAATGGTATATTTTTCTTGCTGCCCTCGTACAGCATGGCCTTGAAACATCAGAGCAAAGAGAGTTCGCTTAGAAACTGTGATGTTCTCCATGGGGCTTCAGGTTCAGACGTGTCCTTCTGTAATGTGAACATGAGATCATCCATCATGCCACAGATACACAGCAGGGCAGTTCAAGGGTTTTGTGAGCAGTGTTTTCAGCCCAACTGTACTAGAATCTTAAAACATTAACTCCTTGAGGGGACGTCCTCAACGGGAAAGGTGGTTCATTAAAATGTAAATGTTTTATTTTAAAAATGCAAAGGTTTTTCCTTTAGTACCAGGGCGTTTCCTCTGAGAAGTGTTAGTGATGAGGCACATGAGAAAGTTTAGCAGGAACTAGAAAGATGAAATCATAGAGCTTTTTAACCCTGCTCGTTCTAGTCTCACTGAAGTAGATTAAAGAATCAACAAAGCGGATGAGAGAATAAAAATAGAAAAACACAGCAATTAACACAAGCTAGAAACTGTGTGTATTATTTCTTGCCTGAGATTGTCTTATCGTCATATTGACCCTGTAATCATTTTTGCATCTGTGGCATAATTAAGTCTGTGAGATGATTGATTGGATTAATTAGGAATGTAGTAGGACCGGATGAAATTACCCACACGCACACATACACTCACACACACATTTTCATGTTTTATGGAGACTTTCCATAGACATAATGATTTTTGCTCTATAAACTGTATATTCTAACCCTACCCCTAAACTGTCTTTATTTTTACATTTTCAAAAAACATCATTTAGTACACTGTAAACCTGAATAAACTGGCAAAACCCCAAAACATTGAGGCAATCAGTTGCCTCAAAATTTTTAAGTTAAGAAATTCAAAGTTTAAGTAAGCAAAACTGGCAGATTTTTATTTTTAGCTCATATATTTTAATTGCAAACCTCAATGTAAACATTTTTATTAGTGTAAACTTAGCTAGCTACATCAAGCTAATTCAAAAAATGCTAACTTGCTAATTTGCTAACATGTCAACAATAGCATGAAATAACGCTTGCTGAATAAGTACAGCAATATAAAGCATTTAACATCCTTGCTCTCAAACCAAGCCGCATGCACCACTTGTCACCATGATGGTAACTCTCCAAAAACCCACAGAAACTCTTGTAAATTAGCATAACAAAACATTAATCACTACTAAATCTCCCACTTTAATCTTGCACAAAAAACATTATATAACACTTAATTTTAGCATTTACTCTCCCTTTCAAGTGTCATGGGCAAAGCATGCTGGGAAATAGAAATCCCAGCCCAGTTTTAGTTCAACTTAAGTTTGTCCTGCATTCTTTCATCTACGTCGCATTGCCCAACTCCGTCCCTTCATCAGTAACAAAGACGCTGAAACTGTCATCCATGCATTTGTCTCATCACGCCTTGATTACTGTAATGCCCTTTTCATTGGTCTACCTGCCAGCTCCATTTCCAAATTACAATACATTCAAAACTCTGCTGCTAGAATACTCACCCATACCAAGCGTTCTGCTCACATCACCCCAATTTTATATGATCTCCACTGGCTTCCAGTTGCCTACCGTATTAAATTCAAAATTCTCCTGCTCACTTTTAAATCTTTGCATGGCTTGGCTCCCTCTTATCTTTGTAATATGCTCATCCCCTACACCCCGACTCGCTCACTACGTTCCTCTGACTCTGGCCTTCTCGTTGTCCCTCGGCATCTCCTCTCTTCAATGGGGGGCAGATCATTCAGTACTATCGCACCCAAACTCTGGAATTCTCTCCCCCGCTCACTCTGTTGTGTTAATAATATCTCTGAATTTACAAACCCGATTCCAAAAAAGTTGGGACACTGTACGAATTGTGAATAAAAAAGGAATGCAATGATGTGGAAGTTTCAAATTTCAATATTTTATTCAGAATACAACATAGATGACATATCAAATGTTTAAACTGAGAAAATGTATCATTTTAAGGGAAAAATAAGTTGATTTTAAATTTCATGGCATCAACACATCTCAAAAAAGTTGGGACAAGGCCATGTTTACCACTGTGTGGCATCCCCTCTTCTTTTTATAACAGTCTGCAAACATCTGGGGACTGAGGAGACAAGTTGCTCAAGTTTAGGAATAGGAATGTTGTCCCATTCTTGTCTAATACAGGCTTCTAGTTGCTCAACTGTCTTAGGTCTTCTTTGTCGCATCTTCCTCTTTATGATGCGCCAAATGTTTTCTATGGGTGAAAGATCTGGACTGCAGGCTGGCCATTTCAGTACCCGGATCCTTCTTCTACGCAGCCATGATGTTGTAATTGATGCAGTATGTGGTCTGGCATTGTCATGTTGGAAAATGCAAGGTCTTCCCTGAAAGAGACGACGTCTGGATGGGAGCATATGTTGTTCTAGAACTTGGATATACCTTTCAGCATTGATGGTGCCTTTCCAGATGTGTAAGCTGCCCATGCCACACGCACTCATGCAACCCCATACCATCAGAGATGCAGGCTTCTGAACTGAGCGCTGATAACAACTTGGGTTGTCCTTGTCCTCTTTAGTCCGGATGACATGGTGTCCCAGTTTTCCAAAAAGAACTTCAAATTTTGATTCATCTGACCACAGAACAGTTTTCCACTTTGCCACAGTCCATTTTAAATGAGCCTTGGCCCAGAGAAAACGCCTGCGCTTCTGGATCATGTTTAGATATGGCTTCTTTTTTGACCTATAGAGTTTTAGCCGGCAACGGCAAATGGCACGGTGGATTGTGTTCACCGACAATGTTTTCTGGAAGTATTCCTGAGCCCATGTTGTGATTTCCATTACAGTAGCATTCCTTTATGTGATGCAGTGCCGTCTAAGGGCCCGAAGATCACGGGCATCCAGTATGGTTTTCCAGCCTTGACCCTTACGCACAGAGATTGTTCCAGATTCTCTGAATCTTTGGATGATATTATGCACTGTAGATGATGATAACTTCAAACTCTTTGCAATTTTTCTCTGAGAAACTCCTTTCTGATATTGCTCCACTATTTGGAGCATTGGGGGAATTGGTGATCCTCTGCCCATCTTGACTTCTTAGAGACAATGCCTCTCTGAGAGGCTCTTTTTATACCCAATCATGTTGCATGTTGTCCTTTTAAGTTGCTAATTGGTCCTCCAGCTGGTCCTTACATGTACAATTAACTTTTCCGGCCTCTTATTGCTACCTGTCCCAACTTTTTTGGAATGTGTAGCTCTCATGAAATCCAAAATGAGCCAATATTTGGCATGACATTTCAAAATGTCTCACTTTCAACATTTGATATGTTATCTATATTCTATTGTGAATAAAATATAAGTTTATGAGATTTGTAAATTATTGCATTCCTTTTTTATTCACAATTTGTACAGTGTCCCAACTTTTTTGGAATCGGGTTTATAAATCATTACTCAAAACTCACCTGTTTTCTGAATGTTATACCTCTGATTTGATGAATTGATTGCTCTGCATTAGTACTAATATTTCTCTGAATGTTATGTTATGTCTCTTAAGTCCTGTTTTGTATTTTTGTATTTAACTCTATTCTTCTGTATGCTTCCCTGTCCATTATTGTTTTCATCATTGTCTACTTGTATTATCTCTTCCTTGATAATTGTAAAGCGTCCTTGAGCCCTGGAAAGGCGCTATATAAATAAAACGTATTATTATTATTATTATTATTATTATTAAAAGAAATAAGTTTATAAAACTCAAAACAATTAAACAGTTCAGTTTACTTAAAAGTTTACTTGTGAACTTGAAAAAGAAAGTGCTAAATACTCATAAAAGTTGATTTGACAACTAATTTGTTTATTTTAAGTTTGTCCTACTCAAACCAATTAATTATTTTGAGCGTTAGGGTTTACAGTGTGATTTATAAGCTGTTTTTCTCATGGGGATTTCAGATATTGCCATCTTTGTGGGGACATTTTGTCCCCATAACATTTTATGTTTACGAGGACCACACACACACACACACACACACACACACACACAGAGAGAGAGAGAGAGAGAGAGAGAGAGAGAGAGAGAGATCACAAGAAGGTAATTGTAAGAGGGCTGTCATTTCTGTTTGTGCATGTCATATGTTTCTCGTATCATTGCATACTTTTGTGTTTTGCTCTCATTTTGTAAAAAATAAATAAATAAATATGGTTTATCTATAACCTAGAAATGCACTTAATGTGGTAACATATAAAGTAATTGGTTTTATTCAAGTCAAAAATATTGTTGAAAGATTTTGAAGACAAATATATATATTTGTCTATACACTACCGTTCAGTAGTTTGGGGTCGGTAAGATTTTTTAAATGTTTTTGAACGTCTCTCCAAGGCAGCGTTAATTTGATCAAAAATCGAGTTAAAACGTCTCAGGTTACGTATGTAACCCTGGTTCCCTGAATAGGGAACGAGACGCTGCTTCGAGACGCGGTGGGAACGCCTCTGCGTGATTGCGTCTTGAAGCACATGTGTAAACTGTCCAATAGCATGATGGAACGTCATAGGCGGGTGACATCACAGACCAGGAAACTATAAAGCATACCCAGAATAAAGAACGCTAGCTTCTGATTGGATGAAGCAAGACGCTTGCAGGCATGGAGGGAGTATGGCAGAGCGACGCAGCGTCTCGTTCCCTATTCAGGGAACCAGGGTTACATACATAACCTGAGACATTCCCTTTCATGGGAACTCAACACTGATCTGGTGTAGAGAAGGGTGGAGGACAGAATGCCTGCAGCACAATAGGGCCTACAGTATTAGTAGGGACCTTAGGCACATAGCCCGGTCTTGGGTGGAGAAAAGCTTTAACCATGCCTGGAGCAAATTCCAGGCATGATGGAGCAACCGACAGGGCCTGCAAGTCTCCAATTCTTTTAAGAGACGAAATGGCCAGAAGAAAGATGGTTTTTAGGGTGAGGAACTTTTCTGGAACCTCTTCCAATGGTTCAAATGGAGCCAGGGTAAGACCCTCCAAAACAATGACTAAGTCCCAAGCCGGTGTTCTAGTGAACTAAACAGGCCTCAGCCTCAGA
The DNA here is from genome assembly GCA_039654765.1 of Mylopharyngodon piceus. NCBI lineage: Eukaryota > Metazoa > Chordata > Actinopteri > Cypriniformes > Xenocyprididae > Mylopharyngodon > Mylopharyngodon piceus. The sequence goes on along the minus strand of CM077460.1, from coordinate 2,272,366 downwards.
GTGCCATGAAGAAACCGTGTGACCAACGGATTTCTCCCTACAGATGACCCATCAATGGGTGAATGGTAAGCTGAAATAGCTGCTGTGTACACTTTAATAGTGGAAGGAGATAATCCTGTGGAGAAGCGTTCTTGCAGGAACTCTAGAACATGACCCACAGTGCAAAAGACTGGGTCTAGGTGACGTTCTTCACACCAGGAAGAAAATAGTCTCCACTTATAAGCATACAGTTTTCTCGTAGAGGGAGCTCTGGATTGGAGAATGGTCTCTACTACCTCAGTGGAGAGACCGGAATCTATAAGCTGAGCCCCCTCAGGGGCCATGCCCACAGCTTCCACAACTCCGGGTGAGGGTGCAATATCGTACCTCCTGCTTGTGACAGGAGATCCTGTCTGACTGGAATCTCCATAGGGGGACCGTCTAGAAGGGACACCAGGTCTGAAAACCATATTCTGGTCAGCCAGAATGGGGCTATTAGCAACAGCCGAACCCCATCCCGGCGAACCCTCTCCAGAACTCCTGGGAGCAGAGTGATCGGGGGAAATGCATACAGACGCCGCCTCGGCCACGTCTGTACCATAGCATCCAGCCCCAGCGGAGCTGGATGAGTGAGGGAGAACCATAACTGACAATGAGTCATCTCCCGTGATACAAACAGGTCTACTTCTGCACGACCGAAATTTTCCCAAAGGAGCTTCACCACCTCAGGGTGGAGTCTCCACTCCCCGGGCCTCGGCCCCTGCCTCGACAGGACGTGTGCTCCCTGATTCTGAGACCCAGGAATGTAAGCTGCCTTCAGAGAGAGCAGCTTCCCCTGGGCCCACAGGAGGATCTGATGGGCCAGCTTGCACAGGTGACGTGACCTCAGACCCCCCTGATGGTTGATATAAGAGACCACCGACGTGTTGTCCGTATGGACCAACACGTGATGGCCCCTCAGGTCTGGGAGGAAGTGTTTGAGAGCTTGAAACACTGCCATCATTTCCAGCCGATTTATGTGCCAGGAAAGTAGATGGTCCTGCTACAGACCCCGAGCTGAGCGACCACTCATGATCGCTCCCCAACCCGTGAGGGAAGCATCCGTCGTTAGCATTACGCGACGACAAGGAGCTCCCAACACAGGCCCTTGGGACAGGAACCAAGGCTTTTCCCACATGACTAAGGCACGAAGGCATTGCCGCGTGACCTTGATCATGCGAAAAGGATTTCCCCTCGGGGAGAACCCCTTGGTCCTGAGCCACCACTGTAAAGGTCTCATGTACAGTAGGCCAAAAGGAATCACGTTGGACGCTGCTGCCATGAGACCTAACAGTCTCTGAAACTGTTTTACAGTGAGTGACTGGCCTAGTTTTACCGCATTCACAGCTGATAGAATTGAAGCAATACAGGCAGGTGAAAGCTGAGCCCGCATGACCTTCGAGTCCCACACCACGCCTAGAAAAGTGGTCGTCTGAGATGGAACGAGCACACTCTTTTTGGCGTTGAGCCTGAACCCCAACCTTCTCATATGGGCGAGAACAACATCTCGATGTTGAACTGCCATGCTCTCGGATTGAGCTAGAATCAACCAATCGTCGATATAATTTAGTACGCGAATGCCCTGGAGTCTCAGAGGAGCCAGAGCTGCATCCACGCACTTCATGAAGGTGCGGGGTGATAAACCTAGGCCGAACGGAAGAACCCGATATTGATATGCTTCGCCCCTGAAAGCAAACCTCAGGAACTTCCTGTGTTGAGGATACATGGAAGTACTCGTCCTTGAGATCGATCGTCACAAACCAATCCTTGGACTGGATTTGTGACACAATCTGTTTGAGTGTAAGCATCTTGAACTTCAATTTCTGCACTGTGCGATTCAGAATAACCCTCCATCCTTCTTCGGAACGATGAAGTATCGGCTGTAAAACCCTGACAGCTTGTTGGGCGGGGAAACCCGTTCTATAGCACCTTTTTTCAAGAGAGTCAGAACTTCTTGTTCCTTGTAACCGGAGACTGCTCTGGGTTTACTACAGTAGATAGAACCCCGTTGAATCTGGGTGGGTGGAGCCCGAACTGTATTGTGTAACCCTTCTCTATAATTTGCAGCACCCATTGAGATATATTGGGCAGACATTTCCATTCCGCCAGAAAATCTACTAAGGGAACCAGTCTCTTGAGACTGGCCTCTGGTGTTGGTTGTGCGATCAGTCCAGTGCCCTGAAACAGCAAACCGGCAGGAAGCGACTGAACTGACCACTCCACGACCCTCCTCGGAGGATTGCTGGAGGCCTCTGCACCCTGAAACACACGAGGTGGCAGGGTTGTCAGAACGGCCCCCTGAGGGCGCCGAAGAGAAGCGGGCACAGTATAATGAGGTGAACTCCGTTTCTCCCCGGAGGGGACCACCCTCAGAAGCCTGACACCACTGGCGTTAGGACTTCTTCGCCGAAGACTTCCTAGAGATAATGACAGTCCTCAGATCTGCCTTTTTCTCAGGAGCCTTCGGCTGCGACCGCCACCTAGAACCCCAACCACCTTGTTTCTGTGGAGGAGCCCGAGTGGCGACGCTGACCTTCTGTTGTGCCCTGTGTGAGGAGCTGGCACTCGGCTGAGGCTGCTCCCGCTCAGCAGCCTCAGAGACAAGAGATCAGCGGGGAAGTATTTTCATAAACGGCGCTTGTTTTTTTTTGCCTCTTGAAACCTATCGACGACAGATGTAACTGCGTCGCCAAATAGGCCAGCAGGAGATAGCGGGGCGTTCAAAAGAAAGCTTTTGTCTTTCTCTTTAATACCAGACAAATTGAGCCATAAGTGCCTCTCAGTGGCCACCAGGGCTGCCATAGAACGGCCGACTGATTTGGCCGTCTCCTTAGTGGCCCTGAGAGACAGATCTGTAGCCCGACGCAGTTCTCGAATCGCGTCTGCTGATACTTCCCCACCCTCATCAATCTTTTTTAACAAGTCAGCTTGGTATGCCTGCATGATGGCCATAGTGTGAAGACATGCCGCGGCTTGACCTGAAGCCGAGTACGCTTTGCCCACCAGCGCTGAAGTGGTCTTTAATGGCTTGGTGAGCAACGTCGGGGATTTAAGTGACGACGCCTCCTTAGGGGAGAGATAGCTCGCAAGTGTCTCTTCAACCCCGGGCCATTGCCGCAAAGCCGTGGTGTTTCAGCCTTGAGATATTAGAATAATTCGACGTGCGGGGGCTGAAAACACGCTATGATGCCGGCTTATTCCACGACCTCGACACCTCGGTGTGGAGGTCGGGAAAAAATGGCAATCCCCGACGTGGAGGCTGTGATCTGGACGGGAGAAATCTTTCGTCCAGCAAACTTTTTGTCTTTTCTTCCTGTTTCTCGGCTGGCCATTCGATATTCAGTTTAGCAACAGCACGAGTCACAACCTCCATAAGCTCCTCATAAGCAGGTGTGTGAGGTGGCGAGTCCTCAGGATCGATACTCACAATATCCATCTCCTCAGAGCTGGACATGTGAAGTACCGGTGCCTCAAAAGGCACTGGACCTGGCAGGTGAGGGCAGAGAAAGAGCGACGCCCGTCTCTAACCCCTCTGCCAGATCCATCTGCGAACCCCATGATCTGAGCCGCCGTTCTGCCTCGGCAGAAGTGGGACCCGAACCACGAGGAACGTGAGCCGCGGCGCCCTCCTCAAAGAGCGCCCGGCGGGAGCGGAGAGTTTTCATGTTAAACTTATCACAATGCTCACAAGCAACCCCCTCGAGGGCTGCCTGAGCATGGTCCACTCCCAAACAAACAACACAGAGCTCGTGTGTGTCCCCACCCGTGATGTAACGAGGGCAGGGAGAAGCACACAGTCTAAACTGCTGTTTGCTCGCCATTGCTATTTGAATGATATATATATTGTGCTTGGACAGACAACAATAAATATGACGGAGACAGATACACAGAGCACTTGCTGAAGACACAGAAGCTAGCATTCTTTGTTCTGGGTATGCTTTATAGTTTCCTGGTCTGTGACGTCACCCGCCTATGACGTTCCGTCACGCTATTGGACAGTTTACACATGTGCTTCACGACGCAATCACGCAGAGGCGTTCCCACCGCGTCTCGACGCAGCTCGAGTTCCCTTGAAAGGGAGCAGTAATATTGTGAACTAATATTATTACAATTTAAAATAGCTGCTTTCTATGTGAATATATTGTAAAATGTAATTTATTCCTGTGATCAAATCTGAATTTTCAGCATCATTACTCCAGTCTTCAGTGTCACATGATCCTTCAGAAATCATTCTAATATGCAGATTTGCTGTTCAAGAAACATTTCTGATTATTATCAATGTTGAAAACAGTTGTGCTGCTTCATATTTTTGTGGAAACCTTTTTTTTTTTTTTGCAAGATTCTTTGATGAATAGAAAGTTCAAAAGAACAGCATTTATTTGAAATAGAAATGACACTTTACAATAAGGTTCATTAGTTAAACATTAGTTAATGTATTAACTAACATTAATTAACCATAAGCAATACATTTGTTACTGTGTTTACTAATCTTCGTTAACATTAGTTAATGAAAATACAGTTGTTCATTGTTTGTTCATGTTAGTTCACAGTGCATTAACTAATGTTTACAAGATTTTAATAATGTATTAGTTAATTTTGAAATTAACATTAACAAAGATTAATAACTGCTGTATAAGTGCAGTTCATTATTAGTTCATGTTAACTAATGTAGTTAACTAATGTTAACTAATGAAACTTATTGTAAAGTGTTACCTAGACATCTTTTGTAACATTATAAATGTCTTTACTGTCACAGTAAATCAATTTTATGCATGTTTGCTAAATAAACGTATATATATATATAAAAAAAAATCTTACTGACGAAAACTTTGGAACAGTATTGTATATATTTAGACTAACACTGAGGAGCTGTTCACAGAAACACTGCAAATGTGTTTTCAGAAAGTATAGGGTCCATTTCATTTGACATGTTTTCCCCCACTTTTTAGTTCACTCGTGTAGTAGATTTCTCAACTGTTGTTGTGTAGTGCAGCGGTTCTCTGCAGTGAGAGTGTGTGATTTTCATGTATATTAATAGTGTTTTGTACTATAATCCCATGAATATGGATGGTGTCGGTGTTCTGGAGGAAGAGAGTAATCTTCAGCACACAGACATGTACATATTACTCAGACGTAACGTTTTAGGTCATGAAACTTCACCCTGTGAAACTTTAAAGGCATTGTGATGTTGCATTAAACATGCATGAAGGTGAGCTCATAGATAAAGAGGTAAAGACTGATGACAGCGATTCTGTTTTCAGCACAGTGGGATTGTGTTCCTGTTAGACATCCATAAAACATCCAACCCGTCCCATGACAGCACCACTGTTGTTTTTAGAATAGTCTTCTAAACGAGAGATCAGTCTCATGAATATAATACTGATCTTTATTTGTTTTGCATATATGCTAATGACTCATTTGCATGTGTGTTTTGTTTCAACAGAAAATTTCACCTGCTGGGTTTGGCGCACAGAATTAGGATGACCTACAAATGTAAGTATGTTTTGTTAACTCATCATTTCATACCAAAATAGTATTACCATCTGATACTTCAGCCTTGTTATGAGTGAACTGTAAGGTGGTTTGGATAAAAAGTTTTGCTTGTCCTCTACGTTCACCTAACCGTTGTGTCCTCAGCTGGTGTTGTACGCTCCATAGCACACGTTTGCATTAAAATTGTAAATTTTGACTTTAAAATTCAGATTCTCCTTATTAATTTCCACAGCGAGCACATTATGCAAACATGGCCTCTTTGAAAGAGCTCATTATTATCTCAATGAAACAATTGCTTTGACCTTGTATCATATTACATCATTAAGCACTTGAGAAATAAATTAGCTTTTTGCTCAGTCAGATTTGCTATATTTTGTGATTCTGATTTGTAAAAGGTAACTTTTTGTACTTCAACTTCATGGTGTGGGGCAGTACGTCATATTAATAAATACTGTGTTTGTTAATACTGTAAAAACCATTGCTTAATTGACTGTAGGATCTTATAGTGTATTTACTTTACCAACAAAGTATATTTAGTTTAACTACTTTAAAGGGGACCTATTATGCAAAATTCACTTTTGCATGGTGTTTGGACATAAATGTGTGTTGGCAGTGTATGTACACAACCACCCTATAATGATAAAAATCCAACAACTCCTTTTTTTTTTAATCCCCATAAATCATAAGCAGTGTCTCAGAACAAGCCGTTTGCAGGTTCCTGGCAGTGTGACATCACATTAGCCACAGGCCCCGCCCACGAATGTTGACAGACACTGCTGTTTTAACATAGAACCGCCCTGAGCGAGTTCACAGCGAGTTGTACACAGTCCGCCATTGCTGCACTTACGAGAATGTCTCCCAAGGGTTTTAGGTGTTCTGTAGCTGGATGGATTAATCCACATAGCTCTCTCAATTTACTCCCTAAATCTGAGCCGCTGAAGACGAGGTGGATTAATTTTGTTTTCAAAAAAATGCTCCCTCAACTCTACTCGTTTATGTCTGCGCGAATCATTTCACACCGGACTGCTTTGTGAACGAATGTCAATACAAAGGGACAATACAAAACAGAGGTTGTGCTAAAAATTTGTTACTCAAGGATAGATCGGTACAAACTGTTCGTGATCCAGCTTACAGTCTCCAGAGTGATACTGGATACGGCAGTAATAAAGGTGAGAGCACTTTATTACAGTTCATCAGAGTTGATTTACAGATATAAAGTTTACCAGTTTATTAAGCACCACCTGAAAAGGCATAAGGTCTTTATATATTTGTTTACTGTTAATTGTAACAAGTGTTTCTGTGTACTTTGCTATGTATGTTGATGATAACACAAGGGGGAGAGAGAGAGTTTATGGATAATATTTTAATGCACTCTTGCACTGTGTTTTATTAAGCTCTTACAGTGATTTTCTAGAGTGAAAACGGACGCTTCATATTTTGTGTGAAGTACAATAAACGTTATAAAACTCATCGGGAAACAGGCTTGTACTAATATAGTGGATAAAAACAAGAATACAATATAAGTTATAACCGTAATTAAACTAAACTATACCTGTTCTATCTCCATGTAGCATATATTCACAGTTTCTGACATTATAGTGCGTCCTGACTGACTCCTGACACCGGAGAATGAGCTTTTTTAAGCTCTGCCCTCTTAGGCCGAGCGCAGCAGCTCATTTGCATTTAAAGGGCGCACACTGAAACGGCGCGTTTTTGCTCACCCCCAAAAAGTGGCAATTTTAACATGCTATAAAAAATTATCTGTGGGGTATTTTGAGCTAAAATTTCACATACACACTCTGGGGACATCAGAGACTTATTTTACATCTTGTAAAAGGGGGCATAATAGGTCCCCTTTAAATTATGAGTAGTTTGTTTAGTAAACACACATACACACACAGGTGCAGAGATATGCTTCATGTTCACAGCAAACATGCTGTAATTAAAGGATTTCATGCTGATTTTGACATTTTGTTTCAACATTAAAAGAGAAAAAAGTGGAGACCAAAGAATTTAGTTTTTTTCTTTTATGAAAGCCTAGTCACAATTGATTAATCTCATGTCAACGGGCAGAAGAATGTAGAAAAGGAGAAGAAAAAGGAGTCCAGCACACATTTTCTAGTCCACATGCGGGAAATGCTTCACTTGAAGTAGATAATGAGCTAATAACACATTTGACCATCTTTGACACCGTGTTCTTACCAGGCGCAATCCGATTAGTGATAAAATCTCTGTGTTAATGAGTTTTTGTCTTAACCAGCCACGATCGCGACAAGCACCAGAACAGGTTATTGGTCACTGTGTTTCTAATTTCAGTGGCGTCGCACTGGCCACCCAATTACTTCAGCTTGTGTTGTTGTGTTGCATGTAAATGTAGATGTATATGAAACATCAAATATGTTCTGATTGGCTGTGAATGTTTCACTTTCGTTATGGGCGAATGTAGCTATGAGCAGCGTCGGGACCGTCCTCATGTAATTGTGTATAACTGATTTGTTAATGTTTGTGTGTATGGTCATCTGTGTATGTGTGTGTATATGTGTAAGAGAGAGAATATATTTGGAGCTGTGGAAATAGGGCAAAAAGCAGGACTGAAGAATGTAATTAGGACAAGGTTATTGTGAGACTTTCTCAGGGACACACATACCACTCACCTTCAGCCTATCTATCTATCTATCTATCTAATCTGTCTGTCTGTCTGTCTGATGTTTTGTGTGATGATGGAGTCTTTATGTTCTTGTCTCATGTAGATGGGTAGATGGAGTCTGGGGGAAAAGAGAGTGATAGAAAGTGAGAAAGTGGTGTGAGAGGGATTGGGAGTGTGTGGGGTGGTGAGGGGAACAGATGGTTTCCTCAGTCTGACTGAGATGTTTCTCTGGCAAATTGATGCTTTGAGATGATGATGACTGTGTGTGTGTGTGTGTGTGTGTGCGCGCGCGTGTTTTTGTGATTTATGAGGACACAAATTTGTATAATGACATGGGTATTACACTGGTATTACGTCGTAAACATGAAATATGAGAACATTTCATGAGTCCTTTTTAAAATAGCTTTAAAAACATACTAAACAATGTTTTATTAAAAATGTAAAAATGCAGACAGTTTTCTGTGATGGGTAGGTTTAGGGGTAGCGGTAGTGTAGGGAGATATAATGTACAGTTTGTACAGTATAAAAACCATTACGCCTATGGAATGTCCTCACAAAGATAGCAAAACAAACCTCTGTGTGTGTGTGTGTGTGTGTGTGTGTGTGTGTGTGTGTGTGTGTGTGTGTGTGTGTGTGACAGACCTTAAACAGACCTGTGATCAGGATCTGTTTAAGAATGGCTTTTTGATGAGCACCAGCATGATGATGAAAACATGATTAAGAAAAGTGTCCTGCAGCTTTTGAGACACACATACAGGCATTTGATTTATATTATATTATATTGCATTATTATATAATGAAATGAAACTCAGACATTGGAATATTACTTAAGTGTCCAAATAAGTTTTGACTGGGTAGACTGGGTCACTGTATTTAGATATGGAAGTTCGGTGGAACCAGATGCTTATTACTGCATATCTGACTTTATTTTACTTTATCTTCAGAGACTTCCTCGAGGAGAGTTTTGGTTTGATTTCAGGTGGTACAGCACCATGTTTTGCCTCTTGGCACCCCCTGCTGTCAGAATGAGTGAGCAGCCTGTTCAGACCCCTTGTTAGATAGAGACCTGCTGTTACATATTTAATAAATCTGTGTTTTAAACCTGTGTGTGTGTGTTGTATCAGAGCCCACCTGTGCTAAACACACCTCACACTCCACAGCAGATGGTGACGCTTGACCAACAAGTCTGAAAAATATGGCCTGTACACTAGAGTTAAACATTCACACTAACAATCTGTGTAGACGGCATTTTAATTCTCCAATGAACAGAGGTGTATGTTTGAAAGCAGCATCAGACTAATTCATGTTTATTAGAGTCTGAACAGATCCTCAGGCTAAAAACAGACGGGATGAACAACACATCATCAGAAACACATACAGACAAATGCACAGGCCATATTTCACTCCAAAAACAAAAGAAAAGAAATATGAAGTCATATTTTGCTTAAAGAATTTTGGACATTATTTTAATGCACATTATTCTTCTCTCATAACCATTATATTATATATATACTGTATATACACCGATCAGGCATAACATTATGACCACCTTCCTAATACTGTGTTAGTCCCCCTTTTGCTGCCAAAACAGCCCTGACCCATCGAGGCATGGACTCAACTAGACCCCTGAAGGTGTGCTGTGGTATCTGGCACCATGGTGTTAGCAGCAGATCCTGTAAGTCCTGTAAATTGCGAGGTAGGGCCTCCATGGATCAGACTTGTTTGTTGACAGATGCTCGATTGGATTGAGATCTGGGGAATTTGGAGGCCAAGTCAACACCTCAAACTCATTGTTGTGCTCCTCAAACCATTCCTGAACCATTTTTGCTTTGTGGCAGGGCGCATTATCTTGCTGAAAGAGGCCACAGCCACCAGGGAATACCGTTTCCATGAAAGGGTGTACATGGTCTGCAACAATGCTTAGGTAGGTGGTATGTGTCAAAGTAACATCCACATGGATGGCAGGACCCAAGGTTTCCCAGCAGAACATTGCCCAAAGCATCACACTGCCTCTGCCGGCTTGCCTTCTTTCCATAGTGCATCCTGATGCCATGTGTTCCCCAGGTAAACGATGCACACGCAACCAGCCATCCACGTGATGTAAAAGAAAACATGATTCATCAGACCAGGCCACCTTCTTCCATTGCTCCGTGGTCCAGTTCTGATGCTCACGTGCCCACTGTTGGCCGTTTCGGCGGTGGACAGGGGTCAGCATGGGTACCCTAACCTGTTTGTGGCTATGCAGCCCCATACGCAACAAACTGCGATGCACTGTGTATTCTGACACCTTTCTATCAAAACTAGCATTAACTTCTTGAGCAATTTGAGCTATAGTAGCTTGTCTGTTGGATCGGACCACATGGGCCAGTCTTCGCTCCCCACCGGTTCTTTTGATAGATACTCACCACTGCAGACCGAGAACACCCCATAGGAGCTGCAGTTTTGGAGATGCTCTGACCCAGTTGTCTAGCCATCACAATTTGACCCTTGTTCAAATTCATACGCTTGCCCAATTTTCCTGCTTCTAACTCATCAACTTTGAGGACAAAATGTTCACTTGCTGCCTAATATATCCACCCACTAACAGGTGCCGTGATGAAGAGATAATCAGTGTTATTCACTTCATCAGTGGTCATAATGTTATGCCTGATCGGTGTATATTTATGCTGATTGTATTTATTTAGATATTTTAAAAATGTCTTTTTTTTTCTATTTCTGTATTTGTATTACAATTTTTATTACAGTCTTCATTGTCATGAAAATTATTTCACAAAACAGAAAAATCTTTTTGATCTTACAGTTTTCCTCAATCGCTTTGGCTCAATTCTCAAATGAGACTTTTTTTCTCAAAACAATATCTTCAGATCTCTGAACATTTAGTTTCTTGTTCACATCAGATTTGAATTTCTTATTGATTTAAACAAATTGCATGTGTTTTGGCATGTGTTTTGTGCAAAAGAGTAAGTACAATTGTCTACAATTTGCACAATTAATAAATGCACATGGCTTGGTGGGCTTGGTAAATACATTTGTATTTTTACAGTACATTTATTATTGTAGAAATGTGTTACATGAACTGAAAATTCTTGTCATGGAAGAGCAATAGGAAGATGTGTAAAAAGATATGTATGTGTTAGAGAAAGACATACTGTAATAGAGTGTGTAAAAATGATCAAGCAACTGAGAATTTTCAGTTTACATGTAACACATTTCTGCAAAAAATAAATGTGCTGTATAAATACAAATGTTCCTTTTTGTGTGTGTACTACAGTATTGACTTTTCCCAGTCAAATTTTACCTAGTGTTTGAATCTGTATTTACTGTAATACTGACATTCAATAGAGTTCTGATGTTCAAGCAAACAGTTGTGACATTTGCACTTACAGTTTAGAGAGTGTTAAGACTGTTTTGAAAAATGTGCCAAAGCAATTGAGAAAAACATTTTTAAAATCTTTTCTTTTGGAAAAATATCACTTTTGCCAATCAATCTTCTTTTAATTTTCGTAAATTAATCATGTGAGATATTAGAATTGGACTGTATCATGAGATGGTTATGACAAAAAAAAAAAAAAAAAAAAAGGATATCAAAAGAAAAATTGATTCATTTACAGTTTTTCTCAGTCACTTTGGTGCATTTCTTAAATCATCCTTAAAATTTGCAAAACAGTAAGTTCATTTCTCGAAACAGTTTGTACAAACACCACCACACATTGGATTACCTGCAAAAGCTTGTAACTTACTCAAAACCCTTAGTTCATCTCTCAAAAGCAAGTTTTTATATCAATAAACATATCAGTGCCATCAAAATGACAAGACCTTATGTCATTGTTCACAAACAAGTTAGTCAAAATGTTTAGCCATGTTGTCAATATAACAGTGTACTCTGTCAGTATTTTCAGATGTAAACTTTGGCTACAATTTTGATGACATTGATTGAAACTGCACAAGACTGCACTTTTTCTGTATTGCATATATCAATTTTAACAGTACAAATTGACACATTACTGTATATGGGATAATGATTGCAAGAGACTGGACAGGATTCACAGTTACGCTTTTTAAAGTTGGGCTCTCAACAAATTACAGTATAATTTCATTGTGATATATAAAAGAAAAGACGAGACTTTATATACATACACTGTATATATGCAAACGTGTATGTGAGTGATATAGTATGTATCTGTATAAAGTTTATTTTGCAAGTGTAATATGCTACTGTAAGTGTAAAAATGCTACTGTAATATGAAGCATTACAATCTTAAAAATAAAGGTTTTTCAATGGGTCTTTACAGCACCTTAGGTTCTGCAATTGTACATAATCAGTTGCATGAATGTACCAAAGCATTTGCAATTTGTTTAAAAGAATGAGAAATTGCTCTTTTGAACAAGTAGTTTTGAAAATTTCAGTTGTGATCTGAGAAATGCACCAAAGCGACTGAGAAAAACTGTAATTGTTTAGCAGATCATTTTTAAGGCTCATAACTGGTAAATAAATGCTATGTGGGGGAAAAGGACATTTTGAGGACACATGGTTCTGATTCTAGGTGGCGCTGTATCTAAACAAAACATATGAACTGTTGAATTGTGTCGATATTGACCACTACATCACCAGCAATTTTAGTAATTTTCTCCAACTTTCAAAATCTACTTGCCTGATAATTGCTGCATGTGGCTATATTAGACTAATGCCTAATATCTGCATTTTTATATCTGCAAGTCACCATGAAATCAAAATGGATTCTTATTTCTTATTTCATGGAATATTGCAGTATTTATTATAAATGACTTATCTGTGCACATAATTATTTGTTTAAATTCATGTGCCTCGTAATCTTGCATCAAAATAACGTGTCCCTCCTGCAGCGACATCTCTTCTCTTCTCTGATGACGAGGGCGGGGCAACCTGTCACTCACATGAGATCCACCAATAGCAAACCACAACCATCCAATCGATTCCCCATGGACAAAATCAAGCCCCGCCCTACATTTGTTCTTGTTCCAGAAGCCGTTTCATTTGGATATACATCACAATAGGGAAGAAAAGACTATCACAACTTCCATTTCATGCTGACTTTAAGTACATTTAGATATTTTATGTTTAAAGGTCCCATGGCATGAAAATTTCACTTTATGAGGTTTTTTAACATTAATATGAGTTCCCCTAGCCTGCCTATGGTCCCCCAGTGGCTAGAAAAGGCGATAGGTGTAAACCGAGCCCTGGGTATCCTGCTTCGCCTTTGAGAAAATGAAAGCTCAGATGGCCCAATCTGGAATCTTCCCTATATGTCGTCATACGGGAAAAGGTTACCTCCCCTTTCTCTGCTTTGCCCGCCCATGAGAAAATGAGCTACTACCGTGCGAGGCGAGCGCAATATTTTTTTTTCCTCGAGAGACATCATTTTTAGTTCTGTTGGCATGGTAGCACATTTTCCACAACGGCACCTATCCAAAAAGGTAGATGTAATAATGGCAGAGGTCTGACTAATATAGTGGCACTGGTTAGTGTCTATATATATATACGATAGCAAATCAGAGCAACATGAAAAGCCAACAACGTAGGCTAGCATTAGCTACATGATAATAACTGTAACAGCATACATAAACAAACCAACTAAAGTACCGTATCCAGACACAATATTTTAAACTAACCATTCGGAGACACTGAGTTGCAACTTCTTCATCCGGTGCTTCTCCATCCGGATCAGATTCCGGAAAAGCTTGAACGACTGCGTGTCTACGAGCCATTGCGATACATCCACTGTCAACATTAACGCATGGTACCGTGGCCGCAAGCTGGTTAAGGCCACACACCCACCCTCCACCTTGCTCCGCCTCTCTCCTCCTCATTAGCATTTAAAGCTACAGACACAGAAATGGCACGTCCTAAGGAAAGCTCATTGTGGGACTGGCTCGTAGTGGCTGAAATTCTGCACCAAGGCTGAATTTCAGGAAAGAGCCTTCAGATACAGTACTAGGGACCACTTAGGCCTATATAAAAGCATCCAAAAAGCAGCATGTCATGGGACCTTTAACAAGATTTAAAACGTTTTTTTGCAGTGTAAGTGTGTGCGTTTTGCAGGAAACAGCATGTTAAGCTCTTTTATTTTTGTCGTCTTCTGAGATTTAATGACCTTTTCTCTGCTGTTCCATCACCTGCCTTCATCTGTGGCTCCTGCGGTTGTTTTGCACTCAGTTCAGCTGAAATCACGCGTGTCCTCTCACAGGAAACATGTTGCTTTGTTTGTGTGTCCCGCTGATGGGCGGCTCAGCTTCAACTGTCACGTCTGTCCACTTAACTCTTTGTTTTTCTGTCTCTCACTCATGTCTCCTGCCGTCTGTGCCGTTTGCCGTCTCTGGCTGCTCTTTCATATCTAGATACTGAGGCAGGGATTGAGTCCCTGTAAAGCTTAAAGCTCATCTCCTGAAGGCAGGTTTTGCAGGAGTGACGGCGTGGTGCAGACGGTCTGGGCAATCAAGCGCTTCAATCCGATTTACCTCCATGAAGCCCGTCTGTGAGCACAATCCTGGCATGTGATGAGAGAGAGAGAGAGAGAGAGAGAGAGAGAGAGATGGATTTTGGAAAAATTGTGTCACGTGTTATACCACAATCATTTTGACTGTCAAAAGGAAGAATAAAAACTGTACAGGAAGGAGTGACTATATGAAGTGTGTGTGTGTGTGTGTGTGTGTGTGTGTGTGTGTGTGTGTGTGTGTGAGTGAGAAAGAGAGAGAGAGAGAGAGAGAGTGTACTTTTACAACTATCTTTGTAAGGGCCGTTTGAGGTTTAGACCATCAGAGTGAGGACACTGGCCGGTCCTCAATTTCCGAGACCCCTTTAAAGGCCTGTTTGAGGGTCAAGACTTGGTTTTAGGGATAAGGTTATCATTAGGTTAGGGGTAGGTTTAGGGTAAGGGTTCGGGTTAGGCACTTAGTTGTGATAGGTAAAGTTATGGTAAGGAGCTAGAGATTGCATTGTGGCTAAGTACAATGCATATTTTACTTGTCGAGTATATTATTGGTTTCTTTCATGTTAAGAAACTGTGTGGCTTTCCATTAATCATACATGTCATTCTGTGTTGGGAATTTTCACGACTGAAAACATGCCAGTCTGTCAAAAAAGACAAACAATGTTTAGCAAAGCATCACTATTAGTAGTGCTCATAAATGTTTAACACCCAGCAACCACAAACTCTTTAAAATAAATGCAAAGGTCTATGTTTCTAAACTGGAAAAAACATTTGGTGTAGGATTTACTTTGAAATAATTTTCACTCAGAAATTGCTAGTAAATTTCACAAATGATTATAGAAAAACTGAAATAGTATTTTAGTTTATTATAAAACAAACTCCAGTAATCCTTGATTTACAACCTTGAAAAATCATCTTTCACCGTGTATATTCTAATTCTGTCTCTTGTCTGCTTTTCTCCAGGGTTTCTGTTTCTTCCCGGTGGGCTCATGCTCCTCATCTAGGGTGGGGGGGCATCGCCCCATTCTGCCATGAAAGGCTACACCCCCCAGCGCACCCGTCACCTGTCCAACTGCGAGCCACCCCGTTCTCCCAGTCACCTGTAC
This sequence comes from Mylopharyngodon piceus, assembly GCA_039654765.1. Lineage (NCBI taxonomy): Eukaryota > Metazoa > Chordata > Actinopteri > Cypriniformes > Xenocyprididae > Mylopharyngodon > Mylopharyngodon piceus. Next base: position 2,256,635 of record CM077460.1, on the reverse strand, counting down.
CACCCGTCTGCGTCCTCCACCCTTTCTCACACCTCGTTCCCCGTACCAGCAGCCATGGACCACTACGGAACCCTGGACCCGCACCACTTCTCCCCGTCGCCTGGCCCGGGAGGTCTTCCGCCCGACTGCCTGATGCCCCTCAACAACCAGCTGTCCTCCAGCAGCACCTTCCCCCGGATCCACTATAACTCGCACTTTGATCAGGGGGAGTTCGGTCACTCGGCAGCCGACAGTATCGGGGGAATCAGCACAGGGACGCTGGGGTCATCTATGTCCATGGGAATGGGTCTCGGAGTGGGACGGACCGCCATGATCACCAGCGGATCTGCAACTATATCGGGTAAAAAATTGAAGGATTGTCTTGAGCAGGGCTCGACAATTTTTGAAGGGGCAAGTGAAGAAGATTTTTACTTGCCCGACCGGAGAAGTGGCCTGATTAAAACATCAATAACAAAAAATACTAGGGAATTACCAAAACGTGAGAATGATTCTGATTTTATTACATTAGGTGTAAGAGGCGATTGATAGTGAATAATATATAATGTACTGACGGTAAGGTTGCGCTGTTGAGGCTCGCGCAGCTTCCAGAGGAAAAATCTAAACAAATGAGCGCAGCATAACAAAAATGTGTCAAAATGTGGAGTTTTTATTTATAACATATGTGTCATCCACCAGCTGGAGTGCCCTTAATCTCCAACAGAGGGCACTCCTTCCTAGTCCTTTACCATTGCATCACGAACTACGTTTCCCATTAACCGTTGCCTGGACTCAGTATTGTGTGACTACATCCACCTGTGCATTATTACCTTATTAACCCAGCCTATAAAAGCTGTGTGTCTTTCAGTCAGTCTTTTTCATTCATTGTCTTTGTGAGGATGTAGTGTATGTTTTGCCCTGTGTTCCTAGTGTTCTGGATTCCTTGTTCATGTTTGGATTATCTCTTGTTTTATTAAGCTTCTGCCTGCATTTGGATCCAGCCTCTCCTCTTCCCTGCCTTGACTACATTACAATATGATACAACATCACACAATGATACAACACTTATGATACAACAACAGTTTAAGCAACATCACATGACCAAGAGTGCTGTTTTTCTGAATACCATCACGATTGAAAATGACACTGCTTTCATACGACAGTTCAATAAACAAGTCGTTAATATTAAGTCACTTACATTTTAGACACAATTTCAACAGCGAAAATAGTTCCAAACAAAGATCACAGGAGAACCATAGCGCATCTCACAGCAACACTCAACCGTGTTTTCATTACTGAATGATTCAGCATTTTGAACGAACTGGTTGAGTCAAAGATTCAATGGCCCATTCATTAACAACTGCGTCATTCTTGAATGAATCCGCCGTTTGGACAAATTGTCTGAATGAATGACATAATGACTCACTCATTAAGACGGTCACTTCCCTCCACCTACTGGCGGTTTAGTTTCATGTTTAAATGTATTTTTCCCCAACATTTCTTATTTGTATTTTCATAAAATATTTAAAACAATCTCATAACATTATTTAATGCAGTTGTAATTTTTTTAGTGTAAATGATTTAATTTGTTTGGTAACAGCCCTATAGTGTCTTATTATTCTAATTGAATTTACTGATAAAATGTAAGAATTTGAAATGAAAGATGAAGCATACATTTAATAAGATTGGGGGGGGGGGGGGATGCCATTTATAAAGGTAAAAAAAAAATGCCCCCAGGGTAAATATCACAAATATGCAGATTTTAATATGTCAAAGCTGATTGAACACTGATGAGAATATTGCTTCAGAATAAATTATATTTACACTACAAAAAATCCTGTTTTTTCCAAGTTACTCCAGAGGACTTAATGTCGAGCCCTGGTCTTGAGAAACTTTTATAAAAGTTGATCTGAGAAGCAAAATTGTCTTCTACAAGTCTTCTTTCAAAAGCTTTTTATTAAGATTTTTTTTAAAATACAACATAAATTTTTACGTTGATTACGATTAATGTGAATAAGATCCAGAGTTTTTCCTAATTATCAACTCTCTTGCTCTTTTGGCATTTAGGGGCAGGAAAGATGAACCGTTTGCCACCCAACCTCCTGGACCAGTTCGAGAAACAGCTGCCAGGGCAACAGGACGGCTTCAGCACATTACAGTTCCATCGCAGCACCGCTGTGACAACGACGAAACAGCAACAACAGCAGCGCACGGACAGTCCGGGAAAAATACGCTATTTAGTTCACTCTGTCCAGAAACTTTTCGCTAAATCTCAGTCGCTGGAAAACTCCGCCATCAAGGGTAACATGAACGGTCGCAACAGCAGATCATCAGGCAGCGATGACAAACATCATCGAAGTAAAAGCAAAGACCGGGCGAAGAGTGAAGGAACGGCCAAACGGAGGCCACGGTCCAATATGTCTGGATACTGGAGTTCCGACGACTTGGACAGCGATATAAGTAACTATAGAAACCCCATGGCCATGATGACTTTGGGCCGGCCAGGGGTGGGATCCGGACCGGGGCCGGACGGCCAGGTGGCATCCAGGTACTTCATGCAGGGCTACAGCACCATCAGCGAGCACACGCTGAAATCTTCAAAGAGTAACAGTGACCTAAAGCATCAGGGGCTCCCGGCACTCCCGGGACCTGGTGGTGGTGTTGGTGGTGGAGTCGGAGGAGGGAGAGGGCCGATTTTTGATGGGAACTTTGGTAAAGGGGGACCCTGGTCCACGCTAACGTTAGGACCCACAAGGCAAGTGTGCCAGAAGGGTTCGGCCACGCTGGATCGCACCCTGCTGAAGTCAAAGTCCGTCCAGCAGGATCTGGGCTGCCACTTCCTGCAGGTGCGAGGGAGGGTGAGTGCATGAATTAAACACAGTTATTGTAGCAAACCTCAGTAGACAAGGGGGCGATAGAGTGTCATTAGATCAGGTGTGTTAAACCCAAAGTATACTGCATTTTTAACGCAAATGCTTAAATCCCCTGATATGCTCAAGGCAAAGTTCATTTTCTTATGGGTAAAAAGAAGATATACCTTTACAATGGTATACTGTTATTGAACATCCCAATGCTGGAAGCAGCATTAAGTTGAATATGTAAATATGTGCTGCACGCTTTCCTCTCAATAACAAGGAGGGGAAAACAGCAGTGAAGAAAGCATCTGATCATAGGGATGTGGATATGATTCAGCACTACAGTCAAGTCACATTTCTTTATACCACTTTATACAATAGATTGCTTTATACAATAGATTGCTTTAAAGTATTCAGCTTTATGGTATTAAACATGAAAAAACAGTGTCAGTGTTGCTTTCAATTGGAAGCACAACTTCAGTTTCTACTATAAAGCAGCTCTCCGGTGCGTGCATGTTTTTACTCGTGGATGTCCTACCTCGAAGGACTGAACAGAAGAAATGAACAGGAGAAGATTTCCATGTCAAAGAAGGCGGAGCCTCAGGGCCAAACCTACTATTACATCATCACCAGGAACCAATGGTAGTTACCAGCCAGAGCAAACTTTTCTGGGCTGCGTTTGCAAAGCATCGTGAGCAAAGTTGTTTATAGAGTAGTTTGGTTCTATGATCTACTTAGGCTTATGATGCCCAGCCCTGGACAGTTCGCTTTTGCAAGCTGTTTCAAACTCCAAACACACTTTGTTGTAGCCCGATTTTGTTTGAAATTGTGTCACGCTAGTTCTTCGATTCCACTTGTGTATTGAGGCTTTTAAGGCCAATTCTCACTGTACTGAGAGACACTGGTCAACACATGTTTGTGCTTTTTGCTGTTGGTCGGCATTTGTTTTCGACAATTGAATGTTGAATCGCCGTTTGTTGGGTTTAGGTTTTGGAATGTCTGAGAAGTGACATACTGTAATCTGGTGACTGTCACCAGACCAACAAAATGACCATGAAGTACAACAGTTTACATTATTAGCCATACATAAAACACTGAAGAAAATAGTTGAAAAATGTATTGTAGTGATGCCATGGACATTGCAAATCTTCAGCAAATTCTGGTCGATAAATCAGATGGGCCCTGAGCAATCTATGTGCGTCTACAGTGTTTGTCTGATGATGTTTTCTGGTGTTTGTTCAGATGCCCTCCACTGGTGAGTGGACGGGGACTCTGGGCAGAAGTGGGCCCATGGGTGAGATCCCCTGTAGACGGATGCGTAGCGGCAGTTATGTGAAAGCCATGGCCGACCTTGAGGATAGCGACGACTCCGATGTGAGTCCAAAACCCTCACCGAAAAGCACCGCACGGAGGCAGAGCTACTTACGCGCAACACAGCAATCACTAAGTGACCAGTTCCCTTCAAGAAAGTAAGTGAATATGTTTAATACACACACATATTATTTTTCTGTTCTTTACAATCTGTTGTAAATTAAAACATTAATACACTGTATGCAAAATGCCAGCGAATCGTGTCTGTGCCGAAGGCTGGAGATATAATAGGGTACAAACACGGAAACTCACACTGGTTGTCTGTCAAGATGCCAAAGACCGCGTCTGAGGTGTGAGCTGCATTATTTCATGCCTTCTGCATCCGGATGAGTTAAACTGTGTTTATTTCTCTCTCAAACACACTCAGAATCCAGCTGTGCTTGTTCATGTGCTAGATTAAGCACAGCTAGTCTCTCTCCCTCTCCATATGCTGTACTTCTCCACAACCTTTCTGCTGTTTACATGTAAAAAAGAAAAAGACAAAAAAAGCACCTTTTTGCTCCTAAACAGCAATGTTGCTATTTTCATTAAGTCTGCATTGTCACCATCAACCAATTGTGATTTTTTTCCACAGGTATCTGGTACAGATCAGATCACGGTATACTGATCGCAAAAACGCATATGAGTTGTCTCATTTAATGCAAAAAAAGATGTTTTGAATAAATTGTAAAGTATTCATTACATTGGTTGTGCTTTATTTCATGACGTTTTATTAACAGAGTTTGTTAGGAGCACGTTCAAATGATCTACCCAATCAGCATAAGAGGCCTATAAATACGTAGCCGACTCACCTATGTTCCTCGACAGTTTTTTCTGCATTTGGCTCCACTCTATGTTCACATGTCCGAAATCGAGCTCTTCTCGTTTGATGAAGAATCTTTGGTCCTCGAGGAATATTTGCCGCAATCCTCTGGCCTAAGGAGCGATTCTCCTCCACTGCCAATCCCTCGGCTTTATCTCGCGGGCGTCAGCCCAAACAAATGGGTCCCTGCACGCTGAGGCGAAATATCTGCAATTTCCTTTCACGTCTTTACTACTCCAGCCCATAAAATCATTCCTGCCATAGAAAAATGGACAATAAGGCCCTTCGAGCACCAAGCCCGCGTCTCGGGCAATGCCGCCTTCTTCCCGCAAAGGGACGAGCCTTCCTTCCAGCGTCATGCCTACGCAGCAGGCCCTCAACACGCCGTGTCGTAGGTTCAGTCCCAGCCAGCTCACACTCTCCACCCCCGTCGGCTCAAACCCGTAAGAGCACAGCTCAGATCCTTCTCGTTTTCTGTCCCTGGTAGAATTTAGCATCACTTTCAATCGCTAAATCACGAGTACAGTTTATGTCATCGGGATACTAAAATTTGATCGGGGGAATATGCGTTTTAAACTGTTTCTGTACAAGTGATTTTCCATTCTAAACTAACAGTAGCTCAAACATTACATATAGATCACACGCACAGTCACATACAGAATCATTAAGAACTTATTGTCAACACTGTCCTGTGATTTATCAATAAAATCGCTTAGAAACTGAAAGTTATAGCATATATGTATTTCTGTTTTGAAGTAATTTAAACCCACAGCTTCACTATTGGTTAAGAGACACTGCATAGACTGGTAGAACAAATTCATACACCCAATCATTCTCACTAATGGATTCAAATAAATGTAATCTTCCACTTCATCTCTATCTGATTTAGAACAAACAGACATCGGTAAGTAATGTAGCGGCCCATAACAGATAACTGATGAAGATAATCTGTTATGTTGAGGGTTCCTATGTAGTTTGGAAAAGTATGGATTTGATTTGAGTAATTTCCAGATCGGGATAAGTACTGTATGAGAAGAAAAATAAATTAATTAATTAAATAAATAAATAAATAAATATAAATAAATCATACAAGCAGTGTGTTTTCATGGCAAAAGTTTAGTGGTCCTTTAGTGATTGTCGAACACAATTGAATAAATTCAAGGAGAACATTTTATCATGCAAAGCGTTTTGACTTTTACCATAAGCAAGTCTCTTTTGAAGTTCATTAAATGAATGCGTGTGTTCCACTCAAACCAGCAACAGATAAAAGAACAAACAATCATCTAAATCAGACTGTACTTTGCTGTTTGATGATCTTCCAACATCAAACAGTGATTACAGTATCAATCCGATGTGTCAGAGGTGAACACTTCAAGAAAGGTGAATCACTTCGAGAAAACCAATGGAAAAAAAAGACAGAAAATATTTACAAAAACGTTTAATAATCGATCTCTCAGCCCTGCATGTTTTCCCCTGAGCTCGGGATTCCAGTTGCCCAGGATAAAACCCTGGGTCCAGTCGCGTCCATTGAATTCTGGGCATTAACTTAGCTACAGTTAATTTCCAGGCCTCACTGCACAAAGAAAAATATAGGATATTCTGGTCGCGTCCACCTTCCTAGACAGTCCAAACTGTTCTAAACGCGAACTGCTGTCTTTGCTCGGCCACTTAAACTTCACAATGTGCATAATCCCGCAAGGGGATTCATCTCACATCTCCTCTCCCTCGCGTTTTGATTCACATGCTAGAAGACGAGTGTCGGGCCACGGCAGCAGGCCTTCAGCAAGCCCGGGCCGCGTCCCAGATTCCACTGATTCCACTCTCCTCCTCCCTCCGCTCAGCCACACACCGTGGCTTTTCCTGGCGCTGCACCCCATACAAAATGTCCGGCCCTCTCAACGAATGCCTTCCCTCTAGCGTGAGTTTGCCTCCGCTAGCGGAGCAAGCTCAGCTGTCTCAGCCATTTCATCCCACTGTCTCAAACTCTCCCCATTGTCTGTGGCCAACGTGAGGCTGCCTCCGCTAGCGATGCAGGCCCAGATAACACTTCCTTATCCTCCTGCTGCCTCTAACCTTTTCCCCTACCAGTGGCCTACAGCTCCTTCAGCAGACCCTAGTGTGAGGATGCCTTCGCTAGCGGTGCAGGCCCAGTCATCAGTCTCAAAATCTCTTTTTTGTCCTTGGCCTACAGCTCCAGCCATGGACCCTAGCATGAGCCTGCCTCCGCTAGCAGCATAGGCTTAGATGGCCTATTTTCCACCCTAGCTTTCTTCTTCCTTTACCTACCCCGTTACAACCCAAGCCCCAGGGGCCGACCCAAGCATGAGGCTGCCCCCGCAAACAACTTTGACCCCTGAGCTTCGCCCTCCTAACGCTCTTCCACAGGCTAGATCATCATTTTCCCTCTTTTCTGCAACACAGATGCCCATACCACTGAATGCCATTGCTTTGGAACCGCCCCCTGTCGCCAGCAACATCAGAGCACAGATTTTATCAGAAATTCAGGCTGCTGGCTCCAGAGGCAGACCTAACCCCAATCCCAGTTCCTCACTATTCAGAGTTGATCTTCCTATAAATTAACCACTAAAACCTCTGCTCGATGCATCGCTTGACTCCATCCTCCTAGCTGTTTCCCCTAGAACCCTCCAATCATACCTGACCGCATGGAGAAGTTTTAAGTCATTCCTTATCTCATACAATTTGCCGTTTCCCAATTTTTCCCTGCTCTTCTTCACCTCATTTATTTCTTATCTAAACAGCATCAAAAACCTCCAAGCTGGTTCCATTAGAGGCTACTTAAGTGGGATCCAATTCTTTAACAAATTAATTCATGGCTCTGTTTCCCCCAAGATAAATGACGCACAGACCTCCCTCCTTATCAAAGGTATTCTGAGATCTCAACCTACCCGCATGGATTCCAGAAAACCCATAACTTTGGACATTCTGACTAAGTGTATCTCCACCTTTCGCTTAGGCTATCACTCTACAAATACCGCCCGCACACTCGACGCAATGTTCATCTTAGCCTTCTTCGTTTTTCTCAGGTGCTCCGAACTCGCCATCACCTCCAATTTCAACCCAGTGCCCATCCTACAATTTCGGATCTATCAGTTTTCAGACAGCGAAACAATATATTTTATTTCATTAAACAAAGCAAAACATCTATATCTTCAATCTCCTGTCACCTATTCAGCCGTTCCATTGTCTCTTATCTTACCTTCACTTCAGAAACTTGCAGCCTAAATTCACACCCGACCCACTTTTCGTGAATGACTCCAACCGCCCCGTCATGCGCTTTTCGTTCCAAAATCACCTCAAATTAGTTCTCATTCAATCTGACATCCCAGCTGATGATTTCTCCAGCCACTCATTTCATATAGGGGCAGCAACCACAGCGGCTGCCGTGCGAGCCCTCCCGGTTGTGCGGTCGAAATCGCTTGCACCCCAGCTCAATTATCGGCAGGGCTTGCTCGTCCAATGCTGTGAGCTGCAGGCTCCCGTCGGAGCCCTCCCATTCAGGCGGTTGGAATCACGTACGCCCCGTTGGCCTGCCGGTGGGGCTCACCCATTTGATGCCATGAGTTGCAGGTTCCCGTCGAATAATGCGTAGGCCATTCAGTAGGGTGGCTCGAGTCTCATGCACCCTTCCGGCCGTGGTTGGGCCCTGCCCGTCCGATGCAGAGAGCTACAGGCTGCCGTCGGACGCCATGCTGCCCCCCCTGGTCGGAAGGAAGCTTGTACACCCCATTCACCTACCGTTGGAACCCACCCTTCTGATGCTGTGAGCTGCAGGCTCCCATCGGATGCTGCGTGGGCCTTTCCGGTCGAATGGTTTTATGCACACCCTGTTCACCTGCCAGCAGGCTCACCATTCCGATGCTGTGAGCTGCAGGCTCCCATTGGTAGCTGCGTGGGCCCTCCAGGTCGGGAATCAAACTTGCTTATGCCTGCACAGATGGCCGGTGGGCCTCGCTCGTCTGATGCCGTGAGCTGCAGGCTCCCGTCGGATGCCGTGCGGGCCCTACCGGACAGACAACTAGAATCACATTCGCCCTATACTCCTGTCAGTAGGGCTCACCCATCCGATGCCATGAGCTGCAGGCTCCCGTTGTGTGGGCACTCCCGGTCAGGAATCAAACTTGCTTATGCCCGTTCAGATGGCCGGTGGGACTCGCCCATCTGATGCCGTGAGGCTCCCGTTGGATGTGCGTGGGCCCTCCCGGTCGGACGGTCAGAATCGTTTATAACCTGTTCGACTGACCAGCTGGGCTTACTCATCTGATGCTGAGAGCTGCAGGCTCCCATCAGACGCTGCGTGAGCCCTCCTGGTTAGGCGGTTGGAATCGCTTGTAACACCCGTTGACTGCCGGTGGGGCTCATCCATCCGATGGCGTGAGCTGCAGGCTCCCGTCGGATGTTGCGTGGGCCCTCCCGGTTGCACAGTTGGAATCACTCGCATTCCCGTTCACCTGGCGAGGCTTACCCGCTGCAAGCTGCAGGCTCCCGTCGGATGCCGTGTGAGCCCTCCTGGTTGGGTGGTTAGAATCACTCACTCCCTATTCGACAGCTGGCAGGGCTCATCCGTCCGATGCTGTGAGCTGCAGGCTCACATTGGATGCTGAATGGGCCTTCCCAGTCAAGCGAACAAGCTCCTCCCTGCAAACACCACTTTGCCACTTCATTGCACACATTTTTGGGGGTTAGTTAATAAATTCCCGGCTGCTGTCCCAAGTTTATTGGCTTTTTTGGAGAGTACTCTGGGTTCGGGTGACATTCCAAGCTCTGAGCCCTCCACCAGACAGCACGCCAAATACGCATACTCTTTTACTCTATCTAATCATTTGTAAGTGTGAACTTGTGAAAAGATGTTTTATTAACAAAATTCAGGAGGAGCACGTTCAAATTATCTACCCAGTCAGCATAAGAGGAGGCATATAAATATGTAGCCAACTCACCTACTGTATGTTCCTCAACAGTTTTTTCTGCATTCCTCCACCACCCTGTCTCTTCACACTTGCCTGGTTACTATCCTAACCAAAGATACGGGGGAGTACTCTGGGTTTGGGCGACATTCTGAGCTCGGAGCCCTCCCCCAAACAGCACGCCAAATACGCATAATCTTTTACTCTATCTAATCATTTGTAAGTGTGAACTCATGCTGATTTAAATAAATATTTGCATCTGTGCAAGATTGATCTTATTGCTTTATTAAAGTACTAAGACCCTAGTGTTATTTTAGTAAAACTACATATTTACTATATATTTATTGATATTTTTTATGAACTTTTATTTTTATATTTTAATTTTATTTATTTTTATGAGCTTTTGTAATTTTTATTAGTTTGATGCCGTTAATATTTCTATTTAGCTTTAATTTATTTTTATTGAAGTTTTAGTTTGAGTAATTTTAGTAATTCAACTTCAGCTTATTTGATTTAGTTGTCAAGACATTTCTTTTCATTTGAGTTTTTAATTTTAAGTTTTAATCTATTTATATTTCAGCTTTATTTCAATTATCAAAAACGATGTTTTATAGTTTTAGTTTTATTTAACATTAATAAAACACTGAAACACCCTACAAATAGGCTTAATATAATTTTTACACTATTTGTTAGGTTTTGTGATAAAGTATGACTGGGACATGTTTTTGTAAGATTGACCTTAATACCTCTTACCTTCCTCTCCTAACCCTGATTTAGGCTGTGTTCCCAATGATATACTAGCTTATTGCTTACTGAATAAGCAATAAGTATGCAGTATACACTGCATGCAGTATACACTGTATTCTGATTGCTATTTTTAATAATAGTGAATAAAACATTTAAATTATGTAAACATTATTAAACTTAAAAAAGTAAATGAAACAATATAATACTAATAATGTTTTTAAATAATGATTCAGAAATCACACTGGTTCATTAATCACATTGCATTGTGAGCAAATATAGTATGTTATTCAGAGATTCAATGCATACAGAAAATGTGCATATAGTTCACAGTATACTTACTTTCTTGTGCTGAAAAATTAAGAGTAGTATGTTAGTATGCTGTTCTGAACATAGCCTTTGTCTCTCTGTGTTTTCACCATTTATGAGTTTCCCTTTTTTTGTATTCTTTACTCAAAATGACTCAAAGTTCTTGGTTTGAAGCCCCACCTCTTCTATTCTAAGCACCTCCCGCTTTCTCTACTATATAAAGCTCCTCCCCGTTCCCCACTCCCATCTTACCCTGTAACCCTGCCTTCTCTCCAGCCGTCTGCTGGACTACTCCATGCTGCAGGGGGATCTGGAGGCTCTCTGGTCCCCCCTCCACAGCATTACTACCCTGCAGCAGATCGGACGCTCTGTCAGGTCAGTGCAGTGACTGACCGACTGCTGCTCCTCACTGACCATACAAAGGAGTCGTCGCACCAGCGCTGCTTTCTCGAACTCCTCTCAAATTAGGAGTGCTGATTGAAAACTGGTTTGCTATTGGCCAAGACTCATTCTTTAAACAGTTCTCCTACTCTGAGATGTTTAGTCTCTGAAGTTGCTTTCTCCATACAGCCCATTTGTGCACAAGTGTGATTTAATGTTGGGATTTTGGTTGCACTGCACCATTGCAGACAAATGAGATTTGGAGAGATAGAGAGAAAGCATCCTCAGAGTTTGTAAGCTCTGCTAATGCTCATCCTAACTGCTATATCTCTGATTGGACGTTGAATGGAAATGGTACTTTGCTGATTGGTCATTAGCAGTATCTCTTTTAGGAACTGGTGCAGCAATTTTCAGGTCTCCTGTGGTCACCAGACTAATGACATCAATCAGCCTGGATGGATGGATGGAGACAGAACGATGGATGGATAAATGGGTGGATGATTTGATGGATGGATGGATGGATGGATGGATGGATGGACGGACAGACAGACAGAACGATGGATGGATGGATGGATGGATGGATGGATGGATGGATGGATGGGTGGGTGGATGGGTGGATGATTGATTGGATGGATGGATGGATGGATGGATGGATGGATGGATGGATGGGTGGGTGGATGGGTGGATGATTGATTGGATGGATGGATGGATGGATGGATGGATGGATATTTTTTTTAAACAGAAAACTGGAAAGATATTACATTTCCTAATAAATAAATGTTTCTTCAGTAGTGTCGTTACAGCTTCACCATTTCCATTTGCTTTTTGTGTAGTAGATCAGGGGTTTTCAAACTTTTGGATGCCATGGACCCCCAAATATGATTGTCCCCATGCGAGGGACCCCAATTCTTAAATTTAAAAGGCATCTATGAAGTTTCTTGTATAAAAATGCAATTTATACTGTGAAAAAAAAATAATAATATTACAAATATGTCAAAATATTATTTGGAAAATATTTAGGTTCTATTAAGTTACATTATTAATATTTTTCTACTTATTATAGTACTGTAGTATCAGATTTATTTATTTAAATCTATTTGTTTTTATTTATTTGTCTATTTATATATTTATTTACTTATTTTATTTTAATTTATTTTATTTTACTTTTTATTTATTTGTTTTAATCTAATGTAATCTAATTTTTATTCATTTAAATCTAATTTTATTTATTTATTTATTTGTATATTTATGTATTTATTTACTCATTTATTTATAATTTATTTTAATTCATTTATTTATTTCAATCAAATTGTTTATTTATTTATTTAAACATTTTTACATATTTAAATCTTTCCCTCTTTATTTAATTATTTACAATGTTTTTCTCTAAACATTTCCATGGACCCCCTAAGCACCCCCTTGTGGCCCCTGAGGGTCCCCTGACCCCAGTTTGAAAACCACTGAGGTAGACTATAGAGTGCTCTCATCTGACTGTTCTCTCATCTCCTGCCTGTTCTCTTCTCTCTGTGACCCCTCTCCCCTTCCTGTCCTCAGTTGTCTTCCTTCTCTGCGGGAGTTCTCTGGGAATCGCAGTCTGGATAACCTGGACTGCATCGGAGGCAGTTCTCCATTCCCAAACTGGGATGATGATGACTTCAGTCAGGGCTGCAGCACTCTCGGACGCGGCAGCTGCATCAGTCAGGTCAGACACCCACATGACCTTTGAGTTAATTACAGGACAACAGATGCGGCTGAACATGAGTTCACCTTTACGCAATGACACTGACTGAGCAGAAAATCCTCTGAAGCATCATAATTACATATATTATGGTGGAGCATAGAAATTAATACTCAATAAAAAAAGCAATTTGCACTGACAATAATGACAGTCTTTCTGTTAAATAACTTCATTAATGAGCTGATTTATCTGTGTCACTTGTGACCTTTGAGATTATCACTGCAAAAGATAAGAAACCTTGGATACAAGCATCAGCTAAATGACTAATTAGGAATTAAACAGATAAAAAATGCTCTAGTCTCATGAGGTTTTCAAATGCATGCACGCACATTATGAAATACTGCAGCTAGTGATGCTATTGTGAACATAGCCAATCACACCATCACTGTTCTTTTTCAATTATGCCAACCCACATCACCTGCCACTGTCTCACCAGATGCGAGACATGGAGTTGAGCCGGCATTATGGAGATGAGTTGGAAGACATGCATCCTCACTCACGATGCATTGAGCCTCCCGATATGCCCATGCCTACATGCTTCCGGTCCCGTAGCCATAGTTATCTTCGTGCCATTCAGGCTGGCTGTTCACAAGATGATGATGACACAGCATCAATGGATTCTGATTCACCACCGCCCACCACAACAACAACAGTACGCACCTACAGCAACAGCACCGGTGAGTACCACACACATCAGATGAGCATCAGCTACAGACTGACCACTAAAATAAATAAGCACCTCTGGATTATTTCCATTACAAAAAGAAGAGAACATTTAAAAAAGAACTGAATTTCAAGAATTTATACCTCTGTTAATATTGAACATGCAACGTTATATTTAAAAAAAATAAATAAATAAAGGATGGGTCATGTTGTTGATCTAATAACACAAAATAAGCTGGAGTGCAATAGTTTGATATGCAAAAGTCAGTTGTTCAAAAGCACTTTTTTTGTATTTTAAGCACTTTTTATTTTTATTATATGCATTTATGTAGTTTTTATTACTCAAGTGAATATTTCTAATATAATAGAAAGTGAATATTGAGTTGATTTTTGAAAGTTAAAGGGTTAGTTCACGCAAAAATGAAAATTCTGTCATTAATTACTCACCCTCATGTTGTTCCAAACCCGTAAGACCTTTGTTCATCTTCGGAACACAAATTAAGATATTTTTGATAAAATCCGATGGCTCGTGAGGCCTGCATTGAGAGCAAGTTCATTTAGACTTTCAAACGCCCAGAAAGGTACTAAAGATATATTTAAAACAGTTCATGTGACTACAGTGGTTCAACCTTAATGTTATGAAGCGACAAGAATACTTTTTGTGTGCCAAAAAAAAAAATAATAATGACTTTATTCAACAATATCTCGTGAAGAGCGATTTCAAAACACTGCTTGATGAAGCTTCGAATCTTTATGAAACTTTTGTTTCGAATCAGTAGTTTGGAGCGATCAAATGATCTCAAACTGCCAAAGTCAGGTGATTGCAGTAAACGAGGCTTCGTTACGTCATAAGTGTTTCAAAATATCAATGGTTCACGTGACTTTGGCGCTCCGAACCACTGATTCGAAACAAAAGATTCATAAAGCTTTGAAGCTTCATGAAGGAGTGTTTTAAAATCGCCCATCACTAGATATTGTTGAATAAAGTCGTTATTTTGGTTTTTTTGGCGCACAAAAAGTATTCTTGTCGCTTCATAACATTAAGGTTGAACCATTGTAGTCACATGAACTGTTTTAAATATGTTTTTAGTACCTTCCTGGGCGTTTGAAAGTCTAAGTTAACAAGATGTAATATAAGTCTCTGGTGTCCCCAGAATATGTCTGTGAAGTTTCAGCTCAAAATAACCCCAAGATCATTTATTATAGCTTGTCAAATTTGCCCCTATTTGGGGGTGAGCAAAAACGCGCCATTTTTGTGTGTCCTTTTAAATGCAAATGAGCTGCTGCTCCTTTACACAAGCTTTGCATACTCCGTCTACAAAACAGGTGAATCTCACTCAGCCAAATTGTCATAAATAACCAGTTGTGGATTGCAGCCTTACATGTTTGAACCGGAATCGAACACAGATGGAGAGAATCAGGAAGAGCTTTTTAGGAGATTTTTCAGGAAGAGCAACTTTTAGACTGCACCTGGACGTTTCTGAATGGTTAGTGAATACATTTATTTAGTTGTTGTGGGGTTACATTGATACACTATTATTATTAGTACAATTCTCTTATCTTACAGAAAGCGTAAAAAGGTCTGTCACCTGATTATACAGTGCATAATAAATGTGCGTTTATGAATTACGCAGAAGGTGAGTGTTTTCGGGATAAAACTAACGACATAGCTCTACGTTAGTCTATAGTCTAGAGACTATGGTAACTTTAGCCACATTAGCCGTACAGCATTCTAGAAAGCTTATTCAGAAAGAAAATATACAAACATTCACAAAATATGAAGTGCCATATTTACTTGTCCTGGATATGAAGTTAGAGCACGAAGCGTTGGTATTGTCCCATCCTTCAGAAACAACTATATATAAATATATAAACAAATAACATTTTACTGACATTCTCCGGCACATTTCCTTCAAAAATGAAATTCAACCACGGTGTCCTCAGTGGCTCGGATGCCGGGAGTCGTATGTTCGTTGGTACATCCAACAACAAAACATTTGTAATGTTTTTTGGCGCAGACATTGTAATCCTCTAGCTAGCGGATACAGCGAGTACACAGAAATGGCGGACTCTGTGCTTCTCACTCAGGGGTGTGTCTATGCTAAAAGGGCAGATCATCACCAGTCATGGGCAGGGTTTCCCTACTCTTAAAAAGGAGTAGGAGGAAATATAAAACAGCTTGTTCTGAGAGATTGAAAATGATAAATGGGGATTATAAAAAAGTATTGGGTGGATTTTTACCATTATAGGCTGGTTGTTTACACACACTGTGGATACACATCTGTGTTCAAACACTTTATAAAAGTGAATTTTGCATAATATGTCCCCTTTAAATTTACTAAAAACGATGATATCAAGAAGAGGTGGATTAATTTTGTGAAGAGCCACCTTGACCAAACTTTCATCGGAGACAACTGGGATTCACAGATAATCTGCTGTTCCTGATGAATGGGGCCGAACTGGCCCAGCCTTCATCCTCCCGTCCCACCGACATCTGGTGCCAGTACGTGTCCACCAATGAGTGTAAGCTTTCCCGCAAGTGGGCGTGGTTTCAGCGCAGACAGTGGACACGCCCCC
This sequence comes from Mylopharyngodon piceus, assembly GCA_039654765.1. Lineage (NCBI taxonomy): Eukaryota > Metazoa > Chordata > Actinopteri > Cypriniformes > Xenocyprididae > Mylopharyngodon > Mylopharyngodon piceus. Next base: position 2,240,297 of record CM077460.1, on the reverse strand, counting down.
AGCGTTTGAGAGCGAAGAATACTGCTTATTTTTTTCAAGATTTTGATAACTTATTTTATTTAATTGCCGGGGTTTTTATCATTCAAATTTGGCTGGGTGGTTAGTAACATTTTTTTCTGTGGTGTGACAAACTCAAAACACATATTTAATATTGCTTTACACTGCTTTAATTTCTATACACACAAACCATAGTGCACTAAAAACTTTCAAACATTTCCCAGGATAAAGGAAACATTGAACACACATTTTGTGACAACCTGCCCCAACAGCGGCTCATGGTTTTCCCCACTATATATAATAAGTTGTCATAATGGATTCAGTGCTCGAAGTGGGCTGGTACGCACCAGTACGCAGTACTGATGTTGTGCCGAATTTCGACCCCCTGCCAAATTATTACCCCCTCGTTGGAGTTGCTACCTGATTGCCTAATTCTAACTCCACCCCTAATCCTAACCCCTCCCCCACACCTACTCCTAAACCTACCAATAGTAGGGGGGTAATAATCTGGCAGGGGGTCGAAATTCGGCACAACACAGGCACTTCTCACACGTTGCCGGTATCAGGGACGTCACTAGGCCCTTTTTCTAGTCAGCCCCCCTAAAAAATTGTGATTAGCTCCGTGATCTGTATACACTAATTCGTGATCGCCTCCTCCCACCGTCTTTCAGTCAGAGCATTCAGCGTGTTCCATTCCGCAGCGGTGCAGCGTCAGAAGCAGAGGACAAGGTGTGTTTATCGATAGATTGTTATGATATCTGCATCTGCAGTTCTTTGTCATAAATGCTGTTTACATAATGTGATGCAGAAGCGATACAGTTTTCCATCCACTGTAAAGATTTTGCTGCGTTTACCCCTCCCTCATCACACTATTCCTCCAGCGAAAACAGAACATGAAGACACTTTAGAAAATGTTATTTTCATTTGAAAATTTAATTTTTTTAATTAAAACATATTATTGTGGATGTGGCATTAGATTAACATCATGCACACAAATTATTAAAGACACAATCACACTGTAAAAATGATTTGTTGGTTTAAAAGTAAAGTTTTAAAGTAGCCTAAAGTTGCCTTGAATTCAATCTGAGTTGATACAAAGAAAGAGATTAGTTTATTCAACAGAAACTCAAAATATTATGTTATCTGAACAACATTTGTGAACCTAAGTTGATTTGACAAAAGATTTGTGAAAAGTTGTGATAAATCATGAAAATATATATATTTTTTTACAGTGGAGTGGCAGACAGCACTCAGTCAATGCACTACTGCTTATCAGAGTGAATGACAGAGACAGAGAAACATCATGTAGTTATTTTGTTTTACTAAATAATGACCCAGCAGCTGATTGTGACATTTATAGCCTTAGAGTAAAGGCATTTGTGGTTTTTGATGTCACTTTGAATTATAGAAGTGGCAAATTGGTAAATTCATGTTCTGTATTTTTTTTAAAATAGAAAACAAAAAGGAATGGTTTAATATCGGGCAGATTAACATATTGCCAATCTAGACAATTACAGTAATATAAGGTTTGTCTATATTCTAAATTGGTTTGTCAATATTCTAATATTAATGAATATGATTTGGTTAGTATTCAGGGATTGGTAGTGTAGAACTTATTGTATGTATTGTTCCTACCTACCCTAGTATACATGTTTTTAGTAAATGAGGGGGAGTACCAGCACTTTATTTTTTTCACTTCAAGCACTGAATGAAGCTATTAAACAGCCTATTATAGGCTTTTTAGTTAAATTAATCATTAAAACAATTATGAAACACAAAACCATATGACAACTAGCCCCAGTCTTCCCTGAGTAATGGACTTCATGTATGGAGTTGCTTATGTAAATGAATATTTATTTAGTTTTATTTTTGTACTGTTGTTTTGTATGTTACTTCTTTTTGTGAAATGTGTTGGGTTTTTTTTTATAGGCCTATACTCTGCACAATTATATAATTTTATTTTATTTTTTATTTTATACTTGTGAGGCAGAAAGAGGGACAGAGAGAGAGAGACCCGCCCCCTCTCCATTTCATTCACTACTATCATCAGAAGGGGGCGGGCTCTAGTATTTCCGTCACACATTTAAGAGGCGGGATCTAGCGGTCTGTTGTCCAATCGCTTACACGCAAAACAATGACTGACAACTCGTTTGTCCAATGGTGATTTCCGACGCGGTGTTTCCTTCAACAATACTCCGCTGCATGTCACGAAGGCGTTTCCACACGGTTCTTTCTTTCCGCGACGTGGACGCTCTTATGATGATGGTGATGATGGTACGTTAATATAAATCTCAATATATGCGCGAAACAGCGACGAGTTGAGCATCGTTTCCAGCGCGAGAGCAGGTGAGAACCAGATACTTCTGTTCATATGATGCGGAACGACATTAACGCACGTTTATACACATTCACACGTGTGCATTAGCTTTAGAATTGTGTTATTTTTTAATATGGCAAATTATTTTACGTCTTTTCCTATTATATTTCACGTCCAGCTATTGTATTGCTCCGTGAGATTGATAATGATAATAATAAGTGTTATTATTAATTAAATTAATCATAACATTTTATTGTGATGATTTATAATTATTTATTTCTGTGTTATTATACAAACTGATTATTATATTGCTGTTTTTTCACATTTTTTTGGAAGTACAGTTTATCAATGACACTTACCCTCATTCTCTCTCACACACACCCTATAAATGCAGTGCAGTGTTCCCATTACAGTTGTCATAAGTTTCCAAGGGGAAGTATCATCTGTAATGAGACTTAAGAGAGCTGATGATGACTTTTGTAGAGCAGTTGAACTTGACTTCCCTGTCAGACAGGAGCATTCACTGTGTTTATCATTACAGCAATGAAGAGGTTTTACATTACACACATCACTCTAGTTAAAAGTGTCTCTTTGCATTTAATTGCTGTGCATCACTCTGAAACGGGTTCATTCATCTGCAGCTCTGATAACAGGCCTTGGAGAAAATATGCATACCAGAGATCATACATACAGTCTGATGGAGGGGCTATTTTACACAAACAGTACACCCTTATATTCCTTTCAGATGTTTTCTGTGAAGAGTTATGAGCATCTAAACTATAAGAGCCTCATTCTTGTAAGCGCTCTCTTGATGTCTGGCTATTGTTGTATAATGTTTTGTATTGTAGTTCCCGGAAATGCAGTATTAAGCAACAAAAGACATTTGAAGTGAGTTTTGTCAGTCCAGTGGGTTGGATAAATAGTCGGCCAACTCCCAGGATGTTTGTTCTGAAACAATGAAACAATGCACCTAGTTTTTTCACAATGACCGACTTACATAAAGCATGTTTCACCTGCATCTTTCATGGCATGGAGCTTAACAGGATTAATCATATTTTAATCGTGATCATGATTTTTGCTTCTCTTTATTAATTAGTCTAAGCATAATTGTCTGTGATATTGGCCTGCTGGTTATTTATTCTGAATTTTTTTTTTTTTTTTCTTGAATTAGTTGACATAATTAGGCCTATTATTGGAATTTATTTTAGGAATTCCACAGTTTAAGCTTTTTCTTAAAGTCTTCACACTGCAAAAAATGTTGTGTCTTGTTTCCAGTCCAAATATCTAAAAATTCTTAAATCAAGATGCATTTACTGTATAAGTAAAATAGCATAAGATATTATGTCTTGTTTTCTGGGGGGGAAAATAAAATAAAGTGAGTTTTTGCTTAAAACAAGCAAAATTATCTGCCAGTGGGTTAAGAAAAATAATCTTAATTCAAATGGAAACAAGATTATTTTTCTTACCCCATTGCCAGATAATTTTGCTTGTAAAATTACAGATAAAATCACTTAATTTAGATTTTTGTTTTTTCTTTTTTTTTTTTCAGAAAAAAGACTATATCTTAAGGCATTTTTACATGTCTAGTAAATGCAGAATTTTTAGATATTTGGACTGGAAACAAGATAAAAATACTAAGTAGGAAAAGCATTTTTTGCAGTGCAATGTATTAATGTATATGGTATATATATATATAATAAATCAGGAAACTAGATGAGGTAAATAAACCATGTGTATGAATCGACATTCTCTTTATTTGTGCTTAAATGTAAGTGCAATAATTCTGTTGAAATGTAAAAAGAAAATTCTCCAGTGAAAAAAAACTGTGATTAAAAATCACAATTCTTGAGCAAAATAATCGTCATTATCAGCTTAACCATTATCGTGCAGCCTTAATGTTTGATAAAAAAAAAAAATAGATGTGATTCCCATGGGTCTCCTTACTTTAACTTCCAAGACTTTTTCCTGCACTTACAGGAAAGTTCATGGATCTGCTCAATTATTTAACCGTTTCTCCATCTAAGCTCAAAGCTCTTGTGCTGGAGAGCCTTATGCAGCATTAATGCCATATTTGCTTTATGGTTTCTGTAGATATGATTTCTGTAGATGCAATTTTGGTGGCAATCTTTGTGTTAAAGTCAACATGAAATCAAAAGTGACCTTATTGTTGACTTTAAGTACTCAAAAGCACATTCTCTGCTGCTTGATCTGATTGTTTACAACTTCTAAACAGTGGATAGTACAGGATGGATATTACAAAGAAAGATCTCTGTTGGTTTTACTCCTCTCATGGCAATCTAGAGTCTTTGTTTACATGACTGCTGTTGCTATAGTTCTTCACTTTGGGGTTTTACAGCATTTAAACATCAACAGCATTTAGAAGTAGCTGACGCAGCAGCCTCCAGTGACTGATGTGGCTTCATTGGAAAGTGTTTTTAGAAAGTTGGGAGGACAATAAGCCCATTTTAAGGAGTAGTTCAGCACTAAATGAAAATTCTGTCATTATTTACTCATCCTCATGTCCATCTGAACCAATATGCTGCTATTTTTTGTGCATCATGAAAGGGGAAAGAATCTTCACACATGCTTTTGTCCATGCAATGGCTGTCAAGCGCCAAAAAGGACAAGAACATCTTTCTTTAGTGTGTAATGTTGCTGTTTGAGCATGAAAAAGGTCTGCAAAGTTCCATAACACAAAGTCACTCCAAAGGGAGTTATTCTCTATATCAGTGCACACTAGAGCTGCACGATTTTGGATAAATTGAGAATCACAATTTTTTTGTTTCAAATAGAGATCATGATTGTCCCACGATTCTGAACAGACAACTAAACAAAATAACATGTAATTTACTAAAGGTTCTGACAAAATGTTAATTGATGGAATCTATTTAAAATGTTTAATTAATTTGAATGAATAACTTTTTTAAAAAATCTGTTTGAATGAATGGCTGCATCCGGAAACTGGAAAATGCTGCTTTTGGAGGACACATTTCAAGGTAGGAAGGCATCAAGGCACGTCCGAATTCAATGTTAGCTTCACTTCCTGTTTCCTGAGATAACTGCCTCTGATCGATTTTTGAAGGCAGCATAGATGTATCCTTCGCTGCCTTTGATATCCCACAATCCTGTGCTTTACATTCTGTGACAGTTGAGCTAGAAAAATAAAGATGGCGTCCGAAAGTTGCGTTTGCTGGTCAGTTTGTGTGTAAATGTACGTTTTTGACCAACATTTTCCACTTTTGATGTAATTTCTAGTGAGAAATGACTACTGTAGTAATTAAATATTTGTTTAGTTCTCACCAAAGCTTGCGCTGTTTTGCGGTAGATCATTAAACTGTTACGCTGCCTCAGAAGTCTGTCCGAAATCAGCTTCGTGAGGTGCCTTCATGCACAAACGCTGCCTTACAAGTCATTGCCTGATAGGGCAGCGAGGCAGCAAGTCAGCTGCCTAGGTTTTCGGATGCAGCCAATGATTCAGTGACTTACTCAAAGACTTCACTTGTTCCATTACTGGATGAATCAGCGTTTTGAATGAATCTCTTGAATGAATGATTCAACATTTTTTAGTCACTTGTCACCACCTAGTGGTGTAACAATATAATTTATCGGTATTTGAAGCACCAGAAAGGGATTTGCTCTATCTTGATTCCTTTGAATGTTCCGGTGTGATTTTTATATTTTTTTTTCAAAGGTGTAATAGACATAGACGAATCGTTGTCATTTAGGAATGAGATCGCATGGGTGTTTGAATCGACATTGCGATCTTTTAACAATTATTCGTGCAGCTGTAGTAAGTACTGTTTCTGAACTCCCTGAAACGCCTCTATTGTAGTCTTGAGTTTTCTTCCGGGAATGAACACGTCACAGTATTTCTCATTTAAATAATTCCCGCTCAAGGCATACGCAAAATAAAGGGGTGGGGCCTGGTTGAGTTAGTAGTGTGTTGAAACTCACGGTTATGGTAAGGGGGAAGGACATTTCCCAAACACACTTGAAGCACGTGACCAATCACAACACACTGGTCAAGCCGACCAATCAGAGCACAATGTGCTTTTCAGAAGGAGGGTCTTCATAGAGACAGGAACTAAACAGGGGTGCATTTCCCGTACAATGACGTAACTCACTGCTTCACTACCATAGCAGGATGCATAGTAGGATGCATCGTTGAACAAATCAAGCTAGTCACAACTGTTTCCCAAAACCATATTGTCGCAAAGCCACGTTGGTGAATGATGTCACGCAGGTGGTGGAGTAATAACTTCTTTAAATGAATCCGTTTGAAATCGAATGCTAGATTTTTTGCTATAAATTACGGACAATGGCATCTGAGGACTAATTCTCATTTTTCTCAGTTATTTTGCTTTATTTCCAGATTCAATCATAGGCTCGTTCTTATGTAGCCAATAAGCCACGTTCACACAGTCATTTTTCGGGATTGACAACCGCATTTACTTAACAGGTGGGAGTCTCGAAATGTCTCGTTCACACAGCGCGAATATTCAGAGAATGCGGTTGTGAGTCCTGAAAATTTACAGGCAGAAAATTACAGTTCGGTTATAGAATGCGGTTGTTACTCCCGTAAATAACCGTACTGTTACGTAAATAACGTAAATAACGCAACCGTATTAAGGACTCAAATACAGGACTGACAACTGTATTCTGCTGCTGTGTGAACGTGGCCCTAGAGCAGGTACGCACATGCATACTCTTCAAAAACTGTGCTTAAAATCTCTTGACAAACTAAAATATGTAAATGACATTTGTATATATTCAAAATAAAATATATACGTTGTACTTAATGTCAGCTTGCTTATTTTGCTCAAGATAACAATTTATTAAGTCCACATGTCATAAAAACAAGAAAATATGCTTCTAACCACAAAGGTTTGTGATGCAGTTGCGAATGTTCGCTTGAACGATGGTTTCGGGAAACACCAAATCGTTAAACTATGTTAGTAATGACAGAACTTGCAAAGTCAGTTGGCTAACGATGTTTTTGGGAAACGCACTCCAGAGCGTTACTGACAGACCGGGAAGAAAGAAGCTACAACAATGTCAAATATGGGAAAAATATATGCAATTTTTTTTTTTTTTTCTTTTTTTTTTTTTTGAACATTCAAGCATGAAAACCTTTTCTAGTAGAGCTCAAAAATCAAAATCGAGACTTTGAAAAGGAGCATAATAGGACCCCTTTAAAAACTTCTTGGTGAACTAATCCTGTAACCCCTTATACTCTTTTAGGCAAAATGAGTGTTCTAGTAGTATTTCATTGACTAGGTTTTGGGAGCTGCTTCTTAGGTGAAGAACACACACATAGATGAATTGTCAGCAAAAGAAAGGCCTGTAATTAGGGCTTTATTAGTTATGCAGCTTTCATCACACCCAGAATTACTGAACCAACAAACACACCCATGTCCTAGAACATAAAACAGCAAATTAAATGTGGGATTTCTCTGGTCAGAAGGTTTGGGATCACCATTTGCTCATTCTTGCTTCAATTTTTGGTAACCTTGAGGAGGTTATCGCTCTCAAAACGCTTTATGAAAGATCCTACTGTGTGCTGCTGCACCCGAGGAAAGAACCCAAGAGTTTTAGAACACAGAAAGCTGGATAAAAAGCAGCTCCTGTTGTTAATCATTTGATTAACCTAGTCCAAATTATTGGGCCTGGATAATGGGAATAAATATATTTAATGTTTATTGCATTTATCAAGCCAGGTCTCAATGTATTTACTGAAATCTTAACCAAAAAGTACCAAATTCCGATTCTTCTTCAGTACAGTTTTGCTTCTTTCAACTCAGAAAGCTCTTTCTTACAAAGACCTGAAGACTAGATCAGCGTAGATGTTTATTGTGAGGTAAAGACATAGTGTTAAGTCTTTCTCATTGTGGTTTTCTGACATGTTGACAAGATTTATGAGTATAATTTCACTGATTTGTACTTTGTTTCCTCATATTATAATGTTTGTTTGTATTGCTCCTGTTTTACCCCTGAGGCTCATCGTGTATGATAGCAAAGGTGTGTGTGACGGTCGGTGTTCCTCATTCTTATGTTATAGAAAAATGCAGTGTATTTTAGCACATTATGTGTGTTATTTGGGCAGAACAGATGTTAGATGTGAGACTGCTGATGTTTTTTGACAGGATGGTGCCGCTCATGTTTCAACACCTTTTATCTGTCTGATCTTCACTCACGCTTGAGGTGTGTGTTTGTATAGTAGAGCTGAAAAAAGGATCTTTGAAACAGGTTCAAGAAAGCAATAGCAAGTAAAACTCGTTATGATTAAATTGTTTCTAATCCTGTCTGATGGAATGAGACAGCTGTGATCAGTTGAGCTTTATAATGCATTTAATCTACGTTTACAAATGACCTACGTTTTGACCTGCGTGAACTATATAGCTTGCTGAAAAATTAAAAAATTAAATAGCTAATCACTCTGGCCCAAATTCCCGCACCAATATGTTCTGATTGGCTGCAACATTGATTATACTGTAAAACATGATAGCCCTATTAAGTTATTTGAACTTATTTCTTCTCTTTAACTCCAATTGTCGAGACAAGTTTTGGATTTTGATCTCAAGTTTTCAAAAATTAAACAAAGTTTACTGTGAGTTGAAACAAAGGTTATCTTGAAGTTGAGTTTACTCACGTTTTTAAGGCGGCAGGTGAACTTTCTAAGTTTAACCACCTATGTTTACATGCACCCTCATAATGCGATTTTATTGAGATTTAGGCAATATTGCGATTAAACTTTACTTCATATAAACACAATACTTAGATCAAATTGATGTGATTTAAACTCATAATCGTAGTAACCACACAATCATAGTAAATTGTGGCAAATGCCTATTTTAATTGCAATAAACAGGCATGTTAAACACTTTAATTGCATCTGTTCCACTCTGACAAAAGTGTGCATGTGTTTGTAACGAACACAGATTTGTAAACCTTACAGTAAAGAAGGAATCACATTTTCGGGTTCTGAAGAAACTGAGTTCATGTTGACAACGTTGCATGACATGAATATAATGCAGTATATTGATGGTCAAAAACATAGAAATGAAGACACTTTTAGGCACGTCATTGTAGACAGTCAAATTGCGTCTTGATGGAAACATCAGTCCTGTCACATCAGGTTTATCATGCATTATGCCTAATAACAAAGCTTTACTGTGGTAAATGTTCTTCTGGGTTTGCAGCCACCTATCAGTGATTTCTGTCTGTCATGGGAATGTTTCCATATTTTGCACATTTCCCACACTAAAGGCCAAATCCACATAATGACCTAATCCTTGCAGATTCCAGCGGGGTTGGTCACAGCGTCGCTCCGATTTAGGGCTCATATTCCGCCGGAGTTTCATTCCACATGAGTAAGCAACTACAACAATGACCTTGTTTGTCATTTGTGCATTTTTACTTCTGTTGCTCTTTTTTTTCTACGTAAAGCTTCTTATTGCTGTCTTACAGGATTTGTGTTTTTGTTTGCCATATTATTGGTCAGGATGTTCCAAATTATTTTCAAAGAAAAGGAAAATGTTTTTCAGCAAATAATGAACTAAATTGGAGAGCTTATTTGTGGAATAGATGCCATTATGCATTACAGATGAAAATGTTTTTTTCCTCTCATAGAGATACTTTTTTTTTTTTTTTGGCTAGTTTCGTTGCACAGTATATTTAAAAGAAAATAATTGACAGAAATTAAGTGTGCTGACTTACAACATAAGTTTTCCCTGATGTGGCATTCAGTTTGCATTGAACATTATTATTAATGCCTTAGATGCTTCATTTAGCAGTGGTTGTCCATATTGGAAAGGTAAAGAGCCATAAAAGTGAATTAACAGCAACGGTTCCTCTTCAACATATTTTTATAAGATTTGGTTTGTCATGAAACACTCTTGTATAGCATAAAAACCTTGACAACATAACCAAACTTCTTGCTTATGAGGTCACATGACTGTCCCCAATATGACCTTTCCAACAATAGGCTTAGTCTAGACCTGACATCTGACTGATAGGAATTTTCTTTTAAATTTATGTCACAGACATGACGTGTGTGTGTGTGTGTGTGTGTGTGTGTGTGTGTGTGTGTGTGTGTATTTGAGTGATGATGTCACAGTCGTGTTTTGTCTTCTGGTACTATGCAACAGTAAGGAGTACCTTCTGAATCACGTACTGATACTAGCATTATAGGATTCATACTGCGTTCACATTGTGTCGGAATTTATGTAAAGGGATGACAAATATGAGACTACGTCTTCAGACTCATTGCATAATACTGAATTGAGTCATTTTTAGCATTGTTGATTAGCTTTGACACATGAATCAGCAGAACACTCAATCACTCCTTAATACACCTCTGTATGGTCTCACAAAATATTAAAGAAGATGTGCATCAGGTTATTGGCTATGATAAAATGGTATTTCAGGCAGAAGTATATTGTAGAGGTTGCTCCCTAATTCAAAAAGTTAGTTAACCTGTTAACTGTCACCCCCATTTTTGAACATTGATCTAAACGTAAATGGTTATTCATGGTAATTCATAAATGCTTTGAAATACAGACCTAAAGATTTTTTTAAAGAAGACACTCAGCAGATTATTGCAGAAGTGAAAGCACTTCAAAAAGTGAAAGTGGAAAAAAGTTATAGAAGTTTGTTTACTGTAAAGCAAATGTACTGAACTAAACTTTTTTTTATATATATAGAAAATATATACCTTAGAACATAATTTGGACTCTAAAATTGCTAGAAAATTAAAGCCATATGTCTAACCAAGGTTTGTTCCAGATGTGAAGTTGATATCAAAAAAATTGAGCCACTAAAAGGGTTTAAAGTATCCTTTTCATGGTAACTCAACGTCCAATATTAAACGGTTTCACAGGATGAATTTTGAGTGTTTAAGCTTTTGAATGATGCCTAATTTATGATGATTACTAAAATATGTGATAGGGGAAAAAATTAATAAATAAAACGCGCCAAGTGTCCTGCTACTACTGACAGTTAACAGATTAAAATCTCACAAAGAAAGGTCATGTTTCACCCCAAAAACCAAGATGGGGGGAAAAAAAAGGATATATATGAAATATGGCAATTTTTTCACTTCCATTAGCATTAGACATTTACATTTTTTATTGCATTGACTCTATTGTCATAAGCAATTTTCCCCCAAAAAAATCTTTAGTAATGCACTCTGATGTTATACTTTTGAACTTTTTTGTATTTGTCATTATTCTCAGTTTTCATTGTCATTATATTCTCATTACTGGAATGTTTACTTCATGCAAACTATAATCACTATAATTTCAAAATGTAATTTATTTCTTGTGAAATATGATCTGAGAAAGTAGATCTACTTAAGTAGATCATACAGACCATTAGTGCCAAATGCAGGGAAATGCAGTTTTCATGAAATTCACCAAGATATTTTTAACTGTTGAAGCTCCTGCCTTGGTTGCTTTTGTGTGATGTTAATGGTCAACTTTTAATTTTTATAACTTTATTTTTAACTTGCATAAGAGGAATTAGTAATGGCTAGTGGGATCATTCTTTACCATGATATGTAGTGCACATCCGGATTTAAAACCAACATCATAGAGAGCTCTCCATCTAAAGCTTAAAGTGATTTCTACTTAAGGCACTTAAGAAAAGTAATGCTTTGCTTTTAGAATAAGGTCTTGAATTGAGTTTCACACAAAGTAACAGTCATTAACAAGAGTTATTCAGTAAGTTATTAACATTCCCTCATGGCTCAGATAAATGTCTAGTTTCATTCTCAATGTACTTTATTTGCGCAAGCCTCTGCTCTTCAGAAAACTGGGATTTCTTGCCTAATGAATGATTCATGCAGAAGCATAGAGACTCTTTCCACAGGCGATCTAGGATGCTGACACAGACATTACTGCAGCTGCTCCAAACAGACCTGCAAAATTAAACCAGCTGCAAGTAATGCTGATTTCATAATGGCTGTTTTACTGTTGAATGCAAGTGAATTAAACCTTTCTGAACTCAACTATACTGGTCTTTCAGACAATCTGTGAAGGCGCTGCAGAGAAAGTAGGATTATTAAGATCATGGCCACACCTGAATGATAGTCATCATTAGTCATACTGGATCCCTCATACACACTGACCACACCAGTGTTGAATCATGTTGTGAAGAGAGTTTTACTTAGAATGGATTTTAGGTTGATTTTAAGGTGTTTATTTATATAGCCTGAAAAGCAAATTTAACCTTTACCAAAAAAAATGTAATTGATGTTGCTTTATAACATCTGGGTGATGGAGATCTTTAGAGACCTGATATTGAGTAAGTTTTTAGGTACTTGGATGTTAAAGTGCTCCTATTATGCTTTTTTGGATATTACCTTTCATGTAGTGTGTAATAAAGCTGTTTGTGAATGTAAAAGGTCTGCAAAGTTTCAAAGATGCAGATAAATGGAGTTTTTGTCTCCCAAAAAAAAGAAGTGATTTTGAACTGCCTGAAACGAGTCATCAGTAATTCCAGTCTCACTTTCTGCTGAACCTACGTAGGTTTGTAAATAATTTGCATAATTGCCAGCTTATGGTCTTTATTGGCTTCCGGCAAACAGCGTCTACTTTGCCCTGCCCTCAAACACTGTAGTTGTAGCTGAGACTGGAAGAGGTTGGTTTGCGTTGTTCATGCTGAGAAGACGCAGTTTTCTGCTGCAAAAGCAAATCCTCTTTGATGAGATTGATACGGTAAAACCAACGCCATTGTTACTGTTTGTATCACTGTGTATTAAGTGCTGGGTAAGATCCGGAGTTCAGAATTCAGATATGATAATGAGCATTTAGTTTCCAACATGCGCTGTAAGCGGTCGAATAATCACAGCAGACTGGGCCATTTGACCAATCAGAGCAGAGCAGGCTCTTGGAAAGGAGGGGTTTAGAGAAACTGAATCCTTTATCAAACTGTTTCAGACTCTTTGAGAAATAAGTTTACAATGTGCAATGTGTATTATGACAAATTTAAAGTTTTTGACCTTGGATGCATGTCAACCTGTTGTAGGAAACTCCAAAACTAAATTAGGAACCTTTTAAAGTAGCATAATGGGGCACTTTAAGGCAGACAAACAGATATCAATGTTTACAGAAGATCTTTCCTCCTGATGATTAATAAATAGCTTGATAACATGCAGGTTATCTGGTAGGGCTGCTCTATAATGGCAAAAATCATTATTTTTGGTCACAATTATTGTTGAGCAATATGAATTAACTCTTATTTCACGATGAGACATTTTGAAATTTCACAATTATCAATACTTCAGCAAAAACTAATATTAACTAATGTAAGAAAATGGTCCTCAAAATAATTGCATAAGACAAGTAAACAGTCGGCAATACAATAAGAACAAAGAAACTAAACAAAACGGACAAATAAACACAATGAATGTACAAATTAAATAAACGGTGCACTCTAAAAAAAAAATGCTGGGTTGTTTCAACCCATGTCTGGGTCAAATATGGACAAACCCAACCATTGGTTTGAAATTTTTTAATTACATTTTTAAACCCAACATTTGGGTTTGTCCATATTTGACCCAAACATGGGTTGAAATAACCCAGCATTTTTTAGAGTGTGTTTTAAGTTTTTCAGGAAGATGTACTCACAGTGGTATACAGATAAGTAATAGCATACAACAAAAAAATTGAATAATCAAATGTAAAATAATACTGCAGATAACACTGCATATTCTTATTGTACACAATAAATATAGATTAATCCTTATTTAAGCTACTTAAGTCATTAAGTCAAGATCAGTGAGTGATTTTCCTTTGTCATTTGTTGTTTGATTATCATTAATGACAGACTGCAGCAGGTTTATTAGGCTGCTGTCACTTTAAGAGCTGCATGGATCTAATATACTGTTACACACACGTTTTCTTTCTCAACTGTGTATGTTTACTTAAGACATAACCCACTGTGTTTATGTGAATACTCTCCAAAAACGCATTTTGACATTTTTGTATGTACGTGTGTTTAGGCGCGTATTCAAAGCCCATTTGCTTATCCACGTTTGGCTCCGACTCGGAGCGCACACAGAAAGCCGCCTGGGGAACAGTGTCTCTTTTGTGTCTTAATGCGCTTTTAATAACGCTGTTTAATATCAAAGATGTCCCGCAGATTAGCAACAGTAGACTGCATTTTACAACACACTTATTTGGCTGATTTGGATGTTAAGTTTGGGCTTTTGGAGGAACGAAAGTACACCGCTGTGAAGGAAGGTGCACTGGATGGAATGCGGCAGCGGCACAATAATTGTTTTACCTTGATTATCTTGTTTTCATAATCGTTGGAAGCCAAAATCAAAATCGAAAATCGGTTGATTAATCACACAGCCCTATCTTCTGGTCTTCTATGTTGACATGAGGTGCTTTTTAAACAATTTTTTCCAAAAAGAGAGGAAAAAGTGCCATTTGCAACCCATTTTACTTCTGTAATGTGACATAGTTCAGAGTAAAAAACAGGAAATTCAATGAGAAATTATTGATTTAATTGTGAGTCAGACAGAATGCACATTTGTTAAAACAATGCCTAATTTAATAATTGGCTATTGCGTAACATGATCCAGTGACCCACTAGGCCTAAGTAACAATCAGAAAAAGAAAGTTGTTTTAGAGAAAGAGCGTATTAGTTTGATTAGGTTCTTTGGAAGAACATGCTCTGATGAATAATTCACAGTAACATCAAGCTGCATCTCTAAATTTATCCCATTAAAGCACTAAATAAACAAGCTGACCTCAGCTAAGCTGACTAGTCAACCCAACTTCCTTTTATACATTAACAAACTGATACATGTGACATGTCACTTTAGGGAGAGTTTTAACATGAATGCACACATGTAGATTAGATTTGTCCATATGTTTGCGCTGGGCTTATGACCTGTCATGAGTGCTCATTTAACATGTACAGCTGCACTAAATGAGTTTGGTTTTTGTTATAGTTGTATGTTTAATGTAGCAATGGGTTTTTTGTGAATATTATGCTCGATCCGTCTCTTTGTCTAGTGATTTGTTTGGTTATGATTAGGGCATAATTTGAGAGTCTTGGGAACCTTTACAGATTTTTCCCAGCATGCTAATGTTTGAGTATGAAACACACATTACAGCTCTGACGCCCAGATTTACAACACACACACAGGATTCCTGTGGGCTTGTTATGTTTGCCATCGTTTCCATCTGCCAACTCCACCCCAGTGAACTCATACTGAGACACACACACAGGGTTTATATTGGGCATCCATCCACTTTATTTCTCTCTAACCCCCTACAAATTGACCAAACATTAAATTAAATGAACATATAAATTCCCCATGAGTCAAACACTCATATGCAGTGACCCCCAAAAAGAGTATTTGCACTCAAATGTTCCAGGATGTTTTCTATTCACTAACATTGACTTTTCTTTATCATCTCAGTCTCGATGTCTTTGAATCAGCTGGTGTTTTGGTGATTTTTAGTATATGTAAACCACAAACAAATGCAAAAACTGACTGTCTTCATGTTCATGATTTATTATTTGTTCGTTATGTTTCGATTTGTGTAGTGTGTTTGTGCTTCTTTTTTTAGTTTACTTTACAATAAATGACACTTGGATTGATTTTGTTATCTAATGCAGTGACATTCAGATGTTTTAGTGTGTCTTTGGAGTCCAAATACATTTTGGGGCCATTGCAGGGCTGGAAAAACAACTGTGTTGTTGGAAAAAAGGTCTCAGGCTGTGTTTGACGTCAGAGCATCATAAACACAGACGAAACACACGGACAACATTTACACACTGGGAGCTGTGAGGATGAGACCAAAATACAGCTTAGTGCTATTATTAATAGCATAGAATAATTATTATTATTGTTAGAAAAAAGCCTGAAGACTTTGATTTTGCTCCTCAGTCAGCCTTTGCAGGTTTGTGTGTTGTTGTGAGTCAGCTTTAATATTATATTTATGAATATATTATATGTACTCTATGAATTTGAATTATTATTTTTGAATTTAATTTGGATATACACTACCGTTCCAAAGTTTGGGGTCTGTAAGATTTTTTTAATGTTTTTGAAAGTTCACCAAGGCTGCATTTATTTGATCAAAAATACAGTAAAATCAGTAATATGGTGGAATATTATTATAACTGAAAATAACTGTTGAATATATGTTAAAATGGAGTTTTTATTCCTGTGATCAAAGCTGAATTTTCAGCATCATTACTCCAGTCTTCAATGTCACATGATCCTTCAAAAATCATTCTAATATGCTGATTTGCTGCTCAAAAAACATTTCTGATTATTATCAATTTTGAAAACCGTTTTGCTGCTTCATATTTGTGTGGAAACTCTGTACATTTTATTTTTCAGGATTCTTTGATGAATAGAAAGTTCAAAAGAACAGCATTTAATTGACGTATATATGTATGTATATGTGTGTGTATATATAGATATATACATATCTACACAAACACATATATATGTATGTATGTATGTATGTATATATGTGTGTGTGTGTGTATAGATATGTATATGTATATATATGTGTGTGTGTGTATATATATATATATATATATATATATATATATCAACTACCAAAGAAATTCAGAGATGAATGATTTCATATTTTGCATGCTAAACTTGAGTGACATTACATGGATCACTCTAAATGTTTTTTTGTTTCTTTCTCTCTCTCTGTGTCTGAAGTCTCCACATGCATGACCAGCTGTAAGAAGGTGGCTCCACCTCCTGTTCCCCCTCGAACCACCTCCAAACCGTTCATCTCCGTCACCGTGCAGAGCAGCACTGAATCCGCACAGGACTGTTACCCTGACCACCACGACCGCAAGAGCGAGGTCAACAGCCAATCAGGGCGCAGCAACTCCTCAGACAGTCTCGACAGCACGCGGGCCAACAGTCTGGCCAAAGGGTCACGACCCCAGATTCCTGTAGCGGCGCCCCGGGAACCCCAGATCCCAGCGGCTGTGGTAATCTCTCCCAACCCTCTCCGCGAGTCCCATAATGAGCAGGTGAAGGGGGAAGCTCTCGCTGCGGACGAACACCCTATAGACCCTGTACCACGACGGAAGCTTTCTTCCATTGGAATTCAAGTGAGTTTATTGAACTGAAAATGTCATACTTAAATTTGAGTGGATTTTTATCATTGCAGACTCTCTTTTTAGTTTAATGTTGATCAATTATACGGCACCTCTGTTTGCAGGTCGACTGTATTCAGGAAATCCAGGCTAAAGTAGAGACGCCACCATTGGCCAGATTCCAGTCAATCGGAGTTCAAGTGGAGGACGGCTGGACGTGAGTTTGTTTCACTTCCTGTTCCTTGCTTACTGTATGATAAAGCCTTTTGAAACAGAGCTCACTTTTTCAGCGGCCTTGGTTCTGGAAGCATTTTTCCTCATTAGTTTTTCTATATGCTTTTGACAAGGTTCTTCAAAAACTCCTGAGAAAATGCATAAGAGAATCAACTTGACTTAATTTAAATTAAGGGTCTATTGAAATCTGTCTCATTGTATCTGATGTCAAACACAAATCTGCATGCAGTTCATGCCAACATCAGTGGCCTGTCAAGACTGTAGTCACTCGATAGGGCAGATATCTTTATGCTTTGGCTTAAAGACGGTCTATTTTCTGCTGTCCACTGCAGCGTTAAATAGAATCAACTGGGAGACTGTGTGTAATTTAATATGTCTGTGTGATTGATAAGGATTTTTGAGTGACCTCATTTAGCTCATAATTTTGTGTGTGTTAGTTTCAGCCGCTCCAGTAGTATGGCCTCTCGACAAGAGACGGACTCAGACACGCAAGATCTCTCACTCACATCTCTGACGTTCCCATCCAACTCCAAAAACACAGAGAAGAAAGTCATGGTCAACAGCGCCAGCCAATCAGTGGACTCACCCCCCCAGCTGTCCCTTGACAACGGTAACCATGACAACGATGTCGTCGTTACGACCAGCGGCCCCTCCCGACAGATCCTGACTAATCGCTCGACCACGCAGAGCAGCTCCTCGTCCTTCTCGGAGAGTCTGGATCCGGCGCTCGACCCGTCCTCGCTGCCCCCGCCCGACCCCTGGCTGGAGAGTGGGAACGGAACGGGGAACGGAGGCTCCGCCCAGCCGCTGACGGCCACGACGGGTGCGACGGCGTGCCGACGGGATGGTCATTGGTTCCTGAAGCTCCTGCAGGCCGAGACAGGCCGGATGGAGGGCTGGTGCGGTCAGATGGAGAAAGAAACCAAAGAGCACCAGCTCTCAGAGGAGGGTAAGACCGCTTGTAGTGCTTGGCGTGTTCTTGCGGACTGGAGATCGTAGGGCGTCCCATTTGTGGCCACTAAGTGCCCTCAGTGTACTCCAAAATCTAAAGGTTTCAAGCTGCTGTCTCACATATGTGTGTATGTGTGTGTGCATTGTGTCAAAAGAGCAGACAGACGGGCATTTAATCTGAGGAAGTGCACTAATCTAGATGATTAACACAGATTAGTGATGATACACACACGTAATCACACACACACTAGCCCAGACGTCTCCATATATTCCCATCAGATGCTCACAGGCTTTCCATTGACTTCTATAGGTTTTATACTGAGGTAATTATTTTCTGTATTTAGAAAACTATTAGATTTTAATTAAGACCCTATATAGTCTGTTGTAAAGTGTTGTTATTGTTAACTAAAAATATTTAAAATAGTTTTCAGGAATTTAAATACAGCTGAAATAAAATAACATAAATATTAGATAAAAAACGTAGCAAAAATTTGTTCTGTCATGACAACTCTTAGAGTGTTTGGCATGGTAATGGATATGACAATAAGCACGTTTATATGCACATCAATACGCTGATAACTCGCAAAAATCATTGAAATAACTTGTTGTCCGGGTTTACATGCAAACCAAAAACCCAAGAACACAAGACTTTATTAATAAATCAGGTTATTTCCCGGTAGTGACGTCAAAACGTAATAATTTGCATGTCTGACTCAGAGCATTTCATTTGTTATGTCGGTTGTGATGATAAATAAAGCATTGCAACATGTCAGGGGGAAACTTATGGCTCATATATTATCCTCTCATGCAGTTACAGATGCAGCATTTTGACTGTTCCACTTCTTCTGCTGCACGAGATGAAAGCACACTGCTTTGAATGTCACTAGGAAACGTTTTTACACAGAAAGTTCTTTAATGGATGTTTTTAAAAATGTTTCACCAGGAATAATCTTAAAAATCTTAAATCTAAAAGTTTTTTATCAAATATTGAAATGAAAATCTTATATAGAGCTTGGCAAACTACGTCACTGCGCGTTGCATTCTGGGCAGTCGCCGCCATGTTTTAGGTCACGCTCAGGAGCGTACAATGACAACAAATACAAATCACCAGATGAAAAAACGACTGTATTTACGTTAATTTTTTTAAGAGCTGCTTGCACTTGCTTAGAATAAATGGACTAATATTTGAATCTCTTGTGTTCATTCGATCGCTCAGTCGTGTTGCCAGGACACGACACATACACACGCATAGAAATCATACTGCCGCCTTCTATCGTACCACACACAGGAGTGATTCCTCTATTGCAGTTTTTAATAAATAAGTGGCACCGATATATCTGCCAGATAAAATAATAAACACAATATAGATTGATCTCAGCCAGCATATCATCATATCGCCCTGATTTCTTAATGTTAAAGCATTAAGGGATAACATAACAGCATGACCCTCTGTAATGCAGCTCTGAAATGAATTATATTGTGGAATCGCTACACCAAGTAAGTTTTACTGGACTTAAATGGAACAAATACATGATTTCATACTGAGAGAAGCTGAACAATGAATCAAAGGTGTGCTGCTTTATGAACACGGAGAGTGATCGCAACGAGCTATATCACAAACATTTCTAAACGTGTTTTCGTACATTACTCATGGCGTGAGCACTTACATATTCAAGCGGGTCAGAAATTATGAATCTGTAATAAATACAAGTGACAAAGCCACATTTTGGTCAAGTTTATTTTCACTGAGTTTCACTTTCACCATTGTGTTTCTAAGCTGGAAGGCAGAAAATTAGGGACATTCTAACGCATAACGTGAAAAAGCTTAACGTGGCTTAATTTACCTAAGACAGTGTTATTAACAAACAAAACTTAGTAAACACCAAACTAATAAAGCATACTATGTACAGAAAAGCAGATGAGCCCAGAATATTAACGCAACACATTTAATTACACATAAGCATTTTCCTCCCATAAAGAAAACGCTTAATGGACAGTGACATTAAAGACCAAACTTAGTAAACACTATACTAATAAAGCATACTATACAGAAAAATTGGTGTGTGCAGAATTTCATATTTTAATATCACTTAGTAGGCTACATTAAGTGACGTTAAGCGTTTTCTTTATTATACGGATGAAAACTTTAATAAGACGCACTGCTTTGCTGTACATAGTTTCTATGGGAAGAAAACGTTTAACGTGAAATTAAACGCGTTGCGTTCAAATTCTGGGCTCAACTGCTTTTCTGTAAATAGTACGGTTTATTAGTATGATGTTTACTTACATTAAGCCACGTTAAATGTTTTAGAATGTCCCGAAAATGGGACAAAATGGCGCTCCATTTTACATCCGTTTTCCACGCTGGTCAGTATATGCAGATAGTTCATAACACAGCCAGCGTTCACCATTCTAATATGTTTTTTAACTGTATAATATAAATTTTAACATCTACCTCCACTATTTCCCAGTCTCTACTGTACTGTCGGTGACCTAAAGTCCCAGAATGCATTGCGTTGCGTACGTCACGTTCCCGGACTCATGTTTGTTATATTTATGCGAGTTGATTATCAACTGTTGTTTTTTTACTACTACTGTGGTAATTCTGTTTTATTTATTTATTTTTAATATATTGATCTTGCCATGAAAATAGCCATAGATGCTGATATGGCAATAAAAAATAAATAAACAACCAAACGAGACAAACAAATGTGATTAAAGCGCTATTATAATTTTTTTGGTCAAGAAAGAGTCTGAGTTTGCGATATATTTCCTCCTCCCTTACTGCAAAACGCTCGTTCTGTCTGGATGCTCTTAAATCCAGTAGAATCCACGCATTCCTGTCACATATCACACATGCGCACTTCAATAAGGAGACAGAAAGCGGGTTACTTTTAATTATTTTAAACCTACTTCCTAGTCAAATTAGAATGATTTCTTAGTTTTATATATCATTTGTGATTGCATTTTCTATAGATATGATCAGACGTGCAGTCAGACAGCATTAGGAACGCCCATAAGCGACTTCACAGTACAGAGACTAGCGACATGCATCGAAAAAGTCGTTGGCTGTGTGAACGGGGCTTAATGCGTTTACATGCTGGGCGAAATTGCCGTAAGGGGCAAAAATCTAGCTGTGGCGATCGGTTTATGCTTAAGATGTTTATGACCTTACTCCGATAAAGGAAAGGGGGGATAACGTGTTTACATGCACGTTCTTAAGCCAATTATGCTTAATAAGCCGACAATGAATGTGGTCATGTAAACGCGGTAACCCGTTTTCTTTTATCGGAGTAAGGTCATAAACGGCTTAAGCATAAACCGGTCGGAACAGGTAGTTTTTTGCCTCTTACCCTGATTTTGTGCACCATGTAAACGCATTAACCTGCTTTCTGTCAGCTTATTGAAGTGCGCATGTGTGATACGTGACAGAAACGCATCCTTAGTGTAGATTTAAACACGTCCAAACAGAGCGAGCGTTTTGCCAGAAAAGGAAGAAGGAAATATATTGCAAACGCAGACTCTTTCAAGACCCAGAAAATTGTAAAAATGTGTTCTCATCTCTCGTGCAGCAGAAGTAGAAGTGGTTCAGTCGCTGCATCTGTAACTGCATGAGAGAATAATATATGAGCCGTAAGTTTCTCGCTGACATGTTGCAAGCTTTAACATCACAACTGACATAACATATGGAATACTCAGAGCCAGACACGCAAATGATTATTTTTTGACGTTACTACAGGGAAATACCCGATTTATAAATAAAGTCATGTAAACGAGGTTTACTTGCTTTGTAAGTTTACTGGTTTGCATGTAAATGGGGAAAACTGGTTATTTCAATAAGCTGATATTTGTGAGTTATCATCTTACTGGTGTGCATGTAAACTTGTGATCATGTGCATTGTCAGCTTATTAAGCATAATCGGGTTAAGAACGTGCATGTAAAAGCACGGTATAGATTGGCGGTATAGATCTGATACCCTGCTGCTGTTGTTGCAGCTGCTGTTATTGCTTCTGCTGCAGAGCAAGCTGTACAATATAACATACATGAATTACTTGTAGCAAATCTATACAGGGGGAGCTGGGGAAGGTGGAGGGTTTCTGAAAGCATGCTGCAACTGCTACAGCAAATGCTGACCAAGTTTTCGAAGGTAGAGCAACAAGCTCATTGGCTACTGATACAGCAGGAACCAATCAGCTGTGCGTTAGAGAATGATGTGATTGCTGGCAGATTGAGTCAAGGAGCTATCAGCCTGCGCCATCTAGAGTTTCATGACAGAACTTTGTATTTGCCTTGGCAACTAACTGAAATAAAATAAGTGTAAGTACTATAATTAATGAAACTTAAATAAAAATAAATTAAAGCAAAATAGACATTTAAAAAAAAATACTAATAAAAATGACTAAAGTACATAACAAAATGACTGTAAATATATAAAAAAAAAATAAGAGCTACTTCAGAATATTAATAAATACTAAGATCAGTATTATTTATTTACTATTAAACACTGCTCCTGTACATTTTGAGGTCACTGCTATAGGTGATTTCAGGTGTTTTTGTGATTTAATTAGCAAGGTAGTTCATTAGTTAGACCTTTTAAAGGTTTGATTTTTCTTAATGAAAGTGCCTCTTTAATTAGGTTAATTACATGTGCTTTGAGCAGCTCTAGTGTTTCTACCATAATTCATAGTCTCTGTTTAATACTCTGTTTTAGTTGATTAGATTTCCTCAGGTCTTTCTCTCAACACTTACAGATCTCTGCTGTCTGTCTCTCTCTGCTGTCTGTCTGTAGTGTTGGGGAAGGTCCGTAGCGCGGTGGGCAGTGCTCAGCTCCTCATGTCCCAGAAGTTTCAGCAGTTCAGAGGCCTGTGTGAACAAAACCTGGTAGGTTAATCACATTAGTTCAAACACAAATGACTTTAGTCAAGATAGATGGCACATTTAATATGACACAAATGCAGTGGGACATTAAGTATGTCTTACCACCATTTCTAGTGGACAGAATGATTTATTTTCGGTGTTTTATTTACTGAGAGTGTTAAGGCCTGTTCACACCCAGGGCGATAACTATAATGATAAAGATATAGTTCTAAAAATCATTCTAAATATAAAAGAATAGCAGAGTTTACACCACAACTACAACCATAACGGCACAGAGAAATTACATTGTTGGAATCACTTTCAGAACTATTTTTTCAAGCTGATGAACGATAAAAACATTGACAGACAATCAGAACCCATCCTGCTTTAAAGAGCTCAAGCATATAAAGCAGCAGACGACAAAACTTTGAATAAACAGAACAATATCGTCTGCTGGTGTGGATGCTAATATAGTTATCATTATAGTTATAGTTCTTGGTGTGAACAGGCCTTTATTTTACTATCATTGAGATAGCCTACTGCTTTAGTTTTTATTAATATTTTGAATAGTTTTAATTTTAGTTAATGTTTTAGTAATTTTGTTGTATGTTTTTGATTAGTTTTTGTTTTTTAAAAATATAGTTTTTATAAATTTCTATTTCAGTTTTAGTTATTTTAGTATGTCAAGTTAAACTAAATGAAAATAAGAAATGTTCCCTTGGCAGCTAGCTGAAGTTTTACACTTTATTTTATTTCAGTTAACTTTCATTTTATTTAAAATAACAAAAATGTTGTTTTTTGTGGTTATAGTTAACTATAATAACCCTGAATATTGAGCAGAATAAATCTGTGCATATTTTTCGTAAAATTGCCCAATGATGCTTTGCGCAAATTATGGGTGCAACTTCCGTTTAAAGGGGACCTATTATGCCCCCATTTACAAGATGTAAAATAAGTCTCTGATGTCCCCAGAGTGTGTATGTGAAGTTTTAGCTCAAAATACCCCACAGATAATTTTTTAGAGCATGTTAAAATTGCCACTCTTTGGGGTTGAGCAAAAACGCGCCATTTCAGTGTGTGCCCTTTAAATGCAAATGAGCTGCTGCACTTGGCCTAAGAGGGCGGAGCTTCAAGAGCTCATTCTCCCCTGTCAGGAGTCAGTCAGGACGCACTATAATGTCAGAAACTGCGAATACATGCTGCATGGAGATAGAACAGGTATAGTTTAGTTCAATTACGCTTATAACTTATATTGTATTCTTGTTTTTATCCACTATATTAGTACAAGCCTGTTTACGAATGAGTTTTATAACGTTTATTGTACTTCACACAAAATATGAAGCGTCTGTCTTTACTCTAGAAAATCACTGTAAGAGCTTAATAAAACAGTGCAAGTGTGCAATAAAATATTATCCAGAAACTCTCTCTCTCCCTTGCATTATCATCAAGATACACAGCGAAGTACACAGAAACACTTGTTACAACTAACAGTAAACAAATATATAAAGACATTATGCCTTTTCCGGGTGGTGCTTAATAAACTGGTAAACTTTATATCCGTAAATCAACTCCGATGAACTGTAATAAAGTGCTCTCACCTTTATTACTGCCGTATCCAGTATCACTCTGGAGACTGTATGTTTTTGTATTGTCCCTTTGTATTGACATTCTTCACAAAGCAGTCCGATGTGAAATGATTTGCACAGACATAAACAAATTTCGGTAGAGTTGAGGGAGCATTTTCTTCAAAAACAAAATTAATCCACCTCGTCTTCAGCGGCTCAGATTTAGGGAGTAAATGGAGAGAGCTATGTGGATTAATCCATCCAGCTACAGAACACCTAAAATGCTTGGGAGACATTCTCGTCAGTGCAGTAATGGCGGACTGTACAACTGGCTGTGAACTCGCTCAGGGCGGTTCTATGTTAAAACAGCAGTGTCTGTCAACATTCGTGGGCGGGGCCTGTGGCTTTTGTGACGTCACACTGCCAGGGATCTGGAAACGGCTTGTTCTGAGACACAGCTTATGATTTATGGGGATTAAAAAAAAGGAGTGGTTGGATTTTTATCATTATAGGGTGGTTGTGTTCACACACTGCCAACACACATTTATGTCCAAACACCATGCAAAAGTGAATTTTGCATAATAGGTCCCCTTTAAGCTGTAAACAATCAGTGAAAGGCTCGCTCTATGAACGCAATAATACATTTTTTTTTTTTAAACTAGGGTACAATGAAATGACATTATTCTACTCACCCTTCAACCATCAAACATTAAAAGGCCATTTAAAAGTGTAAAAGCATCAACAAGTTACTTTCAACAGACCATGAATAAGCCCAAAAACGTGATTCTTTCCACAGCAATAACAAACTGGTTAAATATCACTGTGGTAATATATATCTGTATTATGTAATATACATTGCCTAAAAATGTTCATTCACTTCAGTATTGCGTGATACTATTTCAAAGTGATTTCTGTCATTTGACAGAGAATAAATTATATTTACCTGTGAAACCTGGAAAGAGACGTGAGAATTTGAGGAGAAAAAAAGAGAGATTCTTTGTGTATTCCAGTGAATTATTAATGGGATATATCGTAAATTAAATTGGGAGAACAGACCACAAATGTGCAGTATATGTTGTAATTTTTTATATTATTACAGCGGAATGTAAAGGGAAAAAGAAAATAATCATAAGGAAAAAAATACAGCAACTGAAAGGAGCTCTTGCCATAGATACTCTTGATATAACATGTTACATTAAAATACCAAGCATTATGTTATTCATGATGTCTGAAAATAAAACGTGAAGGAAAATCCATCAAACTGACGGATAAGCTTTATTTGTTGGGCAACCTTATGATTTGAAATGATTCATTTCAGTGTTTTTGAATGGAAGTTCCCCAAACCAAAAGTGCCACCCATAATTCAAAATGCAGTAGGCTCGTCAGAAATAAGGTGGATACACACATTTATTCTGCTTGTGTTTTATTAATGAGGCTCTTTAAAAGGTCTGTATTTTGGTCTGTTTTTGTTCGTCAACTTAAGCACAGCGTCTGTTCTGGCTAAAGTTTAGCATTAGTAATCAGCTTTTTTTTTATTGAGAACATTATATAAACAAAGAAAGAAGCAAAAAAAAAAAAGGTACAAGACAGGGGTATATAACTAATCAGAAGAGATCACATATCAAAGGAAAAGATTAGAACATATTTCAATTGTTTTTAAAGCCTTCTTGTTACATTTACATACTGAAAATTCACATTTATGTATATACAATTTTTTTTAACAAAATAAGATTAAGTATATATTATTATTTTTTTTTTTTTTGTAAATGCTCTTTTTTTCCAATTAACAATTGCAAACAAAACACTTTCCCAAAGTAAAGAAAAATCCAATGTTCTCAATAACAAATAGGGAAAAGTCTTTCCACAATAATTTAGAGTAATGACAAAGCCAAAATTAATGCACTATAGTCTCTGGGTGCTTTTTACAAAAAGACCAGTTTATATCAATATCTTTTTTTAATGTCTTTAAGAAGGTATTAACAGGATATACACGATGGACAATTCGAATGGAAACTTATCTCATTAGTAATTAAGTATTTATTCAGAATCAGCCAGACTTTTCTCCAGGCAATATCAGAAACAATAGCATTCCAATAAACATCACATCAGCTTCTCCTAATCAGAAAATGCCAAGAGTGCCACACATTTATCACACAATCAACATGACCTCATATCTTGAGATGTGTCGCCCTCTTGTGGACAACTGGAGAAATGCTTGTAAATTATTTAATATTAAATATAAAAAAAATTTTGTTCTTTTTTGCTGTCTGTTTAGAATGTGAACGCAAACCCGAGACCCACGGCACAAGATCTGGCTGGGTTTTGGGATCTTCTGCAGCTTTCAATAGAAGACATCAGCCTCAAGTTTGACGAACTTTATCATCTCAAATCAAATGACTGGAAGCTAAATGGAGACTCGCCTGAGAAGCAGGTACAAACACAACTAATGAAACCATCAGCAGGTATAGAAATAAATGTGGGTATTAAATTGTCATTTGCAAACTGTCAATGTAGATATTCTCACTCTGAACAGTGTTATTTTAGTATTATAGTATTTGTAGTATCTAGTAAAAACCATTAAATATTATTACAATTTAAAATAACTGTTTCCTATGTGAATATATTGTAAAATGTAATTTATTCCTGTGATCAAAGCTGAATTTTCAGCATCATTACTCTAGTCTTCAATGTCACATGATCCTTTAGAAATCATTCTAATATGATGATTTGCTGCTCTATTATTATTGGTACTCAATTATTAATAATAGTTCTTATTATTATTATTGGTGTTGAAAAGAGTTTTTGCTGTTTAATATTTTTGGTGAAATTGTGAAATATTTTATTTCAGGATTCTTTAATGAATAGAAAGTTCAAAAGAACACCCTTTATTTGAAATAGAAATCTTTTGTAACATTATAAATGTCTTTACTGTCACTTTTGATCAATTTAACATGTCCTTGCTGTATAAAAGTATTAATTTATTAATAATTTAGTCTTTCTTAGAGTATATTTATTTCAGTTTTAGCAATTTAGTACTTCAGCTTAAATTTTTCAGGTTTAGGTTTTTCATCTAATATTTATATTTTATTTTATTGCAGCTTTATTTCAATTAACAACACTGACTCAGAAACATATGCATTAAGAATCTGTTTGCCATGCCTCTTCATCTCTGATCTTTCCGGCTGTGTGACGTTCAGGAGAACCAGAAACAGGCTCCTCCGGTGCCCAAGAAGCCTGGGAAGAGTAAACCGACTCTGGGCCGCGAGAAGAGCAACGACGCAGTGGACAAACAAAGACAGGAGGCTCGCAAGAGGCTCATGGCGGCCAAGAGAGCTCAGTCTGTCAAACAGAACTCGGCCACCGAGAGCGCTGACAGCATCGAGATCTACGTGCCCGAGGCCCAGACGCGACTCTGAGAAAGCGGGAAAGATGCACACCGTTCCAAGATCAAGGGCTCCGGCATCACACAATATGAAAAGCTGCTTTTGTCATTTGACGGCAACATGTAATAAAACAGAGGTGAGAGAGGGAGACCGAAATGAAGCAGTGTGAACAGAACACGTTTTTGGGACTGCCAAGGAAATCCTCACAAAGAATCCTATTAGTTGCAATCATTAATATAATTATTGATATGATAATTAACATCGAGAACTGGTATTGATAATGATTATTGTCCTAAATTCTATATGAGATTGTTTTAAATGTTCTAATATTTTGGATAAGTAGAAACACGTCTGTCACCCAACGCTTACGTCTTTGCCCGCTGAAATCAACGTCTTCCTGTTATACGCTTCGGTTTCTGTTCTTCTTCATCTCTTCCTTCAGCCAGTGATGCTCCTCGTCCCTTATTTCTGTCCCTTATGGAACAGAGTGAAAGGCTTTTCTTCAGTCGGGTGCGAACGCTGGTAAATCCACTCCAGATCTAATGTCAGTGTGTTTCAGGTCAGGCAGAGGGCGCTCTTCCATTTCCTGTTTAATTTGTTTTGATGTTTACAAGTCATGCATTGTGGTATATCAAATGAAAGCTGTTGTACCTCAGTCATGTCTCCATCTCAGGTCCTGAAGTGTCACGGTTGTCGAGTTCCTATGAGTTTGTACAGGTTTTCAATCCCGATATTCCTTGTTATTTCTGCTCTGCTTTAAAGGGGCTATATGTAAGAATTTTCATGTATTAATCACTTTTTTTATTGCCAATGTGTGAACAGCTTGTGACGAAACTTAAAAAACGCTACTTCCCCGACTTTCTAGGTTGTCTATGAAAGCCTGTAGACTGATTTTTATGTGAAGGACTCGGGATGTTTTTGCCGGGAAAAATCAAAAGGATGTGACGGTTATGCACGTTCCCGAGAGCCTCTATTCCGTTCACACATGAAATGAATGCTTACGATGTTCAGGATAATGCCGATAAGATAAGAACTATTCTGTATTTTTATGTTAATGTGTCATGCGAAGAAAAGGGATTCATTCAAACTATAATCTCACATGATTAGATGTATAGTCTATAGTCTCAAATATACTTTATAATCAAACTATCATAAGTGTAATTTTAATTACTCATCTCTCGACATGATGCCAGTGAATCGCAGAGCTGCTGCAAATATATCCACATCACTAAGATCATATGCTTTCTCCACTGCTGTTTTCTCACCGCTGTCATTTTTGTTGTATGTTTATTTTGTTATTGAGAGGAAAGCGCGCAGCACATATTTACATATTCATCTAAAGGTCTGAATTATAGGCCTATAATTAAAATAATTAACAGTCTATAATATATAATAATTGACTGGGGTTTGAGACTTCTTCACTGGCATAACACTCACGCAAAGTTTGCACATTGCTTGTGTGCTATCCACTGACTCACCTTCATGGTTTAAAACGGAAAAAAATTCCACTATTGCGATGCAACATTTTTCAGTATCAAATGATGGACGATTCACATTTTCCGTGATAATAAAATTAAGTTAATATTAAATAAATGAGTAACTAAACAAATAATTTAATGAACAAGTAAATTAATAAAAGAGGCGCCGTATATGCAGGTGGCTTGGAAGACGTGGGTAATATGGTTTATCCATTTTGCAACATGAACTGGAGGCAACAGTTTACTAAATTGCTGCCATTTTGATCGCTACAGAACTTATCTCCCTCTTTTCATTTTCTTTCTTGCTGCATTAAAGATGTAATGGTTTAATGCTGCCTTCACATGCCCTCGGAATTATCATAAATACGAGTTTCCTAGGAAAAATTCCACATGAACGTCCTATTTCCTCCTATTTAAAGCGTTGAGTTCGTAAACACAACTTCAGAGGTGGGAATTATCAAATTTCCAATAGCACGTGAAGGCAACATAATTTCTGTTTACACGCAGGCACAGTGAGGAGGGAAAAAACACTGAGTTTAGGGCAATTGGTTTGTAGCAGTGCTTCAACTGTAAGATAACCTCACGAGGGTCGACCAAAATTTCTGACATGTCAGAAATTCATCCGACCATCCGATTGCCGGTCGGGAGAGGTTAATCGCCTCTCGGTTCCCCCTGTACACTGCACAACAAACAACGCACGACAAAGCTAAAAATTCGGCCTGTATCCAAAAAAAAAAAGAGTTGCACGAGTCAGAATTCGGCTTGAAATCGGACGAAAATCGCACAGTGTATGCCTGGCTCGAAGAATGAAAAAGAACTTCGTGAGTAGACTATATCGGGTCTTGAATCACATTCAGTCTCTTGTGCGTTACGTGAGAACGAGCAGTAAGTTGCTGGCTGCAGTTCACTTAACGGCCACTGGTGTCGCTAATAACAAGGGTTTCTGAATTCTACATATAGCCCCTTTAAGGAAAACAACATAACCTAATATTTTATTGAATGAAGTGCCTGTGAATCATTATTGTGGGTAACTGTATGACCCCTGTATCAAACATGATAATATCACAATTACTCAGTTTAGTCAGCACTCCTTAAAACACGTAGTGTTGCAATGCTCTATGGTCAGTTTAGACAGTGCGATAAAACTTTTTTTATCACTCTGTTTTAAGTAATGAGCTAAATATGATTCTTCATTGCACTTCATACTTGAGATTCTTCTTAAAACCACAAATCTAGGCTTGTACCTCGTCATATTGCAAAATTTGGATGAATAATATCAGATGATGACTAGATAAAATTACTTTGCTGTAACGAACGAATACTCATTTGAAGTCAGGACTAAAATGTGACTCAATTTGGACTATGAATTGTATGAAAACATCTTTATACATCGAAGGTGATTAGGTTTGTTTTAATTATGAAAAGCCATTTTCTTATATGATAAAACTGACAATTAAGGTATCATATCCACATATTCTAATACTGGCATTTTATTTATTATCCTGTGCTTATGTTCTGCCATCTGATTTGTCCGTTACAAACTTACTGCACTTTTCATAACTTTTTCCACACACTACCAAAAGTTTGGGATCGTAAGATTTTTTTTTAATGTTTTTGAAAGAAGTCTCTTCTGCTCACCAAGGCTGATCAAAAATACAGTAAAAACAGTTATATTGTGAAATATTACATTTTCAAATAGCTGTTTTCTATGTGAATAGTAAAATGTAATTTATTCCTGTGATCAAAGCTGAATTTTCAGCATCATTACTCCAGTCTTCATGATCCTTCAGAATCATTCTAATATGCTGATTTGCTGCTCAAGAAACATTTCTTATTATTATCAATGTTGAAAACATTTTATCAGGATTCTTTGATGAATAGAAAGTTCAAAAAACAGCATTAATTTGAAATGTAACATTATAAATGTCTTTACTGTCACTTTTGATCTTTTTTTTTTTTAAATAATAATAAAATCATGCTGACCCCAAACTTTTTAATGTTAAGGTATTCATCACATACACACTCATGAACTCAAATGATCTTCCATTTGCAGCTCTGCATTCAGTGACCAAGAGGCCACAAATGTCCCCCAAATCAGCCCAAACTGCCCGTCCACTAACAGCTCAGTGATTGGCTCCTATTGTGTGTCATCCGAGCCGCTGATGGTGTGAATTGCATCTCTTCAGTTTTCAGCCTCTCCCAGTCGTTCCCTCCATTTGGTGTCGGTCGAGTCGTTGACGCCTGCCGAATGTCTGACTCAGCCGTTTAAACGTCTTGACAGTCCTGAAAACCCTGCAGTTCCACAGATAAATCCAGAATAATGGATCATGATCATGTGCATGAATATTTGAATACACATATCCTTTGTTTAGTAAACTCAAGTTTCATATCAGATGTACAGGAACACGAATCTTGTGGGAAACCCAATTTATTCATATTTTACCAGTCGTTGACACTATTTCCCCAATTAAATCAGCATACAAAAATACTACCATGAAGCATAAGTAGAATTTAAATAAGTACTATATATTCTATATTTTTATGGCATTTATGTCATGGTAGTTTTTTATACTACCTTTTAATAAATTCACTAACTTTAATTTAATTTAAATTTGTTTTAATTTATTACAGTAATTTTGCAGTAGAAAAAACTGCATTGGAGTAGTGAGATCAATGCTGAAAATAATGGGACGTACAAAAAAAATTAAAAGTAAACATTCAGATGCATTATTATAGTAATGCAAATGGGAAAAAAGTTAAAATAAGCATTTTCCCAAAAAATGATGGTTAGCTTTATTTTATTTTATTATTTTTATTATTTTATTTTATGCAATTGTTCACCAAATGCCTAACATTGAGTTTTGAATCTTCACATGGTGAGCAGAAGTTCCTGTCAGCACTCTCTGTGTCTACACAACAGCAATTCCGTTCAGGGATTCAGTAACCGGATGTTTACGATGGTAACTTGACATGCTGAAGTGGTTCAGATGGAAACAGACGTTCCTGCAGCCCGAATGTTTCAAGCACACAGACACTGAGAACTACAGACAAATCAACCAACGTCAACGTGCAAAAATACACTACAATCTCATGTCTGATTTTTATTCTATTATTCACTCTATAGATACCATCTTATGATCATTTATTTTTCTTGGATCAATCTTTTTCTATGAAAACATCATTATATCAGTTGAATGTCTTGAAATTGTCCACCTGACAACCTTTTTTTTTTTTTTCACTGTCTAGTGTTTTAGTGCTGTGAGATTTATTTTCACATGATTGGTGAGAGATCACAGATGTTTTATTTCTCCTATTGTCTCACTGTATGTTCACATGTGATCTTGATCATGTTTGTGGGCTTCCCTGAGGACGACGACACAAACACAGCCCTCTTATGGATTACAGCAGATGAATTTTGGAGAAACTCTCATGTGCAACACAGGGATTTGTGTTACACCCCTCTCTGTTCATGCTGCTTGGATTCTAGATAAACTGTTTTCTACACCTGTTAAGTGACTGGCCAGTGGTGAAACACAACAGCGGTCAGGTTATCATGTTCAACCTGATGTGACGCCAGACGTCAGTCAGCCCCTCTTTCTTCAGCTGTGTTTTACTATAGTTTTTGGGGGGTTGTCAGAGAATAAATAATCTAAATGCAAGAGTTTGTAGCAACAAGATTTAAGATTATTATAATAAAGATTGATAATCAATATTTTATGAAACAAGCACATATTTTACTGACTAGGATTTGTTGAATATGTCTAATGCTGTATGAAGTTTAGGCTGTGTATGTCAGGGTCTTTTGTTTAGTAAGAAATACAGTAAATCTGAGTTAAGTTCAAATGTGTTTATGACTCTTTATTTCTCAGCATAATGGATTATAAACTGAACGTGAGTTGAACATATATGTGTGTGTGTGTGTGTGTATATATATATATATATATATGTAACCCCTCTACCCAGGTCCTTCTCGCCCCGCTCTGCGCGGGCCTCAAACCTGGGTCTCTGGCGTGGGAGTGGGACACTCTAACAAGGAGGCTAAAGGCTGCAACCCCTAGCGTCAGTCGCTAGAGCATCTCTAGCGATTAGAGGAGTGAGGTTTACTCGCACAGCGACTACTAGCTGGCCTCCGTTACACTCACCCCTCTAAACCTCACTCCCATCTGGGTCACGGCACCATTGTAATCCCTCTACCTAGGTCATACTTGCCCCGCTCTGCGCAGGCCTCGAATCTGGGTCTCGGCGTGGGAGTCGGACGCTCTAACAAGGAGGCTAAAGTCTGCAACCCCTAGCGTCAGTCGCTAGAGCATCTCTTGAGATCAGAGGAGTGAGGTTTACTCGCACAGCAACTACTAGCTGGCCTCCGTTACATATATATAATGTTTATATATATTTATAAAACGGTTAGTTCCTGCCCTTGATTCTGATTGGACAATGGCTGTGTTTTAATCACGATAAAACAGGCTATGACCGCTTCACCCAACGGTTCTGTGTATCACTACACAACACCCTTAGCAACCACTATTAGCAACGTATACAGTTTGTTCTCAATTGATATTGTTCATTGAAGCTTACTGTATTATGTAGAAGAGTATTGTGAGAAAAAGATCGAGTGAGTGAGTTTATTACCTGCATTCAGATTTAGCATTTTCCTTTAGGTCAGTCCTATGTTCATAATAAAAAAATCTGTTTAAATGTCCGCTGCAATATCTTGTCCTTTTAACAGGGGTTTTAGTCAAAGCATTTGTCAGCTGCGTCTTGTTCCGTGTTCACAACAATTCAGTCTTTTCAATGTAAAAGTCTTTGCTACTGACTGACACACTCATAAAAACAGTCTTTGCTGCCATCTAATGCCGTAATAATGTAACTTCTGTTGCTGTTCACGGTCAGGGACTATATTTCCGGCGGAAGGAAGGCTTTTAGTGATTTTACTTCATGAAAGTTGCATTGATACATATTTTTTGGCTTTAATATTTGTATTGTGTGGTAACCGTTTTATAAAAGCAATAAGGTACTCGAGGCTGGTGCTGTATCGTGAATAAGTCACGGCTGAAGGGCTCAGCTTCGCGTTGTGCCTAACAAAGCCCTTCAGCCGTGACTTATTCACGATACAGCACAGCCTCTCGTACCTCATTGCTTACATATATATATATATATATATATATATATATATAATGTATATACATAATATAAATAATAAAAATATATTATAAAAATATTGTAAAAACATATTGTATAATAAAAATATATTATTATATATTCTATTTTATTGTTTGTTTGTTTGTTTTTAATTTCCTGGTTGAAATGGGAAACAATCCAAGATTTCCAAGAGGTGAAATAATGAGCACTTATTTTCAGAGTTTAAGGAAATGTTGTTCAGTGTTTTCTGTGTCTGTGAACTGCACATTCCTGCATATGAAAGAGCAAGATTTGCCACAGGCGTTGAGAAAATACATCACAAATCTGATCTGTATGCAAACAAACACTGAACCATTTCCTGCAAGAACTGTATTACGAAAAGACCTTTTTTCACCCAACAGCACTGTTACGCTGTTATTGAGAAGCACTTTGTTATTCAGAAACATAATGGTCCATATGAAATGAATATATTTAATGTTATTTAATGTTAAGAAGATTTAGGTTCACCACAAGTTATCTTGGTTCAGAACTAACTCTATAATAAAATTTTCCCTAATAAACATTGCAGATTTGTATTCTAAGTAGGGTACTAAGGTACAGAAATTATTAGGCTAGTATTGGATAGAAATTTTAAATATTAATATTACAACAACAAAAAAAAATAATAATAATACTAAATTACAATGAATTTAATTTTCTCTTACAGCTGACATAATAGTAACCAAAAATGGGGAGAAGAAAACAAAGATTATAATTAGTCAAAATTATAAAATAAATTAGAAAATATTTTATTTAAAATAATTACATAAAAAGTAAATTTTTAAATAATTATAAATTACATTAAAGATTAATTTATATTGTTTATATTTTATGCAGTTATTTATAGCTGAAAAATATTTTTTAAAAGTCAGAAAATATGTATATTTTTATTTATATTAAAATATATTTATATCTTAATTATAAAAAAATGACATTCAGTAAAGTATAAAAATGCAAAATAAAAAAGATAGTAATAAATATTATAAATGTGCACATATAAAGTGTAATGCATACTGCAGTATGTTAGAAGATACGACAAACAGCTTTATAACAATAGCAATTAATTTGTTAGAATACACCTGTACAGAACATACATTAATGTAGCACACATTCATACAAAATAATAACAAACTTTTAGATAAGACTCGAAAAAAAAAAATCACTCTATCGAACTCAATTAGACTGGAAGATTGAATTATGTTTTCAAACTATAAAATGATGATCCGGACTGCAAATCTAAAACGTAGATAATGAAATAAACTCGCACAAGTGTTTGAATTGTGAGTTCTGAATGAAAAAAAGTGATGACACACAGATGTGGGGCCCTTATTGGCCCCTAGCAGTGTGGAGGAGGGATCTAGATCCTGTCATTGAGGGACGGAGAGAGGGATAGAGGGAGAGAGAAAGAGAGAGAGAGTTTGGTGGAGCAGCGGTGCTGCAGGTAAACGGCTGTTTGTCAACAGGATCATTTCCCTCATGAAACACTAATGACTAATGAGCAGATTCATTGATAACTGGAGCTTCAACTCAACACAGCTGTGTGTGAGTGTGTGAGAAGAACACACTCTCCGTTTGACGAGGACCCGCGTTTCCACACCAGCAACTTTTTTCAAACATTTTGTGTTTTATTTTCCAACATCCAGGATGAAGCCCAGCAAAAGAGGTGAGAATCGTTTACAGATGCGCGTGTTTTGTGTCGAGTGAATGCAGAGTGTCGTGTGAGTGTTTGAATGGTGTTTTGATGTCTGATCACGCTGCCCATCTGCACGTCTGTGATCGTGGCGTGATTTTCAGTCTGAACGCGTGAAACGCAGATGTGCTTTTGATTCTCGCCTTTCAAAATGCAGCTGATCCACGCGTTTGATTTTTATACATTTGAACTCCTTTCTGAAGGGCCTTTCCAATCTTTCCAGCTTTATTGACTTAGACGCGTTTGTTACATTGTATCATTGTGGTCTGATGACGTCATCGCGCGTTTGTTTGTTTGGTGAATCGTTTTTTTTTCGCGCGTCTGCGGCCCCGTTTGTTTATTCGCGTCTGCAAACGGACTTTTGTTTGGTCGTTTTTGTATTTTGTGTGTAATTTATGCGTTTTCTAAAAGTGAGAAAGTTGCAGTAGGCTAAATGACGTTGGAGATGCAGAGGTTATTCAGTCATTTGTTTGTTAGTATTTGTTTGTTTATGACCCTAGTGTTTGTTTGGGTCTGCAAATTTACTACTTCTCCATTTCAATATCAATATGCAATACGAAAATCAGGAAGAC
The DNA here is from genome assembly GCA_039654765.1 of Mylopharyngodon piceus. Lineage (NCBI taxonomy): Eukaryota > Metazoa > Chordata > Actinopteri > Cypriniformes > Xenocyprididae > Mylopharyngodon > Mylopharyngodon piceus. Next base: position 2,202,984 of record CM077460.1, on the reverse strand, counting down.
GGAAATGACGTCGTATATGGAGTTCAATGAATCATTTGTTGCATTGATTTTATATTAGATTAGGTGCATGAACTAATAGTTTGGTTGTGGTTTTCTTAAGTTTACACGTAACATTCTGAGGGCCAGTTTTTCCAAATCTGATTCCACTCGAAGTAGTTTAACATCTGTAATTTTTTTGAGTTTATATAATGATCTCTAATGCAGGACTATTCATCCTCCTCCTTCACAAAAAAACACACAAGTTTTCATTTTGTCAAATACATTAGAGATTACTGCATACTGCTACAAACGATATGCAAAACTGTGACACGGATACAGTTGCAGACTGAAACATGAATGTCCAGAGGAGACACACACACACACACACACACACACACACACAATCTGCTTTGTTAAAGAGGGACTCAGGAACTCCCACATTTTTAGCTGCTCTTTAGGGCTTCAGGTTTCAACAGGAGAAAGAAACTCTGAGCTGCTGAAGTGTGTCTGATTCATGTCTCTCTAAAACACTGAATACTGAGTAGTTATCAAACATAAATGAAAGCCTATGCTTTTCCCATAACCACACTGACTGCAGTTCCTGCCAAAAATACAGTGTTTAGACACATACTGTGATTGTTACTTCAATAAGACTGTGGAAACTTGGTATTATCATCACTGTCAAGAATTCAGAAGGTTCTTTCATTGTTTGAAGGAGATCCTGTAATGCAGTTAACAATAGTAACAATAATTTTTGTAACTGAGTGTTGTGCAATTAATTTAAAAGCACTTTTTTTTGAGGATTTGATTTAACGTAAAACTTCAGATTAGTATTTGCGGTGCTTGTCCAGAGTTTCTTGGCCTTGTCGCTGAGAGGCCGCGACTGTAGTTTTGGGTCCCATCAGCTCTTTTAAGGGCTGTGAGGTGATGCACTTAATGTGAGTCTCAAATATGATCCATCAGGCTTTTGAGGAAGGTTTATTTGTTCATCTCTCAATCATCATTGTATTGCATTGCGTTATGTTTTAAAACTACAGAGATTTGATCATAAAACTAAGCATTTAAATATTATTATTATTATTATTATTATTATTATTATTATTATTATTATTGGGAGATATAGTGTATTACTGAGAATTAAATGCGTTGTGTAAGTAGTCTGTTGTACTGTTATAAAGATCTCATTGATTTACATTACAAGCATCAGAGTTTCATCTTTTTGGCCATATAAATATCAGCATCTGCGCCATATTGCATATTTTTGCTCAGTTTGTTCCTCTAAATAAAATTGCGTTGTTTCCTCCAAGTATGAGCTCCATATTCTCACTATATCAGACTATATGAGCCATAAAAGCCTAATGAATCAAATATGAAATTGATAAAAACACTTCATTTTCAAAATTATTTCATATGTCAGGCTTTACAGGGGTAATGTTTGTGATCAAAGATTCAAATGCAAAGTGTTTTAGCATCAGCATATTACACTCTATTGTAGGGGTGTAAGAAAATATCGATACACGTCAATATCGCGATATTATGTTTGGCGATACTGTATCGATTCTCAAAAACACTGTATCGATATTTATTTATTTGTTTACATCCAAGATTCGTGGCTTTGTGTTCGGTTTGACTCCAACCGCTAGTCGCTAGATGGCAGTGTTATCTCAGAACGTAAACTGACGCGAAGAGCAAGGCGCGTGCATCACTGGCGTTAGCATTAGCAAACCCAGCTCACAAGATGATAGAATTATTCAGGCTCCCGCCGCGATGTACAGAGCTCATCTGGACTCATTTTGGCTTCAACTAAAGAAACCACATGGAGATCGACAAGAGTCATGTTGTTTGCAAAATAGGCCATGTTAAAATCCAATACTCGGGAAACGCATTGAATCTGAAAGCTCACTTAACATCCCGGCGCCATCCGCGCTGCTGAGAGGCGTTTCGATAGAATATGTAATATGTAGTGCACGCTTTCCTCTCAATAACAAAATAAACGCACAATAAAAATGACAGCAGAAAGAAAGCATCTGATCATAGCGATGTGGATGTGTTTGCACCAGCTCTGTTCAGCACTTCAGTGAAGGTATGTTTATTTAAATAGCTCTTTATACAAAAGACTGCTTTAAAGCAAGCAGCTTTATAGTATCAAATATGAAAAAGTCATGCAGTCATGGAACGGACTATGATGGCTTTCTGTTGTTAAATAATTTAGAAATTTAAAAACTGCTATTCTATGAACCTTTAAAACATACACCTAAATAATCCTGCAGTCACTTTATTATTTTCCCTTTACTTAGATTGCCCAAAATAGTGATTTGTGATATAAATGCAAATAATACTGTCTTGATTAAATAAAATAAAGTTTATTTGTCAGGTTTTATGCATATGGTGGTGTTCTTTATGACAGTTTTTTTTTTTTTTTTTTTTTTTTTTTCTAAAATTAGATCCTCTTTCTAAAAAAAACGTAATAAAACAATATATCGCCTTTCTTACAGTATCGCAGTATATCACAATATATTGTATCGTAACCCCTGTATCGTGATACGTATCGTATCGCCAGATTCTTGGCAATACACAGCCCTACTCTATTGTGTATTGTTATATTATTGGTTATGGCTGTGTTCAGAATCATTTGCAAGAATTCCTGTTATATTGTCTGTTTTATCTGGTCATAATGATTATCATAATAATCAGCAGATAATGCTCCCATGATAATGCTTGATTGGCCCACCTGTAGAGCCCAATAGAGCACCAGATAAGCTGCCTTTCCCTCAGTTTGTGAGGGTCACGCTGAAGGTGTGAATGGAGAGGAGCTGTTCAGAGTCAATAGTCTTTTGATGTGTAAATTGAGTGCAGTCAAACGGATTTATCTGCAGGATGCTTTTAAATGACTGACCAGGATGATTCAGACGGAAGAAAAGAACTGATTCTCTGTTCCTCGGAAATAAAGGTGTTCATTTTGCCATTTTAATGCAAGTCCAAAAAAAGACTTGCAGTTCTAGTTCCAGTGAAATGGATGCATTGTAGGTTGCTGTATGTGTTTTACTGCACATTTTGCCAAATTTAGAAGATCTTACTTTGCGTACTCTGCATAGTGTACCCATTTGTGGTATTTCTGGTATTTAAGGGCATTGTAAACTTTTTGTGACCTAAACTGAATCACTTTCATTCCGTCTGCTGTTGTACTTTAATAATATTCTGCTGCCTTCATCTTCTCAGCTTTTGAGGAGGATCAGAACGGAGACACAGAGTTTTCTGCCATGTCGGACAGTGACCCATGTGAAGACGACGGTTACCCTCTCAACCTGTCCACCAGCGGCAGGAGAAGTGGGTCTTCCACCAAACGCCGCCGCCGTGGAAACCTCCCCAAAGAGTCTGTTCAGGTTCTGAGGGACTGGTTGTATGAGCATCGCTTCAATGCGTATCCGTCAGAGCAAGAGAAACTGAGCCTGTCTGGACAGACGCATTTGTCTGTGTCACAGGTGAGCACAAAACACAGTTTCCATGCAATTAGCACAAAAGTGAAGCTTTCAAGTTTGGATGCGAAAGTATCATGTATTTAAAGTTTATAACTTAATTTGAAAATTGTCCTTTACTTGACTTAATGTTTCAAACCAGTATGATATTTTCCATGCAATTACAATGAAACTGAAGCGTTCAAGCTCAAAAGAAGGCCAAATTACCATTTTTTTATTTTTTTATTTTTTTTTTTTTTTAAAAATATTAAATTCAAACTTTAGACTTAGGTTTGGGTCTGTTCCTCACCTTCCTTCAGAGGACCTGGAATATAGTTCACAAACCTGTTAATTTGGTTATGAATGTCAGTTGTGCTCTTTCTGTCTAAATGAGCATGTTTTTTGCCAGAATAAGCTGCAAAGTGGACCAGACTGAGTCAGTAGTCTAAGCATCAAGTTGAGTATGAGGAATATTCTCTTTCCAGTATTGTATTTTTGTGTGTCTTTTATCCACTCTTCACTTTTACATTTGGCCGTAATCTTCAAAGACGAGACTTTCTCACACAGTCTGCGCTGTGTTTTGTCCTTGAGCGAGAGCTGCGGTGTTGTCAGAGCGCAGGAATGCGGGCGGCGAGGCCTGTGCTGCATATTTCCTCTGGTCTCCATTAGAGCCAGCTGTCTGTCTGACACAGCATGCGGTTCACTGCCTTGCCAACAGGGGGCGCCATGTTAGAATCCAAAAATGCATGTTTTTTTTGTTGTTCCCCCCCCCCCCCCTTTTTGACCATATACTAAGAAATATAAAGGACAGTATTACCAATACAGTACCTCTTTAAATTGAACTTTTCTATTGTTAATTTTTTTTTTTTTTTTTTTTTTTTTTTTTTTTTGGTGAAAGGCTAATGTTAAAGGGATAGTTTACCCAAACATGAAAATTCTGTCATTTACTCACCCTCAAGTTGTTCCAAACCTGTATGAATTTCTTTCTTCTGCTGAACACAAAAGAAGATATTTTGAAGAATGTTTGTAACCAAGCAGATCTTGCCCCCCATTGACTACCATAGTTTTTTTCCCTAATAGAATTAAACATGAATAAATTATTGGTCAGAGTGCAGAAACTCACAGAACGAGTTAAATGCATTTAGTTAAGTCAAATTTATTTATATAGTACTTTTAAGAATTGTTTATGTTAAAGGGATAGTTTACCCAAACATGAAAATTCTGTCATTTACTCACCCTCAAGTTGTTCCAAACCTGTATGAATTTCTTTCTTCTGCTGAACACAAAAGAAGATATTTTGAAGAATATGGATAACCAAACAGTTGTGGGACACCACTTAATTTTTATAGTATGGAAGAAAAAAAAAATACTATGGAAGTCAATGGGGCCCATCAACTGTTTGTTTAATTACAAACATTCTTCAGAATATCATCTTTTGTGTTCAGCAGAAGAAAGAAATTCATTCATGTTTGGAACAACTTGAGGGTGAGTAAATGATCAAAGGATTTTAATTTCTGGGTGAACTATCCCTTTAATATCTTCATGGCTTTATAGTAGCATTTAGGAGTTAGCTTTTTAGGTGGGCATAGTGTTGCACAATATACTGGTACTAGAAAGGTATCATGATACCCTGCTATTAAAAATGGCATGATATTAAATTTTATTAGTACCAGTACTTTAAGAATGACAGCATTCTAATAAGAGGCATATTTCTTAATTTGCATCGATGTGTGACAGCAGGAGTCAGGACATGTGTGCAGAGCGCTGCTTCCACTCCCTGCAGGGGATAAAATGTGTGCACGCAGCGCATGACAAGGAAAGCAAGAAAGAAACATGCATGCATGAGAAAATAAAGTGTGTGTTGGGACACTCGCGCTGCTGGACTCAGACCTGAAGCACATGCACAGAAACCCACCTTTAGACAGCATGAGATCACTGCTTCAGTTCTCTTTCGCAGATTACTGTGCTTGAATGGTCAAATGTCAAAATACACATCCTGGCGAGTATTCATGTAAACACAGTCGGGTATGTCTTTAGTGAGTGTAAACAGTTGAGATGGAAATTGGATGTGCTCCAGTGTATTGGATCCGTGCAGATCTTAAAGTGACAGCAGCCTAATAAACCAGCTGCTGTCTGTGACTAATGTTAATCAAACTACAAAAGAAAATAGAAAATCAACCAATGGTTGACTGAATAACTATATATAATATATATATATATATATATATATATATATAAGAATTGTTAAATTGGATTATTTAACTTCTTTCTCGAATGCTACTATTAAATAGACCTACTGTAGCCTACCTGAAAAATATAAAGCACTGTTCATTTCATTTGTGTCTTTCTTATATAGAATGCACTGTAAACCCAAATAAGTTGAAAACTCAAATCAAGCAATCAGTTGCCTCATTTTTTTTTAAGTTAAGAAATTCAAAGTTTAAGCAGAACCTTTATTTTGTACTCCTACATTTTAATTATTCTTACACTAATTCACACATTTAACTTAAAATTATCATGTAACCTCAATGTAAACATTTTTATTAGTGTAAACTTAGCTAGCTATAACAAGTTAATTAAAAAAATGCTGACTTGTGAATTTGCTAACATGTTAACAATAGCATGGTATAGCACTTGCTGAATGAGTACAGCAATATAAAGCATTTAACATACTTGATCTCAAACCAAGCCACATGCAACACTAGTCACCATGATGGTAACTCTCCAAAAACCCACATTAACAGAAACTCTTCTAAATTAGCATAAAACATTAATCACTACTAAATGTCCCACTTAACATTAATCTTTCACAAAAAAAAAACAAACAAAAAAACATAAATAACCCTTATTTTTAGCCTTTTGTGTGCCATGGGCAAAGCTTGCTGGGAAATAGAAATCCCAGCCCAGTTTCAGTTAAATTAAGTTTGTCTAAATTAAAAGAAATAAGTTCATTAAACTCAAAACAATGAAACAGTTCAGTTTACTTAAAAAAAAACAAATTATTTATTTATATATATATATATATATATATATATATATATATATATATATATATATATATATATATATAATATATCAGTTCTGTGAACATAAAAAGAAAAAAGTGCTAAATACTCAAGTTAATTTGACTGAACTAATTTAAGTTTGTCCTACTCAAACCAATTAATTTGAGCGTTAGGGTTTACAGTGTGTCATATTGTTTGATTGCATCTTTGCTTATTTTTAGTAACAGATAAAATAAAATGAAATAACTATATTGTGATTTATAAAATGACATTTAAAACAAAAAAACCCACATTGTTTCAGTGTTTTTTTTTTTTTTTTTTTTTTTTGTTGTTGTGGTGGTGTTTTGGCCATGCTATCGATTCGGTATCGAGGTATTTTAGTCGGGTATCGTATTGAAGTCATAATTTTGGAAGTCATAATTTTGGTGTCACAGCAACACTAGATGTGCGATTAATGCAAGCAATCAAGCAGTTGAAGTTTGATATAGTGTATATATCTCCTTGTATACAAGTAATGCTGTATGTATGTGGTTAAACGTTATATAATAATTACATGGCATTTTAAATTTCTAAAATTCTGAAATCTTTAATCTTGTTTTTAGATCTGTAACTGGTTCATAAACGCCCGCCGGAGGCTCCTTCCGGACCTGCTCAGGAAAGACGGCAAAGACCCCACTCAGTTTACAATGTCACGACGCACCAGCAAACCAGACAGATCTGCCTCCCCAGAATGCCCTGCCTCTTCAACTCGCACCTCTGTCATTTGCCCCGCCCCAACATTGGACTTGAGGCTGTTGGGTAACACTGCAACGGCAATTTTGGCTGGAGCCGGTTGTTTGTCGTCTTCAGGCAGTCAAGACGGAGGTGTTCAGGCTCTGATGCAGCTTGACACACGAGGTCTGCTGAGACAAGAAGGTCTAACTGGATTTCGGAGCGAAGATCAACACCTGACGACCATCCCGCTTGCTTCCACCTCTGTCCCGACCCTGGGAGCGGTGAGCCCAAGTGGAGTCCTGTTCAACACGCCTCCTCCTACCCCACCGGAGCTGTGCGCACAAGATTTCAGCGATCTGAAGCTTCTAGTGGACGCGGCCCTGCAACGAGCAGCTGAGCAAGAAAACTGCAGACAGAAAGAGCAAACGATGCAACCGCAAGCAAACGGTCCTTCCAATGAAAGTTCAAGTGAGCTTGTCCAGAATGGCAATTCGGAGACCATCTCTACTTCCGGAGCAGAAACGCCTTCAAGGGATGAATTTGATGCTGGACCAGGCTTGATGGAGAGCGCAGTATTACCAGTATCAGTTCCTGTCATGAGCCGCTCTTTTCATCCGGGCCTTCCCGTCGATCTAAGCTCTGCCGGTGTCTCCGATGTCCTCAGCAAGAATGTGACAGATTCTGCTCGCTTTACGTCTTCTGGCTTGTGGAGCGTCCGACAACCCGGTCCACCTGCGAGCACGTGGGTTTCGCAGTATGTGCATAATACGGTCACAGAAGCGGTCAATTGATTGGTGCGGGGGAAAAAAAACTCAAGCAGACTGACTTTGAACTATTTTTGTTTGCTCATTTTTCTCAGAAGCCTCTGGATCAGATGGAAAACTGGGCGCTTTTAGTACATGTCTTTCAAAATCATTGTTATGGATGATGCTAGATACCCGGAGATCCTCTTTACCGATGTTCACTTCAGTGGATTCCGGAGTGAAGCCTCTCTTTGAACACAAAGATGTATTTCAAAGACATTTTTAAAATACTTTTTAAACCAAAACCTCTAACTTTTTTTAACTACATGAAGTTTATGGGCATCCATAAAACCCTCTGTGTGAATAATCCAGCATTTCAGAGTCTGGGATCTTCAAGACCAGGTGGATGTCCTTTCAGGCAGAAACATAAGCATTCTCCAAACTCAAGAAAACCTGTGCATCTCAGGTTTACAAACAACAGCCAAGAGATTTTCGTTTGAATGTTTGTTGAAGTGGCCTTACATAAGTTTTTGATAAAGAAGCTTTTGCCTGTTTGCATCAGTATATCCAGGGCTAGACGTCTATCCATCATGTAGCATGCTTTAAATTTTTTTTTTTTTTTGTGATCTGTGAATGCGAAGACCAGCATGCAGCATTTAAATAGTCTGATTAGGGACCAAATGTGTTCTCTTAGATTTAATACTTTGCTCTGATTTTGCCTGAGAGCCACTGCTGATGAAGCCTCTACTTCTACAATCTCAGCTTTGAAAGTCTTTCCCAATAGTGTGTGTTTTGTCATTATTTCCTGCACTTTATAGTCTAATTTCACCTCTTAGTCATCATGTCAGAACCATTTATCCAGTCCCAGTCAGAATAATATCAGAGAGCTCTCTGGTGTGGTGTGGCGTGATGTGCATCTGTGCTGTGTCCGGTCGTTGGGAAATTGATCGTACTGCAGAGATCATTGCTCACGCCTCATGTCTGTCTGAGATGCAGAGGGGAGGTCGTCTCAAAGACAGAGCTGACATTGATTTTCTTCAGTTCTCATGTAACTTGAGCGTAGAGCTGTAGCTTTATTTTTCTGATGGTATTGGGTGAAGTAGATGATCGGCATTAACAGTGTTTTACATTTTCATAAATTCTCTATCACAATGTAGAGGGAGACATTATGAGGTTATTAAAATTGTTAGTGAGTGAATTTAGACTGAAAGTGTTTTTGACACTAAAGGAGTTTTGTGTACCTCTCAGAGATGAACTGAAGTGTTTCTTTCTTGCTCATGATCTGTGAATGTATCTAGAGAACTGACAAATATTATTTAGAAACAGAAGATTATTTCCAGTGTCTTCATAAGCGATTCCCTCAGTCTTTCTTTTTGGACACTAGAGTATCTAGATGGATTATGATTTAATGCTTGTAGTTTCCATGAAACTGAGAACATGTACAGGTAGTCAGATTAGTCTTTATAGTAATGATTTTAACCTTTTAGTCTTTTTATGATGCAGTTCACATAATTTCAGTTTACTTGTTCAGAAACGTGCCATAATTCTGATTAGTTTTTCTCAGTGAGGTCAGTGCAAAGGTCAGAGGTCATGTTCTGTAGTACTGTACAGGTTACTTCTCATTGGTTTTCAGTGTGTCTCAGGTTTGTTTATTGTAGTTTTCAGATTTCACTTGACTTTTTTTTTTTTTTTTTTTTTTTTTTTTTGTGGGTTCGTGTCATTGTAATGTTACCTCTCTGACAAAACAAATGGAGTTTTTAATTATTTCTGAGTTAAGGAATATAAGGTGCATCTGTATTTTTAAGCCATGTCTGAGCTGAATATGAGAAACCGACTGTCATATTGTAGCGTCCTCAAACTGTACTACAGATCTAATTAACTCAAAACCACTGTGATCATTCGGTTAGTTACTGGAACAGTACTATCTATATTTTTCATATACTCTATTTTTTCACCTGGTCAGAAAGGCCAATATTAATATTCCTGGAACTGTATTATTGTTATTGCAAAATGGATCTTCTAGATGACAATGTGAAACTTGTAAATATCATTCAGGTTTTTGTCTGGCATAGACCTGCTTTTAACTTGTGTGTATACATCAAATATGTGTCTCTCTCCTGTACGACCAAATACATGATGAATTTTTTTTAAAGATCATATGTTTGCATGTATAACTGAGGACAGTAAAACTGGCTTTTGTGCCTTACCTGCTTCCTTAGAAAACCTTTGGACTAGTCTGTGCAATATCTGCCTTAAACATTTGACACAGTGATTTTATTTGGTGTCCTTTTGTACAAACATTACAGAGAAATAAAAGCCTTGTTTTTCATATGTTTGTATTCATGTTTTGGAGAAATTAATTTCCTTTATTTTATGTTTTCATCAATTCGATGTCCAGAAATGATTCCTGTTGATTTCTGCATGTGCACAAATGATTTTTGGGAATTTCACTGTAGTATGAGACCATCTTTATTTCAGTATAAAATGCTTCATGTTTGTATGATGGATGACTTCATGTCTGAGAGCTGCCACATGTAATCACACATTTTATAAGCCAGATATTCACAGGTTTGATGGGGAAATGTAAGTTGCAGTACCACTGAAAATTCTACACATCCCGAAGTCTGAGGCGCAAATTTTTTTTTGGTTTTTTTCTTCTTCTGGAGAATATACAGCTTTGAAAGGAGATGACTGATATTTCATATTCAGATGTTTATCTTTTTGTATATCCATCTCACTTCAAAATGTATAAGGCAAGTCACTACATGTGAATATAGGGTAAAATGTTTAATATATATTGCCATACTTTCCCCAGTTGAGTAATCACAGTAAACTTAAGACAAGTTTTGTATTAAAATGTTATGTTTAAATATGCATGATCTAATTAAATATTTGCTAATTTGCATACATTTCCAGAACAGAACACTGGATAAAGCCAGGTTCAAAATTCTTGATTTTGTGGACAAGAGGAGATTTGGGGTTTCTCTTTTTATTACTCCATTAATCAAAAAATAGTGTCAACAGCCAGAAAATAAAATGAACTGTCACCATGTTTTTAGGAATGAAATGTAATTAAAATGGCCGACTCCCTGATCAGTGCTCTGACTACTGAATTAAGGAGCTGACTGAGATGCACCCAGTGGTTTTGCCAGTAATGTCTTGCCTTAAAAATACACATCATGTCTCTGATATCGGTTAATATAAAAGGAGATGCTGAGAATCCTTACAAATGCACACACAAAAATAAATTTGCACTACATCTAAATAGGTTTATGGCATCTCCAATGTAATAGTTTAATTTCTGAGTTGCACAGATCGAGCCACAGCTGCTTCAACCTACTCAAACATACTGTAGTTATTTCTTAAGTCCCCCCATAAAAACACAAAATATACATTGTAGATGGTTTGCAATGTAATCTGATCGTATTGAATACGTTTAAAGATAGAATTACTTATTTTATAGATCACTAAATATTTGTTGCATGAAATGCTGTTTTTCACCAGTGGATGTTCCTCATGTATGTGTTTGTAATGTGCTGTCCAGCTGTGGCTGACGCACTCTGATTGTCTACATGTCGTCTTTGTCCTTTGCCCCGTGTTTGAGAATCCGAGTGAACTCTCCATAGTTAAAGTTTCCCTTTTTGTCAATGGGAGCCTCTCTGAAAAGCTCGTCCACCTCTTCATCTGTGAAACGATCTCCCATAGTGGTCAGCAGCTCTCGCAGGTGGTCTTCATGAATGAAACCTGTGCAGACGAGAATAAAACGTACAGTTAGAGCTGAAAGACCTTACATTTTTATATATGTATGAGATGTGAATTACATTTGAATATTGAGGCATTTTAAAATTATTTATTATTATTATGTTTTGTTTGTACCTGCATTTTGAGAAATTACTTCCATATCTTCTATTTGCTGAATGAAGTGACATTTATAAAATTCTAGTATATATATCATTTAATTTATACACTACAGGATCATGTGACACTGCAGAATGTAGTAATGATACTGAAAATTTAGCTTTGCATCACAGGAATAATTTACATTTTAAAATACACTCAAATAGAAAACACTACTACTGTATTACAGTATTACTGTATTTTTCAAATAGAAATAAATGCAGCCTGGTTGAGCATTTGAATCTGTGTCAATACCCAGCCCTATTTATTTTTAATTTTCGCAGGTTTGGCCTCCATACTGTGTAACCCTCCATGATGGTCAAACTCTTTATATTAAAGCAGTGTTTGTTTTACCAGATCCTTCCTCATCAAAGCAGGCGAAAGCGTTCCTTATCACGTCCTCCGGGTCGGTTCCATTGAGCCGTTCTCCAAACATGGTGAGGAACATGGTGAAGTTGATGGGACCTGGTGCTTCACTCATCATTCCCTCCAGGTAATCATCAGACGGGTTCTTACCTAAGCACAAACACACCAAAGGGAATGTCATTAGGTGTATACAGCACATGATATTATGTCAGTTCCTCTCTGTCAGACTTACCCAAAGAGGCCAGCATGTCATGCAGATCCTCTTTATCGATGAATCCGTCTCGGTTCTGGTCAATCATGTTGAAGGCCTCTTTGAACTCTTGGATCTGTGACTGGTCAAACATGGCAAACACATTTGAAGTGGCTCTCTGTGGCCTCTTCTTAGTGGTTTTCCCCTTCGCTCGCTTGCTGGACATGTTGATGGTGATTCAGGTCTAAGGAAAGAGCAGAAGATGTTCTTTAATATGTCTGCAAGCAACAATTACAGGGTCCAGAGTTAGTGGCGGCCTTTGCTATATTTAACCCTTTTCACTTGAAACAGGCCTTGCAACAGAATAAGCTTCCACTTGCGCTCGAAGAGGCTTGGAGCAAAAAAAATTATCGAAAAATCAAGATATGGTGCAAAAAAAGTCTCTGTATAAGTTCTTGTTTTTAAGTAATATATTCTTAAAAACATTATAAGTAATATCACGTGCAAAAGTGCTGTTTTCCCGAATATCAGCACATTTGCAAATGTTTGAAACAATTCAATAAACAATAAGTTAATAGGTTATTAGGTGACTTACATTTTAGACACAATATTGTCTGTTTTTCCTCTGTTTTGCCAAAGAAAACAGTTCCAAACAGTAGAGCCAATGGGCCTCATTCATGAATCTTTTGTAAATATGAGTAAATTCTGAGTAATTTGCGCGTAAAACACCTTCCCGAAAACTCTCCTCTGGATACATAAACGCTTCGTAAACATCAGATTTGATAGCTAAACATATGTTAATGAATTCCAATCATTCGTAAATAGGGCGCGCGTGCACGCTCATTTACAGTCAGCATAATCCCCACCTATGAATTACAACTACATAAATTACGTGTCCAGGAACGCTGTTGAATCTTCTGGACTCCCTTCTCAGGTATGGCTCCAGTATACTGCATAAATGCAAAAGACACTAAATGGCCATATGCCGGATTAAGATTGATCAATACAATGCTGAAGGGAAGACGTAATTTTGTAGGTCAAAACCCGGAAACAAGTTGGATTTTAGCACTTTCGGTTCCATCGTCCTGAAATCAGCAGGTTTTTTGAATGAGTCTTTGGTTAAAATGCCTGAACGAACGATATTTTCACATTTCAGAAAACATTCAAAAGTAACATTCTCATAATGTTTGCAAAATGGAATGTTCCCTTAACGTTCGCACAATTAAGAAAAAACATTTTAAAAACATTCAACGTTTTGAACGTCCAGAGAACATTCAGAAATAACATTGTCATAACTTAAACAAAACGTTCTTAGAACATATTTTAACTCTCAGAAACACTCACATAAGCACTACACAGCTGAGAGCAGGATTGTAATGAATTTTTGAATTTGAGGATTTATAGACAGACCAAAAGTCACTTTAAAATGCGCCTTTTAAGACTGATTTAGTTAGCTGTCGCCCCTATACGATTAACTCCAAAGTGGTTGTGATTTAAAGATATTAGTCAACTTTGATCTAGGAAAACATTCTGTAAACAGAGCAGATTCCTAAATGCCATTAGCATCAGAGAAGATGTTACAGATGGTTTCTGTTGAGTTCCATGTGAACAGCAGCACATTTCATAACCATGACATTTATCAATACATCATTCACTGTGAATGAGTAATTCATGTTATATAGATGACTACATTAGTTTTAGCTGAACAGCTAACACTCATTTTCATGTCTGTGTTTTTATTGCTCTTGTATTCATAGTTTCGCAATGTCTGCTCAATAAAACAACCAAATGCTGTGGGATGATCCATGCATTCTTTCTATATCAGTCCTGGTCCATATGCAAACAACCTGCTCAGTGTCTTTATAAGGCATTAATCTCACACTGAACAGCAGCACTAACCCAGCTAACAAAAAATATGTTCTAAGAACATTTTGCCAACATTCCCATTAAGTTATGAAAACGTTATTTCTGAATGTTGTTTGAACATTCAAAAGGTCTAGTTTTTAAAATGTTTTACTTTTGTTTGTGAACTTTAAGGGGAAATTCCGTTTTATCATCCTGCAAACGTTATGGGAATGTTACTTTTGAATGTTCTCTGAACATTCTAAAACAAGTAGTAACATTAAAAAAAAAACGTTAGAAGAACTTTTAAATAAAATATTTCATAAAAAAAGTTCCATAAACAATGTATAAATAATGTTTTTGTGCTAACGTTTTGATAAACATTAATAAAGACCAGATAACTTTGAACGAACATTCTATTAATGTTACTGGAAGAACATTTGTTCATAACCTTAAGAGAACCTTGTCAGAACATTAGCTAAGGTTCTGAGAACGTTCACTGTTAGCTGGTAAATCGTCTATTATGAATATGCCAAAAGTCTAATGAATCTCCAATAATTGCTTAACTTATTTTTGGTGTAAAATTACCTTATTCTCTATTTTAAACTTTCTGACTGCATTATTCCTGGCTGTCCTGTGTGCTTTGTGAGTATGAAGTAGGACTAGAATTGATGTAACTGATTAACTAACTGCTTATTTTCAGGCAGTGTGTGTGTGTGTGTGTGTGTGTGTGTGTGTGTGGTTCATATCAACTCTACATTATGGGGACAAAATGTCCCCACAAAGATGGCAATATCCAAAATATTTTTTGGAAAACAGCTTATAAATCATACTAATTGATTTTTTGAAAATGTAAAAATGCTGAAAGTTTTCTGTGACAGGTAGGTTTAGGGTTAGGAGATAGAATATATAGTTTGTATAGTGTAAAAATCATTGTCTATGGAAAGTCCCCATAAAACACGAAAACCCAATGTGTGTGTGTGTGTGTGTGTGTTTGTGTGTGTTGTGACCGCATCATCAGAACACAATGTCCAGCTCGACCACAGGATTAAATACAGGAATTTAGAAACAGACCGGAACAACTGCCTGGAGGACATCAAACTCTCTTCCCTGCAAGACATATTCATGCCCTCATTGAGTATGCCTTAATATACTGAATAAGACAATATTCTTTTGTTTTAATTGGATAAATTGGGTTAAACTTGGGTTTAAATATTGTTTTAATTGTCAATCAGTTTTTTTTTGTTTTTTTTTATGTCCTCAAATTCAATGTCACTTTCCATCCTGTTACTTTTTCGTAAAACCAATTTAACTAACAAAAATGAATCTGGAAGTGACATCATTATGTTGGGAAATTAGCAGCACAAACATCATCAGTTGGTATTATCAATGGATTGGATGAATTCTGTGGTGTTAGTTGGTTTGTGTCTCTCAAATCAACATGTATGAACTTCAAGTTGATGTCCTAATGTACTCTAACTGTCAATCACTCACTTTAGCTGTTATGAACATACATGAATGACCCAAACACTGTCACATTCTCCCCTCATTTGTTTGTTGCATCTTGGCAAACATATACAGAATTCAGAGAGACACTAACAAGCTGTCCAGTGATTTTGCTTCACTAAAACTTGGGCAGTTTGACAACAGTAAAGTTTGGTCGCCCTCTGAATAAAGACTACACAAAAATCTAAAACAACATCATGATATCCCTATAGTTGCTTTCTTTATGTCTGTTAATGAGTTTCTATTGCAATCATTTCAGGTCCTGTCCTCTAGCCAATGGTTACGTCATGGGTCTCACCTCTGACTTTTGACCTCAACGGCACACTAACAAAAAAGCCAAAAGCTGTATTCCAGATGAAGCGCTTCCGGCCAAGTCACAGCTTCACGCAAAGAAAAACATTATTCTCTGAATAATGAAAGATTATATAATTTGTGACCATCATTGAGGAGGACAAAACTCCTGGATCTATAACAGAAATGCACTGAACTGCATTAGAAAGCAGTATTCACTCACTGAACACTAAAACAAAGTCCTAACATGTCCATATCCTTTTCTCAGCAGTATGAGAGATGATCCTGGAACAGTTTTAGCTCCATAACCCCATCATACGTCACCAGCTCCATCCAGATCTTTCCTCAGTGTCCTAAATTCATCCAGAACTTCTGTGGAAAGACTTCTTAGCACACAAAACCAAACCAAAGCACAATAAACTCACCTTTGCTACAGCTGATGGATTGTGCTGTCCACTGGACGGTGTTTTTGTGCTGGAGAGTGAGACAGTTAGACTTACGGGACACAAAAGTTTTTTCAGAGCATCAGCTCGAGAAATTCGCCCCTCCCATTTTACTCTCAGCCAATCAGAGGTCTCTTTTCTCCCAAACAGAGCCAGCCCACAGCAGGGATTTAGCCATATAAGGGCAAAGAATGTTCAGGCTGTCTTTGTGTGTACGCCACACAGAGAATGAGAAACCAGGGAGGAATCAACATGAAATGACAGGAAAAGAGATAAGCTGCCTTATTTAGAGAGAACTGGCCTCACATCATGAAGGATGGATGTGTTTGTGTACATTCCACAAAACCCATGGTTTAACACATCTTGGATGGACAGTGGTCTTGCAAAATCTACCACTGAGCACTTATTAATCTTCAATCTACATCTGTTCCCTCACAAATTATTAGATAACTCTGTTTATATTAAATAACTTTTATGTGTGACAGTAGTTTGATTATTGTCTTCCATTGCCATTAAGTGTGACATGAGCCATGAACCAAACAAGAGAGAGAGTTATTATTATGGAAGTTATTATCTTACTGTTCTTGGAAGAGGTCTTTTATACCCATCATTAGAGCTGGAATTGATTACCATTTCCAAAGTGTCTCTTTACAGATTGTCTAAACACTAAAAACTATTATGATAATTGAGCATAAGCATGCACAGCAGTTAAAGGTTTTTTTTTTTTTTTTTTTTTTTAATTTAATGCTGGAGCACACATAATTAATATCCAAATTACATAATCGCTTCAAGGACATCCATGATTTTATTGTCAGTTTGATTGTAATTGCTAGCATGTTTCCATAAGTTATTTCAGATCTCTGAACAATATACAAATGTCATGAGTGTGACAAAGTAGTATTTTATATAAATTTCTGTCATTATTTACTCACCCTCAAATGGTTCTAAACCTGCATGAAGTTCTTTCTTGTGTTGAACATAAAGGAAGATATTTTGAAGAATGTAGGTAACCAAACAGTTTCCGGTCCCCATTGACTTCCATAGTATATATATGTAGTATATAAGTATATATCAGTAAATGATGACAGAATTTTCATTTTTGTGTGAACTATCCCTTTAAGAATAAGAGTGACACTCTTTCGAAAATGTCAAAAATAACAACGAAAACTTATTGTTTTGTGAATATTTATTTAGAGAATTATTATTATTATAAATAACATACATCACATAAATATTAAAATAACCGCTACAAAAGGAAATAATAAAAGATTAATGAACAAATAATAAAAGAAATAAAAGCATTAAAAAATAAATAAATAAATAAAAAAGCATTACACAAGCTCCCTCTAGCGGTTCTTTACTGACACTTGAGGAACTGAACACAAACTCACACGTCAACAGAGCGACTCTGAAAGAGGGCGTGTCCTGAGACGAGTCCTAGCCTGTCATTGGATGTCATTTGATTGACGCGCTGACGTGGGCGTTAGAGTGCAGGAAGTTTTTAATGAATCGCTGTTGTTCTTGAGGTAAGAGCATTCGCATTACCCTTATCATTTCACATGATATTATGATTTAATGTGTTTGTTTATCAGTTTTTGTCTGTTAAAATCAGTGTTTAGTGTTTATAAAGAGCAACGCTGTGTTTTTGTTCAATGAAGAGTGTAACCGCATCATTCTGAGATATTTGAAAGAGTGTCTGGATTGTTACATTAAGCTTTAGTGTTTATAATAAAGAAACATAAAGTCAGGAAATCGCTTCATGTTCTAAAGACAACTTTGTATGCGAATTGTAAGAACAGTTTGTAAATTGTATGACTTTGATGCTCGACGGTTTACACGGAGTCTTACAAAACAACGTATTTATTTATCTGAATTTTCTGACATATTAATCTCTTTATTCTGGAAGTCATTTGAGTGTTACAGAATCAGTTTCATCATGTTAAACGTCTAAAATAGGAGAAAAAAACATGGTTTCTTCTCATGTTTCAAGAGTGACGTAGTGTAACTTAGTTAATTGTTAGACCTCCACTGGATTAAATAATTAATTCCCTCAGAGTCCTGAAATTTGTAGTGTGTTTCCCCGTCCATTACTTTTAGAAATTGATTTTGGATCTTAAAAGGTTTTCTTTGAGGTTAGTCTTTCTCAGTCCTCAATCCTGATCAAACATGATATGTTTAGATTGTCTTGACTTGTGATAAACTTGCCATGACTGGCATTTCTCAGACAACTTAAGAATGAGGTAAAAAAACAAAGTTAATACTTTTATGCAGCAAGGATGCATTAAATTGATCAAAAATGACAGTAAAGACATTTATAATATTGCAAAATATATATATTTCAAAATAAATGCTATTCTTTTCAACTTTGTTTATCACAGGCTCCTGAACAAAATGTTTCACGTTTTCCACAAAAATATGAAGCAGCACAACTGTTAATTGATAATAATAAGAAATCAGCATATTAAAATGATTTCTGAAAGATCATGTGACACTGAAGACTGGAGTAATGATGCTGAAAATGCAGCTTTGATCACAGAAATAAATTACATTTTAACATATATTCACATAGAAAACAGCTATTTTAAATTGTAAAAATATTTCAGTTTTTACTGTATTTTTTGTTAAATAAATGCAGTCTTGGTGAGCCAAAGAGACTACTTTCAAAAATCTTACCGACCCCCAAACTTTTGAACGGTAGTGTAAATTCAGTCATATCAGTCAAACATTTGGACTGAACTTATGTATCTCAATTTGACCTAAAGTTATGCTTAATTACTTAAAATTAGTTTTAGACACAAATATAAATTATGCCTATGTATAAATTTATTATTAAAGTTTTAATGACATTTCTATTTTTCTACATGGATGAGCTTGTTTTGCACTTGTAAAGTTTAATCCAGGCAACTAGGATAGGCATGTTATTTGAGCTATGTTAATGAATTCTGGCCTGTTTAGAGGTCATTAAGGTCATCAAGAAGATTGACAGACAGTTACGGTGTGCTGTCTTGCTCACTTACCCCTGTGCGATATTTAACGTTGACGGCAGTACGTCGGTTTTGAGTTGAGTCATCGTCAAGATTAATGTGACGTTGAATGGATGAATGTTCACATCAGTCTGTAAATTTAGAGTGTCATCTGACAGAATTAAACAGCCGGTTTGTTCTCTCTCTCTCACTCTCTCACTCTCTCTCTCTCTCTCTCTCTCTCAAACACACAAATCCACACAATAGCAGATGAAAAGAACGGCTGAGCCTGTTACAAACTGCTGGCATGGCTTTCATACTGTGTGTGTGTGTGTGTGCTGTTTTCATGTTTAGCAGGTTTAATGTTGGAATAATAGTTTTTAATGCTGTATGTGCAGCCAGGTCACAGTGTGTGTGTGATTTCAGATGCGAGTGATAGATGTGTAGATGTGTAGATGTGTGTGTGTTTGTTTGGGTGGGATGTGTGTTGTGTGAGCGCTTGAATGTACTGGGTCTCTCTCAGAACCACCAGTATCGCCTTCTTTGTTCATTCCACACACACCGTTCACAGAGAGAGATGGAATAAAGGGCTTGAATTTAGGTAAAATAAGCTCTGCACACAATTCTCTGTGGTGCGGATGATCTATCCAGATAGTTAGTGGTGAACTCAGCTCTAGGATGAAGGAGGTTTTTACTCCTCAATGGCAGCTGAAGGGTGGAGGGTTCCAGGCTTTACAGGTCTTCATCATCATCATCTGTCAATCTGGGTATGTGCTCATCATGAATCATCCGAGCAGAAGAATTTCCTCTGTATGTTTGAGAAGTGCACAGCAGGTTAATAATTTATAAATCCCTTGAACTCTTTCCTCATTAAATTTAGCTATTTTTAACTCCGTAAAGTCTATTCTATCATATTTATATATTTTTAAGGCCTCTAAATGATCAGCATGATCTGAAAATCCTGTTGCACACAATCTACTACATGCCTTCTGTCGTCTGACTGGCAGTTCATATTTTTTATCAAGTAAAAGCCTTTTAAATTGTACAAACATCCACCTTCAGCTCGTGATTCACGTGTCTTTCTGCTGTGAAATCTTTGATGATTTTTATAAAGTAAACGTAAGAATAACTTTTATATTGTTAGTAATATAGTATTTCAAGATGAACACTGGACTGAAGCAACTTTGGTTTACTTGATTATCCTTTTTTTTTTTTTTTAGAAAAATCATGATTATCAAATATGATAATGGCTTTTGAGGAAGGTTTATTTGTTCATCTCAATCATCATTGTATTGCATTGCATTATATGTTTTAAAACTACAGAGCTTTGAACATAAAACTAAGCATTTAAATATCGTCTTAAGACATTATTGGGATAGAGTGACAACTGATATTATTTATATGCATTTAATGTAAGCAGCCTGTTGAGATTTTACATTACAAGATATCAGAATGTCATCTTATAAATATCAGCATCTGCACCAAATCTGCCTATTTCTGCTCAGTTTGTTCCTCTGAATAAAATTGAGTTGTTTTTCCTCCTCGAGTCTGAGCTCCATACAGTATTCTCACTATATCAGACTATATGAGCCATAAAATCCTGATGTATCAAAAAATATGATACTCAACAAAAACACATATGCAAAGTTTTTTTTCTGACTATTTTAGTTTTTTTCTGACTATTATTTTTTGGTCAGGCTTTACAGGGTAAAAAATGTGTTTAAAAGATGTTTTATTCTACATGGAGCGGCTCAGCTTGTGAGGTCTGACATGTTGAGGTCACATGACCAACTGAATGCTGCTCACTGTATTTCTGCAACCCTCCTGTTACTGGTTATGTTTGTTCTCTACATAAATTATACAATAACTTAAAATGTATGTTATGATGATTTATGATTTGTGGCACAATGTGTTAGTTGTCATATCAGCCAACGCAACACTAGTTTCCACCATTAAACCAGGCTGGTTAGTTGAAGTTATAGTTCTCCTTGTGTCTGTACAAAAACGCACAGCTACAGACAGCATTGTCAGTTCTGTTTTTAAATGTTTATGATTTTTTTTGTAATTATTGTGCTCATTACGTCTGTGCGTGTATTCATGTATTTGCTGTGATGAAGTGGTATTTTTATGACTTTATATTGGCCATCAGGCACCCTGCTTTCTAAATAGGCATCTTCCTTTGGAAAATCACAATCCAAATGCTGAAACGAGTTTGTGTTTTTGTTTGTTCATTTGGTTGTCATCCAGAACTGGCTGAGGCTGCACTATTTACTCATTAATGACCTAATTATTAATAAAAAAGGTCTGGTCTGGTCATATATGGTGTTTGTTGAACAAAGTATTTTTATGTGACGTTTTTCCTCAAGGCTGACATAATGCCAGATTTGAGATTTTTTTAATGCCAAAAATCTCTGTTCTCATACATCTCAAGCTCATCCTCTGGCGTTTTGCTACTTCAGCTTGTTGCTTGATTTATATATTTCTTTATATAAAAGAAAAATGGATCAGAAAGATGTTTAACCAGCTGTTAAAGATGTCGTCCTTAGGCTGATCATGAAATCAGACAGCAGTGAGCTGAAGAGATTTCAACACGTTTAGGTGTTTCTTAATGTCAACATCAAAATTCATCCTATTATCTTATTGTGAATTATTCATCAGTGCAGGTTTTTCTAAAGAAAAAAAGTCATAACACAAATGTAGGAAATGGTTTCAGTTATGGCATGACTTCAGGTCTGCCAACATGTCATGATGATAAAGATGTTGCGCACTGTCAGACTTTTGCTCTGTGTGCAAAGGTCATAGCCGTACATTAAGTGTCAGGAACAAAATATGACCTAAAACTTGTACAAGCCCCATATTCATATTCTTTGTCTCATACTCTTCAGTCCCAGACCATGAACTACGTGGGTCAGCTGGCAGAGACAGTGTTTGTGACTGTAAAGGAGCTTTATCGCGGTCTGAACCCGGCCACACTCACTGGCGGCATCGACGTCATTGTGGTTCGCCAGCCTGATGGCAGCTACCAGTGCTCACCGTTCCACGTACGCTTTGGGAAACTCGGAGTCCTGCGGTCCAAAGAGAAAGTGGTGAGGTGGAAATTTGTTAACTTAGTGTAGATTTAGAGGAAACTGTGTTTTTGTTCTGAACGGCTTTCTCTGGTTGATCTATCGGTTAGTTAAAGCTTGTCTGACAAAATGTTCCTCTTTCTTAGAACTAACTAACCTTTAAAACCAGAACATGGGTAGAGCATCTTGTTAGCAGGAAATAGTTTTCAAGATGTACAAGCGAGTCAAAAACAGAGTGAAAATAACTGCCCAGAAGTTCTCATATTAAAGGTGTAACACATTTTGCTAGATAGTGATGACAGTCATATTTTAATTTAAAAGCAGTGGCATTTCATTTCATTTTAAATTTAACTATTTATATTTATTTATTTATCTATTATGTATTTTTTTTTACAGCATATATAATGACAGTTATATTTTCATTCACATTTAACTTAATTTAACCTAATTAAACTTAATTTAAATGAACCTTTTTTATTTTTATTAATTTTATGACAATGGCATTTCATTTAACTTCATTAAAGTTTAACTTAATTTAACTTTTTTTTTTTTTACAGCAAATTTAATGCCATGCATAATTTCATTCAGCAATATTATTTTCCTAGCATTTTACTTTTTTTGTTTGTTTGTTTTTTATTAAAATGCTTGTAGCATTTTTTTAGGCCCACTTATGATGTTTGTCAAAGATTTTCATAGCCATTTCCACTCTCTCTAACCAATTAAACATGCTTTTTTGCTTCTGTACCTGTAAATGACCTCTGCCTATCGGCGTGCTTCATTCTATGTACTGACATTTGGGGCGTTCATATGTTAATGAGCTCAAGGATAATGATTGAGGTCTGAGTATGTCTACATAGCATATCATTTTATTTCAAACGAGAGAAGAAAATCTTATTTCTCTCGTTAATTGGTTGGTTTTCAGAATCCATATTTCTAAATATTCATCCAGATCCTTGTTCAGGTCACATAACCTCTGTATTCGTCCATCCACAGGTGGATATTGAGATCAATGGCGAGCCTGTGAGCCTGCATATGAAGCTGGGAGATAATGGAGAGGCGTTCTTCGTGGAGGAGAACGAAGATTTTGAGGTCTGTCCAGATAATGCGAGTTTGTCCCGCGAGTTCACTAATCTCTCATCTAATGTTCTGCTTTGGTTTTCACAATACTCTCTGTGTCCATCTCAGACGAGGGTTCCCGCTCATCTCTGCACCTCTCCGATCCCCACTGATGTTCCAGAAGTGTCTGAGACGACTGAGTCTCCGTGCGGTGCCACGTCTTCCTCCAGCCGTCGCAAAAAACGTCGCAGGAAACGGGCGCGTTCGGACAACCATCTGCGTGAGGATGCTAGTTCCTCCTCGGACGAAAAAGGAGAAAGTCTAGACCAGGATGTCTTCAAGGAGGATTCACTTTTAGCAGCCAGGTTAGATGTTTACTAAGGTTATTGTACATTTACTTTTCCAGAAATTTCTGAAACTGTCAGAAAGAAGTAAGAAAGATTGGTAGCTGTTTATTTCATGAAGCACTAGTTGCACCAGCTATGCATGAGTTACAGCATAGTTTTAACGTAAAGGGGCCCTAAGTTACAACTTACGCACTAATTAAACTTAGTTGAAGCATAACACCTTAGCACTTTATTTTACAGTCTTGTTTCACATGCGCATACTATGTACATATTAGATAATAACTAGGTACTAACCCTGAACCTAACCTTAGCCCATGTAGTTGCCTTTTCATTACTCAGTACTTTCGTGGGTGAGTACACTGTGAGTACATTGAAAGTGCAAATACTGTAAAATAAAGTGTAAAACTTATAACTCTACATGTAAAACCAGGGCCCTAAATTAACACTCGCCAAGCGCCAAATGCTAGTAAAAATCAGTATATGAAACCGTGTCAATTGCCAGTTGCCCGGTAACATTTTTATGAATTCTAACAATGCAATGTTGTGAGAACCTGACGTAAACATGACATGAACGATGCTCGGGACAGTTGACAGGCCAGCGCTGCATCGTTTGAGCCTTGCCAATTTGAATATTCAAGGGAACTCAATTTGTTACTTACGTGCTGGGAAGTTTAGTGTTCTGAAGCGCGCTTCCCGAAAGCCGCGTTTCAGACAGAGCATGAATACTGAAATCAGCTCTGTTTCAAGTCTTCTTGCGCTTGAATATTCACACCAAAATTATGTATTAAAAAAATGCCCATCTCTGCAAAGTTATCCTAGTAAACAGTCCGTGCATTAGGTCTTAAAGTGACAGCAGCCTAATAGTTCTGCTGCTGTCTGTTTTTAATTGTTAATCAAACAATAAACAGGACAAAGAAAAAATCACTCACTGCTCTTGACTGAATAACTTTTGAAATTTTAATAAGGATTATGTTTAATTTATACAGTGAAGACTATCCAGTGTTATTTTACATTTGATTACTTTATTCAATACCTTTACCTGAAAACTACTGTTACTTGTCTTTAATAATGTTTTAAATTTATATTAGATCACTGATGGTTTGTGTTTTTACTCTCTACAGTAAGTCTATATACTTCTCGATGTCAGAGGAACCCTGCGAGGAACCGTCTGGGGCTCAGAGCAGAGACGTTCATCCTCACTCTGATGGAGAGTGTTCTGTTAATGAGAGGTACTTATATATCCTTAAACATCTTCAAATGATGTTAACTTTCTCTGTTCATATTAAGAGTATCTAAACGCACAGCTCTGCCTACTTTGTTGTCTCTGTCTGTAGTGTGTTCTACAGTCGGCCCTCTTCTCCTAAGAGTGATTCAGAGCTATGCAAGCCACAGGAGTCTTTAGGACCTCAGATGCAGTGGAACTGGGGAGCTTTTCCCAAGGTACAGTGCTGTATTGAACTATTGCATGCGTAGCTTTCATCGCAGATAAAGTCACTCCAAAATGTCAGAATGTTTCAAAGCCAAGTGAGCTGCCTTTCTAGGTTTGTTCCTGGACAAGGCTTTTATAGAACTTTTTCTGAAGAATATGATGGTTGCATGTGCAATGTTACAAAAGATTTCTTTGTTCATGTAGGTATGTCAGGCAGAGAGGGATGAATCTGATTTGCTGCCATCACCCATTACGCCCTCTGACCACTCCCACTTCCGCACGATCCATCGACAAACATCCTTTGATGTGGACGCCACTGACTCTACAGCGACGGTGACTGTGGTGAGACCAGAACCTCAGATTGGTACGACCAGCCCTGTTCCTTCAGATTACCCTCATGAAGTGCTTTCTTCATCAATTAACACACAACTGAACGTCAAGGTCACCAAAACGCATGTAGTGACCTTTCAGTCCACAGACGACTGCTTGACCACACTGGAAAACAAAGAGACTGGAGACTTAACAGCTAAAACTGTTAGCAGCACAGATAATGAAACTAAGACGTATGATATAACTAGCTCTGCTAATGCAATCCACGGGACCAATGCTGTCAACAATGCAGGTAGTTTAGATGCTGACATAGAAAGCCAAGAGACCTGTGATGAGAAAAACATCTCAGTCATCTCCAAAATCCAAATCATTTCCCATGTCACGTTCAGTGAGACTGAATCAAAGGTTTTAGAAGCAGAAACAGAGATAAACTCAGCGGACACAATCACGGTTTTACCGGAACACCAAAGCTCTGCGGAAAAACTGACACTCAGGACGGGAGACTCAGAGGAGGGTTTAGAGATTTTACAGACCAATCAGAACGCTGACGACGCTAGAGTGATGCCAGCTCTGGAGTCCATAATCCAATCAGAGGATCAGACAGTTCTTGAGTCCTCCTCTAAAGCGACAGACTCTCAGGACAAGAGGAAAGGTAGTGGATTACATTATCTGTACTAATTCAGTGCTTGAAAATGATGTGAAACATTTTACATGTATGTGTTCTTCCCTAGTCAAGCGGAGTCAACATTTGGGACCATCTGATATCTATCTAGACGACCTCTCCAGTCTTAACCCTGAAGTCGCTGCCCTCTATTTTCCCAAAAGGTTAGAAGGTTCAATAACCAATATGCATAACATATTGGTTATAAATAAACCAAAATAAAATAAAACTGTTTTATTGATTTATTTGATTTGTTTTATTTCTGCTTTTTGACACAATAACTAAATTTTTGCTGTACTACAACAATAAAATATAATATTCATTGAGCATATTAGTAGTAGTAGTGGTAGTAGTATTTTTATTAGCAATAATAATAATAAATCCAAAGTAAAATATTTTTTTTATCGTTTTATTTTGTTTTATTTCTACTTTTTTAAAACAATAACTAAATGATAGACTGCAAAAATAAAAATATAATATTCATCATGTATATTATTATTATTAGCAAAAATAATAAATCCAAAATAAAATAAAACTAGTTTATTGATTTATTTGATTAGTTTTATTTCTGCTTTTTGACACAATAACTAAATTTTTGCTGTACAACAACAATAAAATATAATATTCATTGAGCATATTAGTAGTAGTAGTGGTAGTAGTATTTTTATTAGCAATAATAATAATAAATCCAAAGTAAAATATTTTTTTTATTGTTTTATTTTGTTTTATTTCTACTTTTTGACACAATAACTAAATGATAGACTACAACATTAAAAATATAATATTCATCAAGTATATTATTATTATTAGCAAAAATAATGAATCCAAAATAAAATAAAACTATTTTGTTTTATTTCTGCTTTTTGACACAATAACTAAATAATAGACTACATAATATTTATTGAGTATATTATTAATATTATAATTAGTAATAAAATAATAATAATAGCAAAACTATTAATAAAAATAAAACTATTCTATTGTTTTATTTGATTGGTTTATTTCTCTACACAATAACTAAAAAAATGTTGGACTGCAGCAATAAAATATAATATTTTAGTATATTATTACTAATAATACAATAAAATATAAAATTAATTGGGTATATTTTATATATAATATATTTTATTTATTTATTTATTTTTTTATATATATATTTATGCAAAGTTCTTTTGTGATCAGTATAGTCACAAATATATTTTCATCTTTGTTTTTGAATCACTGTTATTTAAAATATTGAGTAATTATCCAAACAATACTTCATCCAACAACAGAGAGCCTCCAAATTCACACAACATTGCAGAATCGCTCTACATCAAAGATATGACCAACTTTCAATATTGGGGTCCACTTTAAGAATCTGCCACTGAAAAGCCATATTGATCAACTTTCAATGTGAATTTTGTGGTCTATGGTGGTTCTGTCTGTTCTGCAGTAGTTGTTGATGACTTGACTATTATTTTAAATTTGGAAAAGAGTATAAAAATGAGTAGGTGTTTCTCTTTTTAAATTCCTCCCTCTGTCTTTTCAGTGAGGCAGAGTCGTCAGATCTCCGCTCGACCCATCCGCCCGATCCATCTCCTCCCTCAGGTCA
Organism: Mylopharyngodon piceus; assembly: GCA_039654765.1. NCBI lineage: Eukaryota > Metazoa > Chordata > Actinopteri > Cypriniformes > Xenocyprididae > Mylopharyngodon > Mylopharyngodon piceus. The sequence goes on along the minus strand of CM077460.1, from coordinate 2,175,108 downwards.
GCTGTCCCCTCAGTCACTGGGCAGCACCAACGCAGACAGTGGCACGGAGTATCTGTCTGATTCTATGACAGACTCGCTGGACGTGACCATGTCTCTGTGTGGGAGAGGAGACATCAGTCAAATCAGTAAAGGTAAAGAGCGAGACAGACATGCGAGACATTTTTGTTGGTTGCTTAGTTTCTGCTTTTGTTGCATTGTGCTGTGTAGCTCCACCCACAGTGAAATCTTATTGGTCCACACTCCTGCTTCGAATAACCATATATTAAACATCAAATGTATTCTGTTTGGCTGTGATTTTGTTGTTTCATGCAGCATTTTATTTTCAGCAAAGACAAAAAAAAAAAGCTTTAAGCTGATGTCTTTTTTAACTTTTTGTGCGCGTTGCAGAGAAGTTCACGGAGCATCTTGTCAAGTATCAAGACTTTGTCAACAACCCTGGAATAATTGAAGACCCAAATCTGGTCATCTGCATCAACTCAAAGTTAGTTACATTTTCAATTCAATTGAAGATTATTTGTATAGCACTTTTCACAATACATATTGTTTCAAAGATGCTTTACAAAAAATACTTGTTTCAATATAGTTAGTATGTGTAATGCTTATTTATTTAGCAATAAGAAGCCACAAGATATCGTGTGCTACAGTGATAAAATGTTAGTATTAATATACTAACAATTCTTCTAAGTAATATAGGAAGCCTAACTGTTGGTTGGTTACCAACTTGGTGCATTAACATAGAATTAAACTAAGGTGAAGTCATATATATCTGCTGTTTTAGGGATTTAGACATGGATTATACAATCAGATTTTAGAGCCAGAGCTGTTTATGTTTCATAATGGTCTTTCATCACATCTGCAGTTTGATAATATTATAATATGGCTTTTGTTTTAGCTTTGCGGTTGATTTGTTTCAGGTATTATAACTGGGCCGTTGCTGCTCCAATGATTCTGTCAGTTCAAGCTTTTCAGAAGACTTTACCAAAGGTAGATTGACTCAGAGGACCTTGATCAGTGCTTAAATGACTAATCATTCACGGATAATGACTTTTTTGTTGTTGTAGAGCACCATTGACCAACTAGTCAAAGATAAGATGCCAAAGAAGTCTGGCCGCTGGTGGTTCTCCTGGAGGAGGAAAGATTTGAACAATATTGCGGTAAAAAAAAAAGTCCATTTCATTGAACTAACAGAATCTAACAGTAAAGAAATTATGTTTGTAACTGAAACGAGCAACTCTGAGATGATTGTGCAGTTTCCTCTTTAAGAGACTCATGAGCACAATAACTGCTGACTACGCCTGAATATCTCTAATACTGCATTGCACATTAATTTTGAACATTTTTCCCATGTTAGGGAAAAACAAAGCCTGACTCAGAAGGGATTCAGCTTGAAGCATCTGCCGCTATCGCTGGACCCTCTTCACTGAAGTAAGATGTTTGCATGCATGCAGAATATTACATATGGATATAATTTGACACAAATAATTGAAAAGGGCGTTTGACAAATCCTCCTCTAGCCATGCACCAGCACAAACCACCAACAATGCATGAAAATGTGTTAGGATTAAATAATAAAATGTCTTATGTGTGTCATATGAGACAAAAAAAGGATGCAAAGGAACAAAACAAAAGCGACAGAAGTTAATAACCAAACTTCATGCATCCACGCCAACAGTTGTCAGTATACAGTCCAAAAAAACCCAGAACAAATAAAAAACGAATTAAACATAATCAAAACACCTTTAAATTGAATGAATCTGTGTACCACATCACAGCAAGTTGTTCTCTTCACACTCAATCTCATGTAACCGTTTTATAACATTGCATAATTTTGTAAGTAAGTTTGGTACGAAAGCACCGTGTAAATAAATGGGCTTCCTCTCCTGTTCAGAGAGCTCTTAACCTTTGACATACTGACTCTTTCTTCAGTTAAACATTATGAAAGTCAGTATTATCAACACTAATGGCTGACCTGTGGGAATGTGCATTGCTAATTTTATCTTTGACAGTCAAGTCAATAATTGCTGTTTTTGTTTTTGTTTTTTGTATGTGCACAGGAGTTCTGTTGAACTCTCGAGTGATGAGGATGGTTCTGTCTCCATGAGGAAGAACAGTGAGACGTTGAACACAGCTCAGTGCATCAGTCAGATGTATCGCAAATCCCTCCGGTTGACCTCTGAACAGATCGTAAGAATCACATCTAACAATATCATCATTGTTATCAATATCAATATCGTTTGAGTGGTAGAGTTTAGTCAGGAGCAACTGGACTTTCTACAATTTGGAAATAAATTGAAACATTGCACCTCAGAATCAAAAGATAGAAAAAAGAAATACTATTTTAAATGTAGATAAATGCCATATAATATCATTTTCATTACTGTATTACAGTAATGAGAGGGTTTGTTGCATTACAATAATGATAATTTGGGTTGAAAATATAGTTAATGTGAATGTCATGAAAATGTCTCAACACTACCTGGACATTTCATACTGAACAGTTATTTATTAAAGAGGACCTATTATGCTTTTATCCATGTTCATCTTTCTTTAGTGTGTAATGTTGCTGTTTGAGCATGAAAAAGCTCTGCAAAGTTCCAAAGCACAAAGTCCCCCCAGCAGGAGTTATTCTCTATATCAGTGCGCACTGTTTCTGAACCGTCACAATGTTCTTCATTTAAATAATTCCGCCCAAAGCATATGCAAAATAAAGGGGCGGGGCCTGGTTGAGATAGTAGTGCGTAGAAACTCGCGGTTATGGTAAGGGGCGGGACATTTCCCAAACACGCTCAAAGCGCTTGACCAATCACAACACACTGGTCCAGCCGACCAATCACAGCACATTGTGCTTTTCAGAAGGAGGGGCTTCATAGATACAGGAACTAAACAGAGAGTTACTGACAGACGGGGAAGAGAGGAGCTGCAACAATGTTAAATATGGGAAAAATAAGGTTTTTTTTAACATTCAAGCATGAAAATTTGTTCTAGTAGAGCCCAAAAATCTAAATCAAGACTTTGTAAAAGGGTATAATATGGCCTCTTTAATAAACTAGACGTGTAATGACTTGTATGAATTTTAGATTTGATTTATTTTATTGTGTATGGCAGGAGAGTCTAAATCTGCGTGAAGGGGCCAATAATGTTGTGTTCAGTGTGACCACGCAGTATCAGGGCACCTGCCGCTGTGAAGCTGCCATTTACCTGTGGAACTATGATGACAAAATCATCATCTCAGACATCGATGGAACCATCACTAAGTGAGTCTGTGTGTTTGTCTGAGCCTCTGCAGGATTTCAAGTCACTATGTGTATATTATGCTAACAGTTGTTCACCTTTCTCACGGTATCAGGTCAGACGCACTGGGTCACATTTTACCGCAGCTGGGGAAAGACTGGACTCATCATGGCATCGCCAAACTATATCACAAAATACATCAGTAAGAAACACACAAGGTTCAATTCACAAGTTTCTGATTTTTATAAAACATTTGTAGTTCACTATAATCATGCAAATATTTTAAAGGTGTCATATCGTACTTTAATAATTTAGTTTTTTCCCTGAGTTGGACTAGAAATAAGGGCATGCCATTTAATGAATTATTAATTGCATATATTAATTGAATAAGTTCTGTCATGAAACTAGATGGTGCAGGCTGATGGGTCCTTAACTCAATCTGCTTGCAATCACATCATTCTCTATAAGGCACAGCTGATTGGTTCCTACTGTATCAGTAGCCAATGAGCTCGCTGCTCAACCTTCAAATACTTGGTCAGCCTTTGCTGTAGCAGTTGCAGCGCGCTTTCAGAAACCCTCCACCTTCCCCAGCTCCACCTGTATAGATCTCCTACGGGTAATTCATGTACAGCAGCAGCATGTCTTACTTGCTCACAGCAGCGTGTATTAGCAGTAGCAAGTCCCGTACTTGCTCCAGCAGTGTAACAGATCTATTCCACCAAGACCAAACATATCAACATTGTCATCTCTATTACCATACCAAACACTCTGAGAGTTGTCATGACAGAACTATATTTGTTGACAAAGTCCCTCATGCAATTTGCTTTGCAATCTCGTTGTTCCATGAGCATGAACAGTTTTAAAAACACTGCTGTTCTGGTCTGCCCTGTTTAGCTGTTTTTAAATGCATGGTGTGAGATGCATTCATTTATTTATGTAATTGATATATTGACAGCCCAATTAATACTTTTATTCAGCAAGGATGCATTAAATTAATCAAAAGTGACAGTAAATACAATTATAAGGTTACAAAAGATTTCTATTTCAGATAAATGCTAGGTTTCCACAAAATATGAAGCAACACAACTGTTTTCAACATTGATAATAATCAGAAATGTGTCTTGAGCAGCAAATCAGCATATTAGAATGATTTCTGAAGGATCATGTGACACTGAAGACTGGAGTAATGATGCTGAAAATTCAGCTTTGATCACAGGAATAAATTACATTTTACAATATATTGACATAGAAAACAGCTATTTTAGATTGTAATAATATTTCAATATTTTGATCAAATAAATGCAGCCTTAGTGAGCAGAAGAAACTTCATTCAAAAACATTTAAAAAATCTTACCGACCTCAAGCTTTTGAATGCTGGTGTATTTACCAATAATTTATAATTTCGTTCTTCTCTTGCAGGAATGGTTATAAGTTCCTGTACTGTTCGGCTCGAGCTATAGGCATGGCAGACATCACTAAGGGTTACTTACAGTGGGTCAATGATAGAGGAACTGTCCTACCCAAAGGACCAGTGCTACTGGCTCCCAGCAGCCTGTTTTCTGCATTACACAGGTGAGCACATAGAAAAGTGGGCTGTGTTACTGTTAAAGTCGCCATGAAATGGAAGATGAGCTTGTCTTTTTTTCCCTATTATGACGTAAATCTAAGTGAAACGGCTTCTGGAACAAGAACAAATGTAGGGTGGGGCTTGATTTTGTCCATGAGGAATTGATTGGATGGTTGTGGTTTGCTATTGGTGGATCTCATGTGAGTGACAGGTTGCCCTGCCCTCATCATCAGAGAAGAGAAAAGAGGTTGCTGCAAGAGGGAGGGGAAGTTATTTTGATTCAAGATTACGAGGCACATGAATTTAAAGAAATAATGACGTGCATGGATAAATAGTGCAACATTACATAAAAAAATTAGAATTGTCAATTTTGATTTCATGGTGACTTTAATTTAATCTCATGTAGCCAGAACCTTAAAGTCCACTTTACAGATAACTGCACAAATGATACCGAAGCTGAGACTACTGTTAATGTAGTTCTTTGTGTGTGTTTCTCAGGGAGGTGATTGAGAAGAAGCCAGAGGTGTTTAAGATTGCCTGTCTCACTGATATCAGAGATCTATTCAGTCCCATCAGACAGCCCTTCTATGCTGCCTTCGGCAACAGAACTAATGTGAGGGTTTCTGCAATATTACAAACATGCATTTCCAGGGAATTATGGGAGAGCCTGACCATATTTTGTTTCTGTGTCTAGGATGCATATGCATATAAGGAGGTTGGTGTGCCCGAGACTCACATATTCACTGTCAACCCGAAAGGAGAACTAATACAAGAAAAGACCAAAGCAAACAAGTCCTCGTAAGTTACATCTCACGCGCACACACGCACACACATGCACTTACTCACTTCTACTTTCATTGATAATATTCACAAATAAAAAAATCATTTTGTTTGACTGGCATTATGTGTGTTTGTGTGTGTTTCAGCTACTCTCATCTCAGCGAGCTGGTGGATCACTTCTTCCCCTTCATCTGTAAAGATCCAACCACATCCTTCGACTGTCCTGAGTTCAGCCATTTCTCATTCTGGAGGGAGCCGTTGCCTCCGCTGGACCTCGCTGATCTGATCTAGACGCATCATCCGTCTGGTTTAACTCCACACCAATCATCTCTCAATGTTATACCTCTTTCTCAATATTTCTTCTTTATATAGAGCTGAATGTGTCTGTGCATTTACAGGGAAACCTGCTGTAGCATTTAAACTGGAGATGTACACACACACACACACACACACACACACAAGCAAGCCTGTGAGTCTACACAAACACAGCATGACACATGCAATTGTAATGCGATAACACTATACTTAGCATCTTTTCTTCATCAGAAATGTTTTTTGACCCCACAGATGGAAACAAAACTCAAGAATCTGTTAAAGCCACTGTGTGCCTTCACTATTACTATAATACTGAGCTGGGATTCTCATGAATGTATGTTCATTTCAACTTCTCTGCCAAATAATGGCCTATGACGGATTTTTATTTGTATTTTTTATTTGAGTGGTTACTGTAAGAGTGTGAATTTATACAACTAAATTGTATTTCTATTTATTTTGAGCATTCAAATTGAGCAAAGACAATCTATATGTATTTGGCTTCCATTTATTGTATTTAAAAAAAAACATTGAAAATAAAAACATCACTGAGTGACACTTGAAAATTCACTTTACTGTGGTGTTTCCCAAAGTAAGCCTTACTTGCTCATTCATTAGTTCAAATCCTAATGTTGTGGTTAAACGTACCGTGCAAAGAATGCATGAATCCATGCTGGAAAATAGTTTAGCATTTAGACACCTTTGACATGCTGATTTTAAGAACTAAGATCTGTGACACAAAAAAATTTAATTTTGCATTCTGTATAGGAAGGATAAGGAATGATTCCAAACTTTGAACTCCGGTTATAACGAGGGAAATATCAACCAAAAACTTGTTCAAATAATATTATTTAAATAATTAATGTTATATTTGTCAGGGTTCTGTGTTTATGTTTTCTGTGTCACATGTTCCTTGTTCTCAGTTTTCCCACCACTAGTTTGTTTCCTTAGGGTGCGTTCACACTTGTAGTTCAGTTCATTTGGTTCATTTGGTCCGGACCAAAAAAGAAAAAAAAACATTTAGTCCTGGTCCGATTAGCGTTCAGACTGGCAATTTTATCACCGAACCAAAAGATACCGAACCTAAAGGCATAGGGATACATTCACAACCTGACTGGTTGATTTTATGACGTATTGCCTATTTTGAGATTGAACTTACCGAACATCCAAAACAATGCTGTGTACTGAGGTAAATGCTCTTGTTGTGTGTGCGTAGCCTGCATGTGATGGTATTTTGGCCAGCTGGGAACTCGTGAAGAGCTTATAAAATGTGTAAAGAAGTCAAAACAGCGGTGGGAATCCATCCGTCACACACACAAACGATCTGCTGCGTGGAGACGCGCGTCTGATGGCTGTGATGGGCAAACTCACAACTATGACGAGAAAAAAACGATATGCGTGAGGATTATGTCCTTTTTAGGGTCTAATTTTCCTGTTTTTGGTTTGTTTACATGTCTTTGTTCCGTGTTGCGTTCATATATCATTCGAACCGCACCAGAGTTCGTTTGGAAGCGGACTGAGACCCATCTTTTCAGCGGTCTCGGTCCACTTGTTTGGTGCGCACCAGGGCTCGGATGGCAGCGTTCACACATGCTCAAATGAACCGCACTAACAGAGCAATCGCACCAGGGTTCGTTTTAATCGAATCAAACATGCCAAGTTTGAACGCACCCTTAGTTACCTTCATTTGAGTTCATTTGTCCCAGATGTGTCTTGTTAATTAGCCTGGTTTGCCCCTCTGTTTGCCCTGTATATATTCCCTGTGTTCTCCCTCAGTCTCTGTCGGTTCTCGTCTGTATTTTACATTTGTGTTTGATGGTGTTATTCTTGTTTCCTGGATTATTATTAAAGTATTCCTTTCTACATTCCTCCTCATCGTGAGTGTTTATCCACCATGGCACGTGACAGAAGAACCGACCATAACAACACCATCCTGGCTGAGGACCACCTGTGTGGTTTAAGGCAGAGTAGTCGTCCGTTGGAGAGGTATGTGGAGGAGTTTTCTGAGCTCTCTTGTCAGGTGGGCTGGCCTGATGCTTCCCTTAGTGCTTGTTTTCTGATGGGCCTGGATGAGGATACCATTCGTTATAGTGAACCTGCTTGTTATTTCTCTCTAGTCGAGTCAATTAATCTCGTTCTCTATTTAAATGGTTCAAATTTTGAAGTTGAAGAAGTTAAATTAGAGAAGTATCGTCCTCATCCAGCCCCATCAGAAACACACGTGGCCTGGTCAGCTCACTCCCCGCCGGTTCCCTCCACATACCCCTCCAATGAATCGGTCCATTTCTGTCCTCCGGCACTTCCCCACGTCCTCAGTTCAGGGATCCTGATGGCCGCCTATCCAGAGCCTCGTCGCAAGATGGCCACCATCCTAGAGCCTCGTCACAAGATGGCCGCCATCCCAGAGCCTCGTCGCAAGATGGCCGCCGCCACGCCTGAGCCCTCGGTCAAGATGGCCGCCGCCACGCCTGAGCCCTCGGTCAAAATGGCTGCCGCCACGGCTCTGTATCTCTTCCTCACCCAGGATCCAGTCCCTGACCTCAGTCCAGTGATGGATCCTATCCCTTACCAGAGTCCTGAGGCGACTCCCTGCCTCGTCCCGAGTCCTGAGGCGACTCCCTGCCTCGTCCCGAGTCCTGAGGCGACTCCCTGCCTCGTCCCGAGTCCTGAGGCGACTCCCTGCCTCGTCCCGAGTCCTGAGGCGACTCCCTGCCTCGTCCCGAGTCCTGAGGCGACTCCCTGCCTCGTCCCGAGTCCTGAGGCGACTCCCTGCCTCACCCCGAGGCGGCTCCCTGCCTCACCCCGAGGCGGCTCCCTGCCTCGTCCCGAGTCCCGAGGCGACTCCCTGCCTCGTCCCGAGGCGACTCCCTGCCTCGTCCCGAGTCCTGAGGCGACTCCCTGCCTCGTCCTGAGGCGACTCCCTGCCTCGTCCCGAGTCCTGAGGCGACTCCCTGCCTCGTCCCGAGTCCTGAGGCGACTCCCTGCCTCGTCCCGAGTCCTGAGGCGACTCCCTGCCTCGTCCCGAGTCCTGAGGCGACTCCCTGCCTCGTCCCGAGTCCTGAGGCGACTCCCTGCCTCGTCCCGAGTCCTGAGGCGACTCCCTGCCTCGTCCCGAGTCCTGAGGCGACTCCCTGCCTCGTCCCGAGTCCTGAGGCGACTCCCTGCCTCACCCCGAGGCGGCTCCCTGCCTCACCCCGAGGCGGCTCCCTGCCTCGTCCCGAGTCCTGAGGCGACTCCCTGCCTCGTCCCGAGGCGACTCCCTGCCTCGTCCCGAGGCGACTCCCTGCCTCGTCCCGAGGCGACTCCCTGCCTCGTCCCGAGTCCTGAGGCGACTCCCTGCCTCGTCCCGAGTCCTGAGGCGACTCCCTGCCTCGTCCCGAGTCCTGAGGCGACTCCCTGCCTCGTCCCGAGTCCTGAGGCGACTCCCTGCCTCGTCCCGAGTCCTGAGGCGACTCCCTGCCTCGTCCCGAGTCCTGAGGCGACTCCCTGCCTCGTTCAGAGTCCAGTGACGGCTTCAGCCCGTGACCAGAGTCCAAGGACGGCTTCAGCCCGTGACCTGAGTCAAGACTCCACTCCAGTCCCGGAGCCCGCTCGAGTCCTGCTCCAACCCACAAGCCAGCTCCAGCCCACAAGCCTGCTCCAGGGTCCATTCTGACCCAGAAGCCCAGAGCTCCTCCCAAGAAAATTTTGGGGGGAGGCTATATGGCTTTGATCAGCGTGGAGCCTAAGGTCAAGGCCACGGAGCCCGATTGACTCGACTAGAGAGCCCCTGAGTTACCGGCGCCGCCCTGGACACCTGCATAGCCGGGGCCACCCTGGAGGCATCCTAGCCAGTCTGCTCCTGCCCTACCCGAGGTCGCGCCTTCCGGGAAGGGGGAGTAATGTCAGGATTCTGTGGTTATGTTTTCTGTGTCACATGTTCCGTGTTCTCGGTTTTCCCGCCACTAGTTTGTTCCCTTAGTTACCCTCATTTGAGTTCATTTGTCCCAGGTGTGTCTTGTTAATTAGCCTCGTTTGCCCCTCTGTTTGCCCTGTATATATTCCCTGTGTTCTCCCTCAGTCCATGTCGGTTCTCGTCTGTATTTTACGTTTGTGTTTGATGGTGTTACTCTTGTTTCCTGGATTATTATTAAAGTCTTAATTTCTACATTCCTCCTCATCGTGAGTGTTTATCCACCATGGCACATGACAATATTCACACATTAGGGGTATTTTTTTTTAGTTAGAATCTCTTTGACCGAAATATATTGTAATATAAATGTTAGAGATTATATATATATATATATATAAATTATACACACACATATATATATATATGTATATATAAAAATAAATATAAAAATGTTTAGGTTGATACTACCTGGCTGGCCAAAATGTATTTATTTATGTTTATATTTTTATTACTGCGTAAAAACATATTTAACAATCTATTATAATTAATAAAAAAAATATTGGTTATATTATATATGAGTAATATATTTTCCTAAACTTATTTTTATCTGGTTCTTGTCCACGTCAAAAATATTTTTGTCAAATGGGAACTTTTATTTGTTAATGGAGGTTGTTGTAGTTTTATTTTTTTTTTTTCTGGTGTGGTTCAAAATATAAAAAGAAATAAAATCAGCAAAAGATGAAGGAAGGTATTGACCGTGCTTCTTTTTTATATTGCGTGATAAAACGGGTCAAAGACAACTTCTGTAAACTCCAATTACGTCATCATATTAGTGTTTTGTTGTTATCTCGGATGTGTGGATTAAATGCTTAAGTAAACACGATTGAGCTGCTGCAGCAGTTTGACTAAATAAAGGTGTGTATGGCTGTAAATGCAGATCACAGGCACTCCTTCAACTCTTAACGATACGCTCACTGTCTGTCTGTATGAACAATAACTGTTGGTTTACGTAGCAAACAGCACGTCCCGAGGCGACTCCCTGCCTCGTCCCGAGTCCTGAGGTGACTCCCTGCCTTGTGCCGAGTCCTGAGGCGACTCCCTGCCTCGTCCTGAGTCCTGAGGCGACTCCCTGCCTCGTCCCTAATCCTGAGGCGACTCCCTTCCTCGTCCAGAGTCCAGTGACGGCTTCAGCCCGTGACCAGAGTCCAAGGACGGCTTCAGCCCGTGACCTGAGTCAAGACTCCACTCCAGTCCCCGAGTCAGCCCCAGACTCCGCTCGAGTCCCGGAGCCCGCTCAAGTCCTGCTCCAACCCACAAGCCAGCTCCAGCCCACAAGCCTGCTCCAGGGTCCATTCCAACCCAGAAGCCCAGAGCTCCTCCCAAGAAAATTTTGGGGGGAGGCTATATGGCTCCGATCAGCGTGGCCGGGTCTAAGGTCAAGGCCATGGAGCTCGATCCGCCATGGCTTCCCGAAGGGCCTGATCCACCATGGCCACCTGAACTGCCCGCACCACCATGGCCCCCTGAGTTACTGGCGCCGCCCTGGACACCTGCATGGCCGGGGCCACCCTGGAGGCATCCTAGCCGGTCCGCTCCTGCCCACGGCCTCCAGGGTGCCCACCCCGAGGTCGCGCCTTCCGGGAGGGGGGAGTAATGTCAGGGTTCTGTGTTTATGTTTTCTGTGTCACATGTTCCGTGTTCTCAGTTTTCCCGCCACTAGTTTGTTCCCTTAGTTACCCTCATTTGAGTTCATTTGTCCCAGGTGTGTCTTGTTAATTAGCCTCGTTTGCCCCTCTGTTTGCCCTGTATATATTCCCTGTGTTCTCCCTCAGTCTCTGTTAGTTCTCGTCTGTATTATATGTTTGTGTTTGATGGTGTTACTCTTGTTTCCTGGATTATTATTAAAGTCTTCCTTTCTACATTCCTCCTTATCGTGAGTGTTTATCCACCATGGCACATGACAATATTCACACATTAGGGGTATTTTTTTTAGTTAGAATCTCTGACCAAAATAAATGAAATATATTGTAATATAAATGTTAGATTTTATATATATATATATATATATATATATATATATATATACATATATACATATATATATAATATGTTTAGGTTGATACTACCTGGCTGGCCAAAATATATTTATTTATGTTTATATTTTTATTACTGTGTAAAAACATATTTAACAATCTATTATAATTAATAAAAAAATATTGGTTATATTATATATGAGTAATATATTTTCCTAAACTTATTTTTATCCTGTTCTTGTCCACGTCAAAAATATTTTTGTCAAATGGGAACTTTTATTTGTTAATGGAGGTTGTTGTAGTTTTATTATTTTTTTTCTGGTGTGGTTCAAAATATAAAAAATAAAATAAGCAAAAGATGAAGGAAGGTATTGACCGTGCTTCTTTTTTATATTGCGTGATAAAACCGGTCAAAGACAACTTCTGTAAACTCCAATTACGTCATCATATTAGTGTTTTGTTGTTATCTCGGATGTGTGGAGTAAATGCTTAAGTAAACACGATTGAGTTGCTGCAGCAGTTTGACTAAATAAAGATGTGTATGGCTGTAAATGCAGATCACAGGCACTCCTTCAACTCTTAACGATACGCTCACTGTCTGTCTGTATGAACAATAACTGTTGGTTTACGTAGCAAACAGCACGTTTTCAATATCAGGAGAAGTGAATCTTAATTTAAGAGGAAAATGCAGGTATGTGCAGCATATTAACCTTAAAGAAATATAAGTAGAAATACTGTGACATAAACCCATAAATTAATCGAGTCTATCTAGTAATCTCTATAGGTTATACAGTAACACACGAGCGATGATGTAGGCGGTGCGACGGTAACGGCAGGAAAACGAAACTGTGCATCGATTATTACTGCAGGCGTTAACGGGAGTGCGTCGCGTTTGGTTTGATGTAAACGAAAACATAATATTGTGTTGCTATGATGATTGTATACACACAGTTCGACGTGCATCTGCATCGAGTTGTGTGTGCGTTCTAGGTAAGACATGCACGTTTCTATTTTATGTTGGAAAAATGGCTGAACATAAACAACTAAAAGCGCCCACGTCTTTGTGAAAGGGTTTCTACCCTTATACTACACGCGATAACCAGCATGGCGAGATTTAGGATATAAAAGTGAGTGGTGTGTCTTAGTGGTTGACGGCCACAAATTTGTTCGAGGAAGGCGTCAAAGTCTAGTCTCATTCACACTGTCTGTCAGCGGGTTCATGGCTGCAGGTCGCGCCATTCGCCGCTAGTTGGCGTCCTGTCGCTTTATTTTAGCTTCGGCAATCTGACCACAAAATATATCCCAGCTTCTCAGAGCTTTTGCTAAACGTTCTGTTCTGGCAAGATTCTCTTAAATTTATGAACAAATGTTCTTCCAGTAACGTTAATAGTACGTTTGCTCCTGGTTATATGTTCTTTAATAATGTTCTCAAAACGTTAACATAAAAACGTTATCATTCATGGAACGTTTTTCTGAAACCTTTTGAAGTTTGTGTAACTTTTTTAAATGTTACTTCTTGATTCAGAACGTTCAGAGAACATTCAAAAATAGCATTCCCATAATGTTTGCAGAATGATAAAATGGAATGTTCTCTTACCCTTCGCATTACAACTAAAAAACGTTTTTAAATCATTTTAAAAACTGGACGTTTTCAACATTCAGTAGCAAATAACGTTTTATTAACTTAAAGTGGATGTTAGCAAAATGCTAGATGCTGTTTTATTTGATTTCAACAAAATAGTTATTAATTTAATGGGTAACACTTTAGTTAGGGTCCAATTCTCACCATTAACTAGTTGCTTATTAGAATGCATATTACTAGGATATTGGCTGTTTATTATTACTTATAAAGCACATATTAATGCCTAATTCTGCATGACCATATTCTACATCCCTTTCCTACCAATACCTAAACTTAACAACTACCTTACTAACTATTAATAAGAAGTAATTAGGAGTTTATTGAGGCAAAAGTCATATTTAATAGTTAGTTAATAGTGAGAATTTGACTCTTAGATTCCTAGATTCTTATCTGCTATTAAACACTTATAGGGAAGCCTATATTTATAAATTTGTTTCAAAATTCCATGATGAAATTAAGATACATTGAGAAAGTTCATAATTGATACTAAAAATAAATAGCTACACGTAATTCTTCATCATGGAATGTCAGATGTACTTATATTTGAAATTTTAATTAAAAAAAGTTTTAAGTTTTAATTTTTATTTTCATGAAGGGAGACATTTTGTCACATATCTATTAGCATGAAGCCAAATGACCATATATGTAGGCTAACTATATGTTTTCTCTGTCTGTATTACACAGAGATAATCATAATGGCAGACTTATATTCAGAGGGCTGTTTGGAGTCAGAGCTCACCTGTCCCATCTGTCTCCATCTCTTCCTGGACCCGGTCACTCTTCCTTGCGCTCACAGTTTCTGCCTGGTTTGCCTGGAAACACCTGATAGGGATAAGACTTCTGGATCTGCTCAAGAACTTTGTTGCCCCGTATGTGGACAGGAACATCTCAGCCCAGAGTCCCTACCGAGAAATGTCAAACTGAAACAAATAGTTGAGAACTACAAGGCCAACAGTGCCAGTGGTGAACCTCACTCCAGTGCAGAAGACAAGATAATCAATGATGAACCATCTTCAGAAGACACTGATGAGTCCACGTCAACAGATTGTGGGAAAAACTCTCTTGAGGGGACGGAAGCCAATGGACGGAGGTCTAGATTAAGTCCCATTATAACTAGTCTTCAAGAAAAGCTTGCTCTAGTAGATGATCTGGTCAATAAAGAAACGGCCAGAGAGGCTGCGGTCAAAGCGACACATGCTGATCTGAGGAAAGATGTGAGCAGCGTTCTGCAGGAGATGGCAGAGCTACTGGAGACCTACAGAACGACTGGAATGAAACTTCTGGAGGTTGAACTGAAGCCCAGAGAAGACGCTGTTGGGAAAAGAGTACAGATGCTATCAGACCTCCAGAAGCAGCTGAGATCGGCTGAACTTCGGGTCAACGCGTTAATGGGCGAGACGGAAGATGCGTGTTTCAGTGACGGAGTCCGAGATGTCGAGAGCCAAGTTTCCAGCTTGACTGTGGAGCCTCTGCGGGACTTTATGAGCGATTTGGAATTATCCAGCAATTTGAAAAAACTCTGTGAGAAAATCGAGCACCAAAACAACCAACTCCGTCTTGGACTTGGATCCGCTCAGCGGGCTCTACGTGTTGTTCTCAACCCGTCTGAGTTGACATTCAACCCCGATACCATCCATCCCAATCTGGTCTTGTCGGAAGACCTTAAAACTGTGTCTTTTAGCGTTGCCAAACAGCCATATTCGGCCAGTTCTCAGAGGTTTACCAGTTTTTTCCAAGCTTTAAGCTCCCAGAGCTTCGTCCAAGGAGAACATCTTTGGACCTTTCAGGCTGAGGGTTGTCCTTGGGTTATGGCCGTGTGCTACGGTGAACTTCCCCGATCCGGTTCTGGTAGCGGTCTGGAGAGCAGCGCTGGATCCTGGTGCCTCATGTACTGTGATAACCTTCTGAGGGCGTACGAAAAAGGAAAGGACACACCACTTAGACGTACGCCATCTCTGAAGAGAATGGAGATACACCTCAGCTTCAGCACTGGCACTTTAGCGTTCTACAGCGTTAGTGATGTGAGTGGGGATAAAACTCATCTGCATACTTTTAAAGTCAGCTTTACGCACCCGGTGTATCTGGCCGTAAGGATGATGTCTGGTCAGCCCAAAGCACATATAACAGTCAACTAGCTATTTCATACAAATGCTGTACTACACCTTACAATGGAATTATTGCAGACGGATAAAGTTTAGTGCACTCCATTACAGCGGTGTATTGGGAGATTATTTAAATGGCCATTAGAGTAAACCACTTGTTTCTGCACGGCTTTCACCTTGTGCCACTAGTTGTCAAATATATTTTTTGCAACTTATTCATCCATATTTGTCCTTTTCTGATGAAGTTATGATGCAATACGTCATTAATGTTCACCTCTTATGCACTGAATGCATCTTGCTGCACATTAATTGTCACGTGCATTCTGCTTTCAATATTTAATTTAATCAAAATATGGTGTTTCTTGACTCATGTGATGTTGCATTTGAGCATGTGACATTAATTCAAGCCTGCATTACATTTGCTTGTCATTTAAAAAAAAAAAAAAAAAAAAAAAAAAATCTAATTCTGTTTCTGTTTCTTTGCTGTGCTTTTCTTTTAACATGTGTATTAATACTTTTGTTCTGTCTACATTTAAATAAACAGTAGCATCTACATTTTTCTAAGTATTTGCCTATTGTCTTTTTAAAACCCCAAAGATTATTTTATCGTAATTTTTTACTTTTATTTTGAAGTGTTGGCTGCACGGCGACCATCGACTTCGGAAAGACGGTTAGTCTTTTATTTTGAAGTTTCGCTCAGATAGGGATCTGTGTAGTTTATATATATATATATATATATATAGTTATAGTATATTTAGTAGTATACTATTATGTAGTACATAAATTTCAATTTTAGCGTGTTTTATTATCATCACAAAAACTATATATTAGTACTGATAAAGAATAGAGTTAATTAATAAGATTTAAATAATATATAACAAATGCAAATTAAATATCAACACATTAAACAAAATAGTAGTAGTGCAATATCCTTCTGACTACCAGAAAGAAAAAAAAAAGTTTTGTGAATTTAGTATTTTTTTATGTCATTATTTTTTTATGTCATTACATTGTTTGGAGCATAAGAAATGGAAAAATAACATTTTTGAAAAATGATATTTTATTCATATGTTATGCTATGTCCGCTGTAGTGGACACCAGGATGCGGTTTTTAAAAAAATAAAAATAAAAAGACATAAATAGACATGAAAGGTCAAAAAATGGGATTTTTTAAATCACCAATCAATTAGGTTACATGATTGTTTATGCCAAATGATTCTCAACTATATATGAAAGATATAACAGAATGATCTAATATACCATTTTGCTTTATGCAATATGTGTGCAAAATATATAAATGGGATTTTTTCCCATTATATACAATGTATCTACATGCTGTATGTAATTTGCATATTAATGTGTTCTTGGAGCAACATCTAATGAAAAAAGAAGTGTAATAATGGGAGTAATAATTGGCAAGTTTTTATAATATCATCTCATATTTCATAGGAATATTGATATATAATTTATTTCCCTATTCACTTCTTGTGTCTCCCAAAATGCCTCATAAACATGCTTTAAGTCCTGGTGTTCACTACAATGGACATGTATTAAATCTATGTCCTGTTTCGCAACAAAGTCGTATTTTGATTTGAAACCCCAAATTTTTCCTGATATGTTGATTTATGACAAACAATATGAAAATTAGTCAGAAGTAAATGATAATAACAAAATATTATCATATTTCCATAAGGGTGTTAAATTTGATCACTAAATTAATGTCACCCATATTTAAAGACCAAGGAGAGGGAGTGGTCATGGTAAAACTTCCAAACATCTGGTATCTCTGAAAAGCCCTGAATGTGCTCTTTACAGGACATCCAGACAAAACGGTGACATGTAGCTAAGGTCTCAGAGAAATTCGCTAAAATATAATGTCCTCTACAGACTACAAAACTCCATAGCTGGGTGTCAGGAGGATATAAAGTAAAATGAAATAAAATAAAACAAAACCTATGAAAGTAGTTAATTTTATACACATACTGTATGTATTTATTGTTTGTCTCGAGTCTTTTATTGTGAAGTGTCGCATAGATGGCGGCCATCTTTGATACGACAACGCATTCAAGCTGACTTTTATCTGACAAACGAATCGCGACTGACGCATCAGTTTCGTTCCGCCTGTAAACAACAAACAACCGACACACCGACTAAAGTTATTATGCCTCAAATAATAACCTATGATCACGTTAATGCTGAAGCACACCAGCCTCTGATCTGAGATCATCATCACTTAAAGGTGAGCTGTGTTTATGAGGTTTATCAGCTGAAATATGTATTTGCAGTGTGTGTGAATTGTGTTATATGATACATTACAATATAAACATATCACATTCGTGCAATACACATACAGGAATATTCTAGTTCACTGAAGCTTTGAATTTGTATTTGGATCAGTATATGTTGTGTTTTCTCACACAGACTGTGAGCTGTTATGTAACGTCATATATCTTTAAATACACAAACACATTCCAGCGGAAGAACTTTGTTACATTCGAAACATTCTGATCTCTTCGAAATATAATATTTTTAAAAATAAATTGAAATGAAAATGAATATTTAAGGGACGACGAACAGTCATCCAGTTATTAAATTATCTAAAGTGGGGCAGGTGTTATTTTTTTATTATTTATATACTATTATAGTATTTATTAATATTGTAATTAGTGTTTATTTTTTATATTTTCAGTCTTCATTTTAACTTTAGATTAAGTTTAGGGATTTTGTTATGAGCTTTGTAAAAAAAAGAAATTCTTTTTAGCATTAATTTATTTTTATTTAAGTTTTAGTGATTTTAGTACTTGCCAAGGCAACATTTTGAATTTTCAAAAGTATTTTAAATTTATGTTCTTTTATGTGAAATGATTGTTTCGACAAAATTGTGAATCTAATCTTGTGCGTTTTTATTATCAATAACTCCTAGAAATATGTGCTTTACATGCAAATAAATGGTTTGTGTATGAATATGTATTATATGTGTAAGTATGAGTGTAAATTGAAGTAGTTGTGTGTCCTGCAGAGGTTTAATCCAGAATGCTGGAGACTGTGACTGATGTGCCAAATTTGGTCCATTATGGCAACACCAGTGTTTTTCCCACTGCGGAGAACAGCTCTCAGTTCAACCCTGACCGTGAGATCAACATCACCAAACCACACAAGTGTCTGCAGATCCTGTATGAGGACATCGGGCAGTCTAGGTACGGCCGTCTCACTTTAATAAATGTCTGCAGGACACGTATATGTCCTTTGATATGGTGATTTTATATGTCAGTGCACATTCATGCAAGTGTGTTATATTTGCAGAAAAAATATCTGTAGTTTTGTCTTTGCTTTGGCTTTTCTGTGATTGTCTGAAATCATGTAGTCTTATTTGCATATAAGCATACTTCCTAATTTCTTTATCTAGCCTATGTACTCTATTTCCATGTAGTAAAGTGAAGTTGTAGCAGTGCATGCGTTTTATCTAGTTATGTTAAATATGTGGTGAAACTGACTGTATTTTTGGTCTGGGCACTTTGCCATGTTTGAATGCCTGAAGAATGTAGTTTCTAAGCTCAGTTTTCTCTTAGATACAGTTGGTCTTGTGTCGGATCTGACAGTAGACGCTTGTGAGGCGCGTGAAATGTGATTTTAGATATGGAGGCTATTTACAACACGAGCTTTCAATTCTGCTTTCGTTTCTGTGCCAGTATGTCTCTTATGAAATGGGACTGTCCTCTGTATTTTTATTAAAAGTCCCTTCTGATTCTCCTGGGATGTTTAGTTTTGTTTTCCTTTGAGGATATTTGTGTTAGTGAATGTCTCTCTGAGCTCAGCATAGTTTAAAGAGGCTCTTCAGAGACTACAGATGTTTGCTCAATCAGTGAAGACAACTTCCTCTACTTCTTTGTTAAAATTACATATCAGCAAATTGAATAGAAAGAAAAGCAGTAGGTCTATTGTTTGGAATTTCCTATTGTATCTGAGTAATTTCTTGTAAGCAAATTTCAGAGGAAAACAGATTTTAAAGCAGTTTTTAAAGCGGAAATGTGAGTTTTAAAGAAAAGTGAGTTTTTTTTTTAAGCAGGGAATTTCTGTAAGGGACATCAGGACTTTTTTACACTACAATTAAATAGTGCACACAAAAATGAATAATATTTCTATGAAACTTTAACAAGATAATATTTTCATTATAACAATACTGTTTTGTATTACATTAATGTTTAAAAGATTGGGGTCGGTAAGATTTTTTAATGTTTTCTAAAGAAAAACTAATATTCGTGAAATATTATTACAATCTCAAAGAACTGTTTTATATTTGCATATATTGTAAAATGCAATTTATTCCTGTGATGCAAAGATGCTGATTTGCTGATCAAGAAACATTTCTGATTATTATCAATGTTGAAAACGGTTATGCTGCTTCATATTTTTGTTATATATATATATATATATAATTAGGATTCTTTGATGAATAGAAAGTTCAAAGAACAGCATTTATTTGAAATAGAATCTTTTGTAAAATTATAAATGTTTTTATTGTCACTTTTGATCAATTTAATGTGTTTTTGTTGAAAAAAGCTATGAATTTCTTTAAAAATTAATAAAAATCTAAGGTAACACTTTATTTTAGGGTCTTTTAACTAGTTGCTTATTAGCATGCATATCAATAGAATATTGGCTATTTATTAGTACTTATTAAGCACATATTAATGACTTATTCTGCATGACCTTATTCTACATTCTTAATCCTACCCAATAACTAAACTTAACAACGACCTTACTATTAATAAGCAGTAAATTAGGAGTTTATTGAGGGAAAAGTCGTAGTTAATAGTTTATGTGTTCTCTATACTAAAGTGTTACCAAATCGAATGACCCCAAACTTTTGATCCAGTGTACAAGTTTTACAAAGAATTAAACATTATGCAATAATACAGGACATAAATATTATAGAAACAAATAATTCCATAATACCTTTAATTACATAGCTGAGTTTCATATGTGTTTGCATTGTATATGTTTTTTGTAAGTTGAAATTTCTTCATAAAATAAAGCTTAAAATTAAACTTCATTGACTGCAGGTACTGCGAATATATGTATGCTAGTATAAACATTTTAACATTTTTATACATATCTTTTTATTTTTATGAATGTTACAGAGAACAAGTTAAAGAGGAAAATTAGTCTGAAACCTAAAATATATTTGTTAATCAAAGACATCACTTACAACACCCAATGTCCTCTACAGAGAGACACATAAAAATATTCAAAGGATATAATGCAAATAAAAAAGAAAAGCTAAACACTAAAACCTTTCTTTCTGGTTCCCAGGAGGTGAATGTGTGGGTATTGGTTAAATAGGTATTTTCCATCACAGCATCAAAGTTGAAAATCCTGTTTTTGATGTGCTTGTGTGTGTTTTGTGTGTGTGTGTGGTCTAGTATTGTAGTAATGAATTTCTGTTTTCTGTGTTGTTTTATCTAAACGTGTTTAATGAACACTGTCTTCACACTCTCTCACAGCAGTAAAGCTTCTGTTTAGGGTGAGATCGTAACAATTTGTCTCTGTTTGTCTGTCAGGGTTCGTTTCTGGGATCTGATGCTGCTCATCCCAAACGTGGCCTTCCTCATGTTCCTGATGTGGAAGCTTCCTTCTGCCCGCGCTAAGATCCGTCTGACCTCCAGCCCCATATTCGTGGCGTTTTACATACTGGTAAGCAGCAAAACATCTCGCATGACCTGAAACTGCAGTGTGGAAGTTTGAATTCTGTGGGATTTTCTTCAGTGAGTGAAACCTCTAGTGCTACTAGTGATCAAACCTCTAGCACTAAATCTTAAAGGGATAGTTCACCTAAAAATGAAAGTTCTGTCATCCTTTACGCATCCTCATGTCGTTATATACCCATAAGACTTTTGTTAATCTTCAGAACACAAATGAAGATATATTGATATATAGATATATAGATATAAATGAAGATATCTATTCCCCCAAATCCCTTCAAAATGTTAATAGAGATGGTACAATAAATCCATATTAACTAGGGGTGCACAGTTAGGATTTTTTTGGCCCATACGATACCGATTTTAACAAACTACTATTGGCCGATTCCGATACCGATATTTGTCACTTGTTCTCTTATTTGAACTTTAAAATATACTAGTGTTTTGATCATGTTTTAAATTAGCAAAGTTCAAAAACGTGTGCATTAAGGTATACTAGCTAGTTTATTGCTGCATCATTAAATAATTTCTACTGATCATGGATTGGATCTATTTAACATTTAACAGGTCAACATAAATACGTAAATACAACAGATGCATATGAAATAAACAGTATTTTTCAGTTAGGTCTAACAGTAGTTTTCATGTACAGGAATACAGTAATCAAATGTAAAATATATTCTTCATTGTATAAATTAAATAAAGATTAATCCTCTAAGAGCTTTAACACTAAGCTCTTAAGATTAACAATTTAAGAGCTGCACAGATCCAATATACTGTTGCACATGCATTTTATTTCTCAACTGTTTATGTTCATTTAAGACATAACGGACTATGTTTACAAGGATACTCACCAAGACGGGCATTTTGATATCATTTTGTGTGAATTATAAGAAGTGAAAGAGAACTCAATTCAGTATTTGCTTGCTGTCTAAAACGGTGATTTTCGGGTGCGCGCTTTGGATGTGTGTGCACAAAACTTCTCACACAGCGAGTACCAAATTTAGTTATCTTTCACATCTTCTTGTGCTTGAATATTTAAAATCGCAAGGCTTAAAAACACGTGCAAAGGATAAACTTTCATGAAGATGCAGAACTGGCCTGGTTCGGGCAGTTCCGTCAATTGTCCCGAGCGCCTTTCACGCTGATACTGGGCAGTCCGTCCTTATTGTCGAGCACTGCTGTATTTTGTACCGATTTCATTTTGTTTTAGCAAGTATTTAATTATTTAATTAATTATTACCCAGAGGAAAAACGTTGGATTATTCAACTCACTGCCTTCACGCATTTAATTAATAAACCATCGGTTTGTTATATTGGCATTTTTCATGCTATAACCGATATGCTGATGGTTTTAAATTGATCAAAAATCGGCTGATATATCTGTGCATCTCTAATATGAACTAAGCGGTTTATTACAAGTGTTTTGAAGAGACACGAGCGCTTTGACCAATGAGGTTCATTCTCACGTCAAGTGTCTCTTCAGAAGACTTGGATTAAACCACTCGGTTCTTTATGATCTCTTAATGAATGTTTTGAAGAGTTTTGGGTGAATGGTCTTTCAGTGGAGGGACAGAAATCTCTCTGATTCCATTAAATATTTCTTCATTTGTGTTCTGAAGATGAATGAAATTCTTATGAGTTTGGAATGACATGAGGGTGAGTAAATGATGGCATAATTAAATTTTTTAGGTGAACTATACCTTTAAAGTTAAGTTTGTGCACCGTCCTGCAGCGTTTGAATGATTTCTCAAATCACGTGTGTTGTTGAGGTGTTTTCACCTGCTGCACCATAAAACTTGTGAAAAAATCCCTCAGACTCTCATGGAAGTTTGGTTTCTGTCACTCCACATCTGTGTTGTAGTTTTGAGTGTTGTACTTTCAGATTTGGTATGTGGTAACAGGCTCTTTCTCTTGTGCCGTTCAGGTGTTTGTGGTGGCGGCTGTAGGCATCACACGTGCCGTAGTCTCCATGACCGTCAGCACATCTAGCTCTGCCACACTCATAGATAAGGTAAAAACACAAACACACAGAACTATCTTAATGATTACTTCATATTGATTTCGGTCAATCTTTAATTATTTATGGAGCTGTAAACAACCTAAGAAGAAATTTGTTGACATAAAAAGAAGTGTTGGGCCTGAAACATGCCTCCAAAATAAATGCCTCTATTTTTTCCTGTTATCTAAGCTATGCTATTGTGATTTCATTATATTCAGCTCTAGACCTATCAAGTTTGCTTTGTTTAATGTATTTGACACACTACCGTTCAAAAGTTTGGGGTCACAAAGATTCTTTATACAGTGAGAAATTAATACTTTTATTCAGGAAGATACATTAAATTGATAGAAAGTGACAGTGAAGACATTTATATTGTTATAAAAGAATTTCAAATAAATGCTGTTCTTTTGAACTTCCTATTCATCAGAAAATCCTGGGGAAAAAATGTATCAAGGTTTCCACAAAAGTATATTAAGCACAACTGTTTTCAACATTGATAATAATCAGAAATGTTTCTTGAACAGCAAATCAGCATATTAGAATGATTCTGAAGGATCATGTGACACTGACGACTGGAGTAATGATGCTGAAAATTCAGCTTTGATCACAGGAATAAATTACATTTTACAATATATTCACATAGAAAACAGGCATTATAAATTGTAATAATATTTAGCTGTTTTTACTGTATTTTTGATCAAATAAATGCAGCCTTGGTGAGCAGAAGAGACTTATTTAAAAAAAACATTACAAAATCTTATCAACCCCAAACTTTTGAACAGTAGTGTACTTAGTGAAACATATAGTCAGTGAGAAAAGGTTGACAGAAGAAATGTAGGCTGGGGCTTGATTTTATCCATCTTAAACTGATTAGACTGTGAAACTGGATGGTGTTTATATGACAAGTGAGCTGAAACAGAAAGTTAAGATGGAACAAATTATTATATTATGATGACAAACATTCATATCTTTAGAATAATGTGACTAATGAATCTTTCACAATCAGACCAGGAACATGAATTAAGAAAGTAAATATAGTCTTAATTTCATGTTGATTTGCAGATGTATCTGGTTTGATGACAATGTAATGAACACATTAAGATGGTTGTAGTGTAATTGTGATGTGATCCATTGGTCATTTCTGTGTTTGTGTGTTTACAGGTGCTTTGGGAAATCACAAGGTTCTTTTTATTAGCTATTGAGCTCAGCGTCATCATACTCGGATTGGCTTTTGGTATGTTCCTGCTTTATACATGTGTATTTTGGGATCTCATATCTGTTTCTCATAAAAATCTACTTTTTAAAGTGGGTGACAGTGATTTTAAGACATTTCCATGTTATGTTGCATTGTACCTCAGGGTGTATTCACACCTGTCTTGTTTGGTTCGATTGAATCAAACTCAAGTTTGTTTCCCCCTTGGTGCGGATCTTTTGGGCAGATGTGAATACAGCAATCGCACTCGGGCCAAACAACTGTACCGAGACCCAACTGAAGAGGTGGTCTCGGTCCGGTTCCAAACAAACTCTGGTACGGTTCTCTGCTTGAGAATTTCTGTCCAATGAATGGATGACCTTAACACACGTGTGGTTTTGTTTACAAATTTTGGTTCACTTGCAAAAAGGGCCGTGTGAAAGCGAACCATACCAAACAAACAAAAAAAAATCAGCATTGTATTTGGTCTGGACCAAAGCAAGTGAACTAGCGGACTTTCCTGGTGTGAATACACCCTTATTGTGCAGTGAGAGCCTATTCAAATGAAGGGGTTTTTTTTGTATGTGCTGCACTTCCTGTTAAAGTGGCGTGTGTTATGATTGTGTTTGTTCAGGCCATCTGGAGAGCAAGTCCAGCATCAAGCGTGTGTTGGCCATCACTGCAGTCCTGTCTCTGGCGTACTCCATCACACAGGTGTGTTTATTGCACCAAAAACTCTGAAGGTGATCTTTAAAGTGCCCCCTATTATGCTTTTTTGGATTTGACCTTTCATGTAGTGTGTAATAAAGCTGTTTGTAAGTCCTGTGGGTTATTTATTGCTGTAATACAACATCTTTTGCTCTTTCAGGGGACTCTGGAGATTCGTTTCCCAGACAAACACCTCTCCGCCAAAGACTTCAACATCTACGGCCACGGTGGGCGGCACTTCTGGTTGGCCAGCTCCTGTTTCTTTTTCCTGGTACCTAATTAAGTACTTATCCTTTCTTTTGAATCCATCTTGAGTTTATATATTCAGTGATTTATTTTATTCTGCATTAAAATCTGTTTTAGGTGTATTCCTTAATAGTCATTCTACCTAAAACTCCAATCAGAGAGAGAATCTCGTTACCATGTGAGTAAATGCCTCTGGTCACGTGTGTTCAGTGTTTGACATGTAGGAATGGCAGATCATTCAGATGATGATGTGAATGTGTTTCTCATTCTCGCGCTGCAGCAAAGAGGAGTTTTTATGTGTACGCTGCGATCCTGTCCGTACTGAATCTGGTCCAGGGTTTGGGAAGCGCGCTGCTCTGCGCTGACATCATCGAAGGCCTGTGGTGAGAATTCATGTCTTTCTGTCAAACGTATTATGTTTTTACTTTTTAGCAGTCCAATTAACAGAAGAGTTGTTTTCATCCACAGTTTTAAATTTAGCAATTCAGCAAATTTAACATGCGCGCAAAATTGGAATATTGCATAAAACATTTGCGAATAAAGCATTGTTTTTATCCCATGTGTTCAAGAGAACAAAATCGTCATTTCCTGGGAAGTTGGTGCAAAATATCTGTGATAAAAATGGAAGTTGCTGCAGTCGGAAGAAACTGTGGCTCTTTTTTCCTCCATCATAAATGACTTGCGTCTCAGAGCGGCAGACGAAACGCAATAAACACTATCATATTCTCTTGCGTTCGGATGATGGTGTTTGGAATGCAATCGTGTGAGACGCTTCTGGGAGGGAATTAAACCAAATCATTCTGATTACAGACTTTGACTCAGGCATTTCAGAACCACCAAACCAACATTTGAGATGCTGTGATGCGATTGGTTCGCTGGTTAGTCCAGTTATCCAATCACATCGTCTGTTGAGTCACATGAGTTTTTTGTTGCACATCAGGGGTTTATTCAGTAAATGTGTTTCATCGTAGTTTATGCCCATGTCTTCTTATCAGATAAAAAATTATCCACGTCAATTAAGCGCATACTTTTTATTTGTGCATTTTTAGAATTAATGCACATCTTGGTGTTTCCATCCAGCTTTTTTATGCGATATCCATAAATATTTTAATTTTGTATACATCTCATTTCCTATGTTTTATATCATGTATTTGACACTATGTCCTGCTCTCCAGATTGAAAAATGCATCTGAGTGAAGCCCAAAAGTAAAAAAGCTTTTATTTTGTATTCTCTTCTAATATAATACAAAATCATTATTTTGTCAACATTATATTATCATTATATAAAAAATATGAGTGAAAATTTGAGCATGAATCTGAGAATGCCTTTGGTTTGTCTGATGATTTAAGAACGCGACAAAGATAATAGATATATTAAAATAAGTGCCCCTATTATACTAATTTAAAGGTTCCTAATTTTGTTTTGGAGTCTCCTACAACAGGTTCAAATGCATCAAAGGTCAAAAACACTTAAATTTTCTCATAATATCCATTGCAGCATCAGCTCTTTCCTCACAGTGTCTGAAACGGTTCGATAAAGGATTCAGTGTCTCTAAGCCCCTCCTTTCTGAGAGTCTGCTCTGCTCTGATTGGTCAGATGGCCAAGTCTGTTGTGATTGGTCAACCACTTAGAAACCCAAACGTCCATTATCATATCTGAATTTTAGCTCTTCCTCAGCACTTACTCAGTGATACGAACAGTAATGATAGCGTCGGTTTTACCGTATCAATCTCATCAAAGTGGATTTGCTTTGGCAGCAGAAAACAGCGTCTTCGCAAAATGAACAACACGAACCAAACTCCTCCGGTCTCAGCTATAACTACAGTGTTTGAGAGCGGGGCAAAGTATATGTTGTTCACCAGCAGCCAATGAAGACCATAGGCAGATATTATGCAAATTAGTTACAAACATACAGCCTGGAATTACTGTTGACTCGTTTCAGGCTGTTCAGAATCATTTCATTCTTTTGGGAGACAGTAACTCCATTTATCTGCACTTTGATCTTTGAAACTTTGCAGACCTTTTACATTCACAAACAGCTTTATTACACACTGCATGAAAGGTAATATTCAAAAAGCATAATATTAGAACATACTGATATTGTATCATAATATTAATTTGTTTTACCTTATACAAATTGCTAAAAATGTATTTAAGTCAAGGTTTAAATGGATTCCAGATGAATACAGCCTCTGTATTTTTGATGGTGACTTTGTTTCTGTTCCTCTGTGTGTTGGCAGCTGTGTGGACGTGACCACATTCCTGTACTTTTCCGTCTTTGCTCCTCTGATCTACGTGACGTTCCTCAAAGGATTCTTCGGGTATGTAGATCCACCTGCTTCAGTTAATTCTGTCACAGGATATTACAAACATGTCAGTCCATTCCCCCTAGACAGACTCATTCCTGTCATATTGCAACGCTTTAGTTCTGCATGCGGAACTGAGTAACTGTAACTGTATTTAGATGATATGAATCGGCTGTGGTGGTTTTCAACTTCCTTAAAATACCAGAGAGTTTTATTTTTTAATACATCAAAAAGAGTTATTGATTTCCTGAAGTTATGAGTTGTAATGTTTCTGTATGCCAAATCAAATCTTCTGTTTTAAAAGAACAAGGAAATTCTTGTTGTCCATTATATGACTGAACCAATTTCCACTTTACAGACATTTACTGTCATTAGCAACTGGTGCTAACCATAATATCATGGAAGCTTTTGCACTTTCTGTTGTACAACTATGGACATCCTTTTGTGTTTGGGTAGTTTTTAAAGAAATCATCCAGAAATACGGTAAAATCAGGGGACTTATGATAACGGGAGCGGAAACAACCAATTATTTCCCTGTTCCAAATCTTTTAAAAGAATAAAAGCATGAAAAAATCTACAAAATCTTTATTTGGATGCCACTAAATATTATCTGTTTTTTTTTTGTTTGTTTTTTTTTTAAATAGCAATACTTCATATTCTTTTCAAGATTCTTTGATGAATAAAAAGTTCAAATGAACAGCATTTATTTGAAATGGAAATCCTTCATAACGTTATTATAAATGTCTTTACTGTCACTTTTGACCAATTTAATGAGTCCTTGCTGAATAAAAGTATTTCTTTAGAAAAAAAAATAAAAATTCTGAAAGACTCCAAACTTTTGAACGGTAGTGTATGTTTAAAAAACATTCAGTTTGCACCTCCTGTCCAAAAGGAAACTATTTTAATACAATGTTTATATCCCTTTTGTTGTGTTCGGGTTATTTTGACCCTGAGAGAAGAGAGAGAGATTTTCTTTTTCCTGAAAATGTTAATGTTATTGCATTGGACTGAAACTTACTGACTCACACAGGGTATAACTACTTCCCAAAATCTTTTGGATAATTTTTATAGTTTTTTGGGGGATTTTTTCCCCCCACCTTGTTACACTTGTGGTGTTCCCGGTCAAAAATGACCGGCCTATAAAAAAAAAAAAAAAAAAGATTCTAAATCTATTGTTATGCTATATTATCACCAAATATTGGATTCAGTCTTTTTTGTCAACTTGTTTTCTTTTAATTAGGACAGGTTTTGTGTTTATTTTTGACTGATTGTAGGCCTCATTGATCTGACCTTATATTGGTCAAAAAATGAACATCCATTGAAAATGAATGGGGGAGATAAAAAAGAGAGAAACATTTAATGTTCATGTTCACACTTCACATATGTACATGTGTGCTTGCAAAGATAAAGGCTGTGGACCTGTGCATGCGTGGATACATGCACACTCATGCTACCGTGCACACACACACACACACACACACACACACACGTTCATGTACACAAACTATTTTGAGTATTACAGGCTTTCTTTTTCCAAATTCAAAATTATGCACAAATATTGCTTTTTTCACTCAAAAACTATGGGGCATGAGCTCCGATCAATGAGGCCTGCGATCAGTCAGTTCTAAAAATAAATACAAAACCTGTCCTAAGTGAAAGAAAACAAGTTGACAAAAAGATTGAATCCAGTATTTAGTGATAATATAGCATAACGAGTGATTTACAAGCAATTTTTAAAAGGCCGGTCATTTTTGACTCGGAACACCATAGGTGTTACAGGGTTTTCAACACAGCAAAAGATGACAGCTATTTTTCTTCATGTAATGAACTTCCTCATTTCTCTTCAGTTCTGAGCCCAAAATCCTCTTCTCCTACAAGTCACAAATCGACGAGCCAGAAGACTCTGACGTGCACCTGCCCAACACGTCATCCTCTGGACTGGGCAGGAAGGAGCTGGATCACGGTTCATACTCCAGCACGCAGATCGACGGCTCCGGCGCGTACCTGGACGACGTGGTATCGGGACCGTACGGAGGAGCACACAGCATCAACAGCATCGACAGTGACCGCTGGAGAGCCCTGAATGCCTGAGACACGCTTGAACAATGACCTCCATGACCAGACGAACATTTGACATGCTGCGGATCCTCAGTTTGTCATGTACTGCCTTTTCACAGGCAGTGCTGTTATTTAAAAATTTGTATTCCATGAATCCAACATTCCTTGTGTAACAACAGTGCTCTTAATTTTACATTTGTGTACTCAAAGCAAGTTTATTGGACTTTTGTGAAGTGCATAACCTAATATGTTTCTTCTGAAATGATATATGATCTTATCTCTAGGTGATTTCAGACTGGATTAGCTAGTTTCTGAGTTATGCTACTGATGCCAGCGAAACATCTGCTCAGTTTTTGATGTTTCTTTTCTACCGTTGGGGTTGTTTTGCACTGAAAATGATTAATTTGGCTCACCAGACATCCTGAGTTTTGGTGCGTGTTGTAATTTGAAGGCTTAAGGACCCTAAAATCTACCTTGACTTTGCTTCACATGCTGGGCGTTTGTCTAGAAATCATTTGTTTCTCAGTGCTATATTGTAGTGTTTTCTTTTGATTTTTATTTATTTTAGTGATCTGTTGAATTTCATTTTAGCCTGTCATTAGATTTGGGCCTAAAAGTTAAAGCTTAAATTGTGAACTTGACCTTTGTTTTGTTTTTTTAATTGATAGTGAAAATGGAACTGGCTCAAGTCTGATTTGTTATAACATCATTCCATGTGGGAGAAAGAACCTGATGCAAGAAAAAAGGACCATACTGAGAGAAAGCATTTGACCCGGTTTATTTTATTTGATAAAAATCCTGCAAGTTAATAACAACGTAACATTTTCTCGGTGCATACACACACACACAAAACGCCAGCGTTTTTGGAAAACACTATAATTCATCTTCAATTAAATTTGGTCTGAGTAAAATGCTTGTTTCTTATTGCTTATTTCTCTTTGCTCTTTTATTATGATTTGAGAGAGAAAATGTTTTATGATTAAAAATGTATCTATTTAGAGATGTGTTTGGATGCTTTGCTTTGGTTTTTTTTGAGCACATCAGTGGATTTTAAGTAAATCAAATTAATCTTGGAGTTGTTTTTTGCACTGTAATGCCACTGTAAAATAACTAATATCATCTTAAATTCAGTGCAAAATGTCATACTGCTCATACTGCCTGATTATTTCATCTGATTTTGTAGCCTACTAGTAGAAGCATATCTCAAAGATATTTTATATTTTTTCTTCCCTAAAATGCTTTGTTAAAGATCAGGGTTTTTATTATTATTATTATTAATATTATTATTTCATCAGTATATAGCAGTACATTAGATGTATTTTATTCAGGTGAACAGTGAGGTCCAGCAAAAATACTTGAATGTCACAGTATTGTAACGTCTTGAATCATAGACTGTCTTGAATACTGAGCTCCACAGAGGACCCAGGACTTTTATTTTGGAACATACCTTACAATGACGTGTTTTTATAAGCAGGAACTACCAGACGTCATCAGATGTGAATAACGTCTTATTTTCTGATTATACTAACAATAAAAGAACGTTCAGGCGTTTCTTCTACATTTTAACATTCCAGATGAATAAAGCAGTTCCCATTCTGTGACCTGTGCTTCTATTTATACGTCATATCGAAAGTGCTTCACACATTGTCGTCATGTGATGTCTACCAACTTCCCGACTCTTATTTATTTATTGCACATTTAATTTTATTTTATTTCAGCATATTATCACAAGTGCTGTGTGAAGTAAGTAAAGATATCAAAATAAATATGACACTAAAATTTACTGTACGAAATAAAAACAAAAAATCTTGATAGGTAAAAGAAGATAAATGTAATGAAAAAGAATCATTTTATTATTAATTAAATTTTAATACATTTGTGGACCATTGCATTATAATAAAAAGTAAAATAAAATAGTAAAATAAATGGCAAAATAAAGTGCATTTCTCAAATTTTCTTATTTCTGTAAGTTTCTGTTTATTAATATAATATTTCACTACAATAATTTAAAGGGTTAGTTCACCCAAAAATGAAAATTCTGTTATTAATACAAACCTGTAAGACTTTTGTTCATCTTCAGAACACAAATGAAGATCTTTTTAATGAAATCAGAGAGAGAGAGAGAGAGAGAGAGAGAGAGAGAGAGAGAAAACACAATTTACCACTTTATTTACAAATTAGGCTACTAATCTCCAACACGCGTTCACGAGAGCTCCATGACCCATGCGTGTTGTGTTGACCCAAGAGTAGACATTGTTGCATGAACATGCATTGAAGATT
This sequence comes from Mylopharyngodon piceus, assembly GCA_039654765.1. NCBI lineage: Eukaryota > Metazoa > Chordata > Actinopteri > Cypriniformes > Xenocyprididae > Mylopharyngodon > Mylopharyngodon piceus. The sequence continues at coordinate 2,143,054 of CM077460.1, read as the reverse complement.
AATATTTTTGTAAATAAAGTGCTCAACTGGGTGTTTTTTCACAAACAAAGCACTTGCGTGACTTCATAAAACTGAGGATAAACCACTGGAGTCACATGGATTATTTTAATGATGTCTTTACTACCTTTCTGGGGCTTGAAAGTCGTAGTTGCGTAGGCGGTCAATGGAGGGACACAAAGATCTCAGATTTCATTAAAAAGATCTTTGTTTGTGTTCTGAAGATGAACGAAAGTCTTACGGGTTTGGAACGACATGAGGGTGAATAATTAATGACAGAATTTTCATTTTTGGGTGAACTAACCCTTTAAAAAAAGTTTTGTTTTGTGGAGTATGTTCAATATTAACACATAAATTACGTGAATTATAGTAAAGCCTATGTATATGAGTTTTTTGGTTGTAAAATTACCCAAAGTTTTTGGAGGGAATTGGCAGAATTTATTTTTAATTTAGTAAAGGTACTGTTTTTCATTAAAGAGTATTATATTGTGTACTATGAAAACAATGTTAACAAAGGTCTTGAATTTATTTATTTATTTATTTTATGCTAAGCTGTGTTTGTTATTTGTTCTATCTTCAATAGAAATAAAAAAATTAAAAAAAACCCTACATTTCCCATGGTTCATTGCGGCCACATGATGACGCCTGGTAAACTGTAATAGGATGTTCGATGATTTTATCCGCATGTAGAGGGACACAGTGACCCTGAACTGAATCGGGGGAATTTATTTCTGCTATCTTAGTATTTGGGGTGATTTTGGCGGCTGATGGGGGCCGGTGACAGTAGGAGCAGATCTGTGTCATACGGACTGGACGAACAGGACAATGTCACGGTCCTACAGGGAGTTAAGGTGACACCACAACACATTATTACAAGCACAGACTTAGAATGTAATTATGTCCTGCAAGATACTATTATACCATTATATGATTTTAATGGGATATTTTATTGTAACTGTGTTTTTATAAACAAGACTATTGTAACTGTCCTTATTGTCCTCTTCTGAACTTCAGTGGCACTGAGAAAGTGAAAGCATCAGTTGATTTGTTAGCGTTCCACTGACTGCATTGATTCATATGTGATATAGTGATGAAATCTGTTCATTTTAAAGCATTGTGCTCAAGTTAATCTTCAGTTCTTCTATATCATAGTTGTACTGTGAAATAGAAACCTGTACGGTAATTTTATCTGCTTTCACTCAAGGTCAAAGATACAAAACAGTGAGATAAGACTGATCTGTGAACAGTCAGGTGTGTGTGTGTGTTTCTTCAAAACTGATCAGCTATGTAGTAGTGAAATAACAAATATCTTTCAGATAATGTCACTTCACTTATTTAGATTTAGAAAAGTGGTTTGCCTTTGTTTTAACAAACACAGAGCCAATTGTATGGAAGCCCATTTCTGACACATAAGATAAAAAAAAATGTTTGAGTAAATCGTAATTATGACATAAAAAGTCAAAATTGTGACATACTAAGTATTTACTTAATAAAATAACAGTATTTAGCCAAAAGCATACTTGAGTGGAAAAAAAAAAAAAGTTTCTACACTTTTGTAAATAAACACAATTGTATTTAAAGGGATATTTAGATTAGAGCATCATTTATGATATTTTTATGTGTGCTCTCAGCTGTCCGGTGATGTTCTTCAGCGGATGAGGGAGTCGGGATCTTCTCCAGAGAAACCAGCTTCACCCAAACCAGAGAGTGCCAAACCTGAGCCAGGTACCGACTGCTTCTGCTCCTCCACAGCAACATCCCCCTTCATCTCATATCTGACTGTGTTATATTGATGTTTCAGGGCCTTCCAGACCTTCTGCAGCAGAGACACATGAGGAGCACAGGAGACGGTTAGTGTGTTCATTAGTGGAAATTTATGTCTATTATTATTTCTGAAGACAAATTCTGCCATAATATATACTGCAACTCTGCTATAAGAATCAGTAAATCATGTGCTTAATCTTCATGTCTTTCATTAATATATATATTTCAAAATCAAGTCAAAATTTATTTCTATATCACATTTAAAAGCAACAGAGTTGCGCCAAAGTGCTGTACAACAAAACGTTGAGCATATACAAGAAAGCATTAAAAGGAAAATGCAGCGTACAAAATATAAACACATGAAATAAAATACGATCAGAAAACTTCAACATAAAACCCTCAAACCCTCAAACCCAAAATCTTAATCAAAAGCCAGAGAAAACAGATAAGATTTAAGAGCCGATTTAAAACTGGCTAGTGAAGGAGCAAGCCTCACATTTACGGGCAGACTGTTCCAAAGTATCTCTGCTGCAGCAGAGAAGGCCCGACCACCCTTAGTTTTACAGCGACAATGTGGGACAGTTAAGAGAAGCTGATTACTAGACCTAAGTGCTCTTTGAGGAGAGTAAGGAATCAGAAGGTCACTAATATATTTTGGTGCGACACCAGATAAAGCCTTGTACACAAAAACAGAAATTTTTACAGGAAGCCAATGTAAAGTCGCTAAAATTGGAGAAATGTGATCCCTCTTTTTTGTTCCAAGTCTCACTGCAGCATTTTGGACAACTTGCAGGTGAGACATCGCAGTTTGAGGCAGGCCACAGTATAGGGAATTACGGTAGTCCAGGCGTGATATTATGAGAGCATGGATTACAGTCTCCAAATCTTTCTGGGGTAGAAACTGTTTTAATTTCGCAACCGATCTCAGATGAAAGAACCTGCCCTTTACCACTGTACTGATTTGTTTCTCAAAATTTAGTGACAAATCAAATGTAACCCCAAGATTTCTTACATGAGGTTGAACACTGGCAGAAAGAGAACCTAAATTAAAGATGGAGACCTGGAGAGGCCTAAAATCAGAATTTCGCTTTTGCTTTTAATTGCAAAAAATTATTAGCCATCCAACATTTAATCTCCTCAAAACAGTCGCAAAGCGCATCCAAAGAATCACTACTGTCAGTTTTAGCTGGTAGATAAAATCGGATCGTCAGCATAGCAGTGGTAGGAGATCTTATATTTCTTAAAAATGACACCCAAGGGGAGCATATAAAGTGAAAAGTGAAGAGGGCCTAAAATGGACCCTTGAGGCACACCGCATAACAGGGGAACCGTCGAAGAAGAAAACTTCCCAGTGCTCACTGAGAAGGTTCTGTCTTTGAGGTAAGAGGCCAACCACTGCAGGGCAACACCCTAATTACCCACCACCTTTTCCAACCAATGTAACAGAATATTATGATCAATTGTATCAAATCCAGCGCTTAAATCCAACAAGACAAACACCACATACGAACCAGTATCGAGAACTTGCAACAGGTCATTGCTGACCTTCAACAGTGCATTTTCCGAACTGTGCATTAATCTAAAACCCGACTGAAAAGTATCTAAAATATTGGACAAACTGATATAGGAATTCAACTGATAATACACAACTCTCTCTAAGAGCTTTGAAATAAAAGGCAATTTGGAGATAGGTCTGAAATTGCTAAGGATAGATGGGTCAAGATGGGGTTTCTTAAGCAGAGGCTGAACTACAGCATGTTTAAAACTAGCAGATACAACTCTATTTGCTAGAAAACTGTTAATAATGGCTGTTACAGCCGGGCTCAAGGTTACAGACACTTCCTTGAAAAGACGAGCTGAGATGACATCGGACTCACAGCTGGAGGATTTAGCCTTGGAAACAATATCAGCTAGCTGAGCAGAGATAACTGGATGAAAACAAGTTAGTAAATCTGTTGGTGAACAACTCAAAGGGGGATCATATGTTGATGGCTTAATGGAAGCCTTGATCTCCAAGACTTTATTATCAATTTTTAAAAAAAAAAAATATTATATATATATATATATATATATATATATATAAAATAAATGCTCATTACCGTAATACAGTATTTTTTACTTAAGTAAAAACATACTGTAATGCAATGATTTTTTATTCAAATCATCATAAATTAAAAGCATCAGTATTATTTTGAATCAGATTTAATTTTTATATTTTCAGTTTTTATTTTTATTTATGTTTTTAGTAATTTTGTTATGTACTTTTGTCATTTTTATTATTATTTTTTTAAATAATACTATTTATTCAGTTTCAATTTTTCATCTAATAATTATATTATATTTAACTTTATAACTTTATTTCAATGAACAAAAATGTTTGGTTTAGTTTAGGGTCCAGTTCTCACTATTAACTAGTTGCTTATTAGCATGTATATTACTAGGATATTGACTGTTTATTATTACTTATAAAGTACATATTAATGCCTTATTCTGCATGGCCATATTCTACATTCTTAATCCTACCAATACCTAAACTTAACAACTACCTTACTAACTATTAATAAACAGTAATTAGGAGTTTATTGAGGCAAAAGTCATAGTTAATAGTTAGTTAATAGTGAGAATTTTGGACCCTAAACTAAAGTGTGACCAAACGTTTTATGATAAAAATCCTGAAAATCATCACATCTAATACTACCATGATGCTTAAATACTTGGCAGTTTAAATAATATATCATGAATTTTTTTTACATTACAGTAATGAGAATGAGATTATCATGCATTACAATAGGGTTTCGGCTGAAATGTGACTCACGTTCAGTTGAATCAAGGCTAGTTGGCTCACTGAACATGACTAATTCTTGAACAGTCTTTGCTGGTCACTGGTGGGGCAGTAGTTTAGTCATGATGTCTGTGTGTTTGGCTGTAGGTTCGAGCGGGAACAGGCTCTGGTCCAGGAAGAGTTGGCCCGGATCGCCCGTCGAGAGCGAGAGGCGGCGGGAGACGACATGAACCCAGCAGTGCTGCGAGAGAGAACAAACACACGCCAGGACCTGGAGAAAACACACAGCCTGGTGAGACACGCAGAGACTCACTCTCTTCTTCTGTCTTTGCTCCAAACATTAGCTATGTTTCCATGCAATGCAAATTTAACTTATGCAAACAATTGGAATATAGCATAAAACAGTCTCGGGGTCTTTGTGTTTTTCTCAGATATTTCTTGCATTTATCTTTATGATGCATGTGATCAGTTGATTTCATACTCCTCTGAATTCACATTTGCATGCTTTAATGTTTAATTAAAATATGTTTTTTAAAAATCAAAAACTAGTTTAATTGAACATCTTTAAGTCCCACAAACACAAATAATTCAAATGTTTTGGAAAAGCATAACAAACCTTTTTCAACTACAGCTACATCTTATATTATTAAATGATTAATGTGGCACTAGATGGCAGCAGTGGCGTTTGATTTCATCTTGCTGTTGCTGTTTGAGGCCATGCTTGCCATTTAATTACATAGTGTCATTTATAATAACCAGGCTTCAATGTTAATAATGTTACCCTGTTTTGCATGTAAAGCTTTCTTATAAAGGTTTTTTTTTTGCTCACAATATTTTATTTTTGTCTGCACTCTCTCTTTCAGTTAACTTTCTGTTAGCTTAAAAAAAAAATATCAAAAAAAAAATCAAAATTATGACTTAAAAAGTCAATTATAGCATCACTGTAAAAAGTATTTTGGCAACAGATTACAAGCAATATTATTAATTAAATTCAACAAATAGAATTGAGTTAGAATTAATCAAATTAATTCCTTAAATGTCAACCAATTAAAATGAGTAAAATTTAAACAAAAATATCTGAATAACTGACAGACGTCAAAGTTTAATTAAGAACTCTTTATTTTTTATTGCCAACATTGAAGACACCTGATGGTAACAAGTAGAATCACTGAAGGAAAGAGAAACACAAGAATTAACAGAGGTTTAGATGTTGATGTTGATGATTTTATTGAAAATGTTTGGTCACCGTTATGGTGACCAGTGTTTCATTTAGTTGGTCAGTTTGACTCTTTGCTTTTTATGTCACTTTGTGGTTTTTGTAATGGTGTTTGCTAATTTTACACATTTTAAGTGGTTGACTTTTAAGAAATTAATATGATTAATTTCTAACTCAATTCTTATATGTTGAATTTAATTAATAATATTGTGTGTAATCTGTTGCCACAATTTTATTGAGTAGATAGAGCGTATTACTTTTTACAGTGCATAATGTCATAATTGACATAAAAAGTCAAAATTATGAGATAAAAAGTAGAAATTATTACATACTGTCTTTTACATCATAATTTCCACTTTTTATCTCATGACTTAGTATGTCATAATTTAGATTTTTATGTCATAATTATGACTTAGTATGTTATCATTTCAACTTTTTATATTATAATTATGATGTACGAAAAAAAATTATGTGGCAGAAATTGGCTTATTATTGCTATATATAGTAATAATAATGTTATTATTATTATTATTATTGCAATCTTTTGTTTTTGTGCTTTCTCTCTGTCTTTCTGTCAGCTGATGTGGTTCTGATTACTATCAACAGCACTGATCAATTATGCATGTATATTCAGGCTCATTTACACACTCTGATGAGTAATAATCGTCAGCTCATTAATTATTATGAATCCTGTTCAAGTGCTTTTGTTAAATTAAAATTTTGCAGAAATAATATTCAGTACAACCAACTTTCTTTCTTTCTTTCTTTCTTTCTTTAAATGTAATTATAATGAATGCTCTGATTGAGGGTCGTCAGCTGTAAAAATTTCTTCATTATTTCTCTTCTCTCTCTCAGCCGGATGAGTTGAATGTTCGGGTAAGCAGCAGCAGCAGCAGCAGCCGTTAGCTGTAAATCTCAGTTTTATTTTAGCTGGTGTCATTGTAACTGCATGTAAATTAGACCACACACACAGTTTCTTCATCAGAGCCATTTTAAAGTCAACACGGAACTGTGTTCACAACCAGTGCTACTGGAGTGAAACACAACATTCAATGAGAAATGTAGGATTTTATCCATGATGTGTCATGAAAGTGTCTATAATGAAAGGTTATTAAAATAATTAAATATTATTTATAGAATATTATAGAATTTATTAATATTTTTAATTTGCTTTGATTTTCATATTTTCATTTTAGTGATTTTAAGTGCTTTTCTCATTTGTATTAGTTTCCCCCCCAATATTTCTATTTAGTTTTATTTTATTTTTATTTCAGTTTTAGTAATTTTACTACTTCAACTTCCATTTAAATTTTTAATGTTTAAGTTTTTCATCTAATATTTATTTTATTTTATTTCACTTACCAAAAACAATTTTTAATAGTTTTAGTTAACAATAAAAAAAATAATGTTTAATTTGTATTGTTTTTGTGTCAATTATGCATATTTCTACCCAAATTCTCAATACTGTAATATGTTCAGAAGTTTTACTTTTTGTAATTCTTATTCTCAGTTATGATTTTTATTAAATTTAAATGATTTTTTATTTTTTTTAGTTGTTTCAAAGGCGGAGCAAGTTATTATATTGTGATGAAGATTATAAAGACAAGCCTTTTTTCATGTTGACTTTAAAGCTGTTGTCCAGATAATCATGTGTCATGCAAGTGAATGAAATGTGTGTGTGTGTGTGTCTGTGTCTGTCTGTGTGTGTCTGTGTGCATCTGTGTGTCTATGTGTGTGTGTGTGTGCTATTGCTACTGTAAGTTTACCGTATGTCATCATATGTATTTGTCTTCAGATCATCAGATCATATTTGTGTAGTCAGTGTGACTAAACACACACACACACACACACACACACACACATCGAATGTGTATCATCTTATACATGCAGCTGAAGTGTCATTTCATTCTGTCCCATCATACTTTGTTTTTTTGTGTGTGTGTTATTTTACTTCATGTTAGTACTGGAGTTTGAATCATTATTCAGAGAGTTTGTGATGATATTCCTGTCTCTGTCCTCTTGCAAGCTGCTACACTTCTTAAACTGCCAGTTTCCGTCATGTGTCGGGTACATCATCGATCTTCATCGAGTGTGCTGCTCATCCTCACTGCTTTAGTGTCTGTGGAACATCTTCCATGTTTAAAAGCCATCATGAGTTTGGTTGAATTGCAAATGACCCCATGATGTTGAGAGGTTTATTCTGTGTCTTTATCAGGCCCGACAGCTGAAGACGAAAGAAAATGAACTGAAACATCTCGAACAGTTTTACAAGGAGCAACTACAACTGATGGAGAAAAAGGTGTGTACTTCACAAACACAAACTGTGCCATTTTTAGATCTTAAGACTCAGTTTGGTCCATGTATGAACCTTTGTTTCATCACACATCAGATTTTAGCATATTTGTGATGACATTTACAAAATGTGGCCTTCAGAAGTACAAACACAGACACATGCTCACATCACAGACGGACGGTGAAGAATCCACTAAACACTCTAAATCTAAAACATTTCTACACATTTCTCTCATCTCTTTGATGTTACTGTACGTGCTTCAGGCTGAAGATGGTTTGTTCTCTCTGATGTCTTCATGGACATATGAAATGTAGCATTTATAAATACAACTGTTTGCATAAACTCGATAACAGAGGTGGTGATTATGCGGCTTCATCTGCTTCTTCTGATTAGCGATACGCCACTTTAATGCGTGTGTGTGTGACCGATGTGAAGAGATGAACTGTGGGTAGAATCCAAATGTGTGATTTTATGCTTTTGAAAGTTGTTTTAGATCATTAATATTAACTGCCTGAAGAAGGAAAGAGAGAGTTTGAACTTATGTTTATTTGATGTGTCCAGCAGAGAAAATCACAGCAACAGAAGAAAAAATAAATGAATTTTATAAGAACTGAAATATAACAAAAGAATATATTTACTTTATATCAAAAGAAATCCATGAACTCGTAAACTATAAATAGGAAGCCAATAGCTGTGGAAAAACTCATTTATTTAGTGCTGTAAAAAATGAAACAATTAAAAGCATCAGGTGGCCTGAAGCATCTGTGAAGGACACTGATTGATCGGAAATGTTTTTAAATGTGTTACAGACTTGTGGTGTTGTGCACAGGAGGTCTGTTTACTTTATTCGAGTTAACCATATTTACATATTTAAATTTAAAGACCTGGGGTTTTGTAGTGGTTAAAGAGGTTGTAGGTTCAAAGGTTGCAAATGTTCAAGAGAAAGTCAACCTTTGAACCTTCAGCTTCTTTAACGCCTACAAAACCCCAATAAAGTTGTATAAGATTTAAAAATAAAACAAACTGTAAAATTATCAAACCTCCTGTGTTATAAGACCAGAGCTGATGGTTAGCAGATATGGATTTAAATATGAACCTAACATAACATGTTCATGAACTGTTTTTTAAATTAACATGAAGATTTGAAGTTAAATATGACTGTGTAACGGAAAGTGTTTAGTCAATTGCTGTAACTGGAAGCTGGGAAGTTTTACACTATTTTTAATCAAAATGCATTTGTGTAAGAAAAATATCCATATTTAACACGTTATAAAGTAAAATAACTAGCTTCCACCAGACCGCCTTCTGTATTCAACTTACGAAAAAAGAACTGACGTCGTGTCAGTTACGCTTGTTTTCTAAGTTGCATTACAGTAAGGACATCAATGTGTTTCATATCAGCTATGAAGTTGAACTGAGGTTATAGATGGATCATCATTCCTGCGGCGTTTACAGCACAATGTCTGTTCAGCTGCTCTCGCTCTGAGACTTAACAGGCTTAGTTACGCTTTAGCTGTGTGTGTGTGTGTGTGTGTGTGTGTGTGTGTGTGTCTAAACAGTTACACACAAATATAATATACACAACTATCTACAGTGAAATATGCACAAGATATTCACTAAAAAGAAAATAAATAATGTAAACTTCCATTCAGATGTTTGGTATCTGTAAGATTTTTGTTAATGTTTTTGAAAGAAGTCTCTTCTGCTCACCAAGGCTGTATTTATTTGATCAAAAATACAGTAATATTGTGAAATATCATTACAATTTAAAATAACTGTTTATTTGAATGTATTTTAAAATATAATTTATTCCTGTGAGTAAAGCTGAATTTTCAGCAGCCTCATATTTTTGTGCAAACTGTGATACATTTATTTCAGGATATTTTGATGAATAGAAAATTGAAAGAACAGCATTTATTTGAAATAGAAATCTTTTGTAACATTATAAATGTCTTTACTGTCACTTTTGATCATCCTTGCAGGCTAAAAGTGTTAATATATTTCTCTTTAAAAAAAAAATCTTACTGACCCCAAACTTTTGAAGGCTTATAGACTATTTTTTAGGACCATTAAGATAAGATGTTTTGTTACATTATTTTCATGACAATTAAACCCACCTACATTTTCATTAATGTCATTAAAAAAATACCATTCTCATTTATTTTCAAAAATAATTATGCTTTGCATCAAGTTAAGATGTTTTGTGACATTATTTTCATAACAAACACATTTCCCACCAACACTTTCATTAATGTTGTTTAAAAATCCTCATTTTGGGGGGTTTTGAATTGTGCTTAATTTTCATGGAAAGAATTATACTTTGCATCAAGAAAAAGTCTGTTTTAGATTCATTAAAATATAAGTGTTTAAGTGGGTCTGTCTGTTCATCCAACCCATGGCAGATGAGGAAGTGTACAAGGAAACCTGTCTCATTATTTGTGCAATTTCATTTGATGCACACACAGTGGATGTGATGCTCTGCACACACAGACACACACTCCTCCATTCCTGAAATCTTTTTTCTTTGTAACTCTCTCTCCTGCTCTATTGAGGTGAGACCTTTAATCGGCTCTCGTCTGTCATGTGTGTGTTATACTGCTGCAGTCTGTGTGTGTGATGCTTTAAATGACAGCTCACATTTTTAAGATTCAGCCTACACACACTAATCTGAAACGCTTTGGTTAAGCTCTCAAAGAGAAATCCTGAGCATGACCCAAACGCATCACACACACACACACACACACACACGCACATGCACACACACACACACACATACAGACAGAGCGGAACAAAGATCCTGATCCCACTGGCTTTCTCTTCTGCATGTCTATCTGCACTCTTCACACTGTCATGTAATATTCATGTCCTTCATCTCAAAAAAGGTTTGTGCTTTTCACTCTGTCAAGCATTTGCAAGAATAAAACCGACTCAGCTGCTCATGTTATCAGAAATATCAGGTCTGACGCGATAATCAGACTGATATCTGCTCCAATCTGAGAGGATTTACCTGGACAGCAGGTGTAATTTCTCTCATTATTATTCATACAGTCTGAATACACAAATCTACGCCACTTTCAATCTGTCTCTCTTTCAATTTTAGCTTTTTCCTACACTCTAAAAAATAGTGGTTCTTTATTGGCTTCTATGATTCCATGAAGAACCTTTAACATTCATGGAACCTTTCCACTGGACAAAAGGTTCTTTATAGTGAAAAAAGGTTCTCGATTTTTTTTAAATGTTCTTTATACTAAGAAAAACATATAGCAGTTATTCACTTACTTTCCTCTAATTCTGCATGTAACAATCAAAAGGTCAGATTTACTAACAGCTTGCGCCAGCGCAAACCCTCTTTTAGCATTACAAAACTACTGTCAGGATTTACTAAAGACACGCAGTGCAAAATTAGCATTGAAAAGGCATGGACTGAGTTGTTTTTGCGGCTGACCTTATTGCATATACTATGCATTTGTAGGAGTTTCCCTTTCAGACACAAAATTTTTGGTAGGAGAGTATTTAAATGAATCACGCAACATGATTTACTAATGTTTGCACTAGTCAATTTACTGGTATTTGCGCCATTATTTAACGCCCAAAAAAGCATGTCTTAACCCATTTTGTGACATGGCTGCAATTGTTGCTGCTAGCAGGAGACACCGCAGAGAACAGAGAGCGCATGGTCGAAGGGAGAAAATATTTTCCACTCGTATTAATTTCTTTGGAATGCTAGAGGAAGACGTTATCTGTATATTACATGTAACAAGTTGCGCCTGTGTCGACCCGCATTTGATGAGCATCAGCTCTGCTTATTTGCGACCCAACGCTAATTTGCACTGCTCTTGGTAGATTGCGTTGGTCATTATGTAAATGATTTGACTGCATCTGTGTTCTTTAATTTGCGCATCAGCAGGAGATCACACGCAAAACTTGCCACTCCCATCGGCGCAATTGTGGAATTGCGCTCTCGCGCTAATTTGCCCCGTTTAGCAAATCTGGCCCAAAGACTTTTGATTGACAGGTGAGTAGGCGGTCCTTCACTGTAGTCTGAGGGTGTATTCACACCAGGAAAGTCCACTAGTTCACTTGCTTTGGTTCGGACCAAATACAACGTTGATTTTTTTTGTTTGGTGTGGTTCGCTTTCACACTGCCCTTTTTGCAAGTGAACCAAAATTTGTAAACAAAACCACACGTGTGCTAAGGTCATCCATTCATTGGACAGAAATTCTCAAGCAGAGAACTGTACCAGAGTTGGTTTGGAACCGGACCGAGACCACCTCTTCAGCTGGGTCGGTACAGTTGTTTGGTCTGCACCCAAGTGCGATTGCTGTATTCACACCTGCCCAAAAGATCCGCACCAAGGGGGGAAAGGAACTTGAGTTTGATTCAGTCAAATCAAACAAGACAGGTGTGAATACACCCTGAGGTACAATAGAGCATCGTGTTTCAGAAGTAAAAATGGCATTCATTTTCTCCAAAGGCGAGCTGATTTTTCATGACAGCTTATCATTCTTTAAAGACAGACCTACTGTGAGCTAAGTGTTAAAGGGAACCCCGGGTATTAAGACTTGTATGGCTTAATATAACGTAAATTATGTCTCTTACTGAAATATGTAGTAGAAAAACCAGGAAAGATTTACGTTATTTAAAAAATCCATGACATATTTGGACAATAGGGAACGCCATTTTGTTTACGTGCACAGTGCATTCTACATCGATGACGTCAAATGGTTGCACTCGGTGAGCTACTGACGCTATCCTGTTGCTATTTCTCCGCAAAACAATCGGAATATAATATACAGTGCCAATTTTCAGTCGATGGGCCACAAGAGAAGCAATGCAAGTCTTCACTGCTTTACTATCTATAAGAGGAGAAAAGAATGGGAAGTTACTAGATACCGTTGCACCAAACCTTACAGATGAAATGGTACCAAAAGCATCAGGGCTAAATTGGAGAGAACAAAGATGCAGGTCTTTAGGAAGTTTTATTCATCCACATTCATCACAACTTCCCATTCTTTTCTCCTCTTATAGATAGTAAAGCAGTGAAGACTTGCATCGCTTCTCTTGTGGCCCATCGACTGAAAATTGGCATCATATATTATATTCCGAGTTGTGTTGCGGTAAAAATAGCAACAGGGCAGTGTCAGTAGCTCACTGAGTGCAACCATTTGACGTCATCGACGTAGAATGCACTGTGCACCTAAACAAAATGGCGCCCCCCCATTGTCCAAATATGTCATGGATTTTTTCAATAACGTAAATCTTTAATGGGTTTTCTACTACATATTACAGTAAGAGACATCATTTATGTTATATTAAGCCATACAATACCCAGGGTTCATGGATGTACATTGTCCCGCTTATTACACGGCTACTTGCCACATAAGTAAATAATTAGACATGAAATATTGATCTGAGTCGAAATATTTTATTAGCTATTTAAACGCAAAGCTTCCGCAGGGAGAGCAGTTGCTAGCAAGCGGCAAGTTCAAACTAGACGGACATTTAAGAGATACGGTATAGTCATACCACATATTAAATGGCATTTCGCCACATAAATAATTATTTGGATGAGAGATATTGATCTGATATGAAACTGATTTAAAATCGTACCTGTTTGTAATCTTATAATCCATCACAGTGAACAAAACAATAGTCGCAAAATGGCAGCAGCTGCGTTTGTATGAAACAAGAGAGAGCGAGTCCGCGATACCGGATGACACAATTAAGTAACTGTACACAAAATATTGATTTGACTGATTTTTAATATTTTATTACCTCATCAAATGCATAACTTCCACGAGGAAAACCCGTTCCTAGTAAGCGTATAGCAGATAAGCCTGTGTTATCTGTTTTTAGCGGTTGTTATCGAGGAATAACATACCGCTGGATTTCGCAATTGGCCAATCAGAATCAAGTATTCCACAGAGCCATGTAATAAGTAAGGGATAATGTACATCCAGCCGGTTGTTATCTCAGAATAAACCCCGACAGGGTGATCTGGACGAGTCCGCTTCCGCGGAGAGAGCAGTTTCTCGCGCGGCAAGTTCAAACTAGACAGAAACACATTTAAGAGATACGGTACAGTCATACAGCATATTACACGGCATTTCGCCACATAAATAATTATGGGGATAAGATATTGATCTGAGATTAAACTGATTTAAAATCATACCTGTTTGTTATCTTAATCCATTACAGTGAACAAAACAATAGTCGCAAAATGGCAGCAGCTACATTTGTATGAAATGAGAGAGTGAGTCCGCGATACCGGATGACATAATTAAATAACTACACAAAATTTGACTGCTTTTTAATATTTTATTAGCTCACCAAAGGCAAAACTTCCACGAGGAAAACCCGTTCCTAACAAGCATATAGCGCTGCAGACTTCAGTAACCCGGATGAGCCTGTGTTAACTGTTTTCAGCGGTTGTTATCGGGGAATAACATACCGTTGGATGGTGCCATTGACCAATCAGAATCAAGTATTCCACAGAACCGTGTAATAACAGGGAATAACATACCACTGGATTTCGCGATTGACCAATCAGACCGTGTAATAAACTATATTATCGCCCAGCTGTAATCTGCTAAAAGTGACTACTGTATAAGGCATGAAAATATTATAAACATTAACATCATGATTTTCTGTAAAGCTGATTTGAAACAATGTGTATTGTAAAAAGCGCTATGCAAATAAATTTGACTTGGAAAAACATTCCAGAGCAGAAAGACAGAGATGAAAATACACAGATTCAACGCTTCAACGGAGCTGCGAATCAGGTATTAATGAAGCGAGAAACGAGAAAACGAGCTGAGAATCAAAAGATGGAGTGACTGAGAGAGAAAGCGGGCGCGAAACCGTGGAGGAAAATGACATCTGTAGAACATGAGTGAGCTTTAGTTATTTGCTGTTTATCCCATTAGACTCTTAACAGCTCTGAGGAAGAAATTATGGAATTTGTGAAACGTCACTTCTCTTATTAGAGGTGTTTGATAAGGCAACCATTATTATACTGTTAGTTATTGATTTAAAAAACTCCTTAAAGGGATAGTTCACCTAAAATGACAATTCTGTTATTAATTACACACAGATGATTTCCAATGCTTTTTCTGTCCCTCCTGTTTCTTTCTACCTCTTTTTGTCTTCATCGGGAATTGTAGATTTAATAAGACAACAGAGTCTAATTACTCCAGCTGAGACTGTGAGATTGTAATTACATTGATAGATTATAATCACTTACAGCGTATTGTTTTTTGCGTCGTACTGAATTTAACAGCTCAGAGCTGAAGCAAGGTGCAGATATTGCAATGATAAAACTCAACATGCCATATAATGCCAGTCAAGGTTTCTTACACCAAAACAATCTGAGTTAGCCGTGTGAATGTGGCCAAACGTTCAGCACTGCTGTGTTTTGTTATTGTGGTAATTGCCGTGTAAATGCCCATAAAACTCACTAAATAAAACGTTACGACGTCTCACTTGGCGTTCACTGGCTGAGAGATGTGCTGACAGAGTCAGAAAAATAATGACGCGGCTTTAATTGAACCTGTGAGGCACAGTTAACCTCACAATGCAGAGTTCCTCCATACGCATTTAAAAATAAATGTTTTTTGAGTGTTTATTGCATTGTGGGATTGGTTTAGAAAAGATAACAGAAACATGAAATCTGTCATTCTGGGATTTCTTGATTTTTTTTTATTTTTTTATTTTATTTCCCCATATGAATTTGCATGATAAATGTGGCAGTAAGGGTATGAATGCTTCTGTTTGGGACTGTAAATCAACATTTGCTCATTGTAAATAGAGGAAAACAAATACAATATTTCACAAAGATTTGAACTGTCTTGTGTATTACATGAATGAATGCTGCTTCACATGACTAAACTCCTGCTCTCTCTGTGTGTTTGTGTAGAATACTGACTACTATCAACAGACTCTACACATGTACACGCAAGAGGCGGTTAAAGCAGAGGCCGCGGTGAAGTGAGTACAAATATCACTGTGTGTATGTGACAGTGCTGTTTTAGTATCATATAGTTTCTATTCATATTTTGAATCAGATTTTATTTTCATATTTTCTGTTTTCATTTTAATTTTAGTTAAAGTTTTAGTAATTTTGATGTCTGTTTCTGTCATTTTTATTAGTGTTTTTTTAAATAGTTTTTATTAATTATTATTTCCGTTTTAGTTATCTTAGTACATTAAGCTAAACTAAATGAAAAGCTGACATTAAAGTTTTAGCTGAAATAAAGTTTTTTTTTTTTATCATATTTTATGATTTTAGTTTTAGTTAGCTGTAATAACCCTGGTTTAGTATCATAATATTAGTTTTTAATTTTAATATTTTATTAATATTTTTATTTAAGTTTTAGTAATCTTGTTGTGTGTTTTTGTCAATTTTATTAGTGTTTACTACATCCAGCTAAACAAAATGAAAATGAGAAACTAGCTGAAATAGAATTTTTAGCTGAAATGTTTTTTATTTTTTATTTTTTAGTTACGTTTATTTAAGTAACACATTTTTTAATGATTTTAGTTTTAGTTAGCTATAATAACACTTTTTTGAGATGTCAGAACAACGTAATTTACTAAGAGAACATTTTAGCCTTTAATGACTCATTTTGTTCTGTGAAAGGGCAAAAATCTGTCTTTGTTGAGTCACAGACAAGTCTGCTCAATATCCATGACTTAAACTTTGAAATGACCATAATGCTCTCAATGTCTGTCTGTGAGAAAGAGACAAAAATCATAAAAATCAGCAAATTCCACCACAATATTTCAGCAGGCCATTTTCGGTGGCAGCACTCCTACTACTGTTTTGTGTTTGTCAGTCTTTGACCAATGACCATGTGTGTTGTTGTGTTCTTGAGTTGGTATTTAACACAGTTTAAAGTGCTGCTATGATGCTATTTTAAAGGTTCCTAATTCTGTTTTGGAATATCCAAGGTCAAAAAACACTTTAATTTTCTCATAATATACATTGCACATCACCTTATTTCTGTCTGAAACGGTTCGATAAAGGATTCAGTGTCTCTAAACCCCTCCTTTCTGAAAGCTGCTCTGCTCTGATTGGTCAGATGGCCCAGTCTGTTGTGATTGGTCGGAAACCAAACGCTCATTATCATATCTGAATTTCATCTCTTCCTCAGCACTTACAGATTTTTTCAATTGCTAACATCCTTTTGTCCAGTCCGTAGTCACATTTTCAAAACTCTAAACACAATTAGCACAACATCCTTCTGTTGTGACCATAAAATTAACACAATTAATGTTGTTTTCACACAAAATGCAGTCAATTAACACGTTTCTAAAATGCTTATTTTCTTTTCATACAAGCTTACCCCATACCAAAATCATGGATCTTTCTCATCTTATTTACAAATGCTTAAACACAGCATGTCAGAAATGAAGATCTAATGTTCCAATCTTTAAATATAGTATAAAACCTCTACTTCTAAAACAATA
Source organism: Mylopharyngodon piceus (assembly GCA_039654765.1). Lineage (NCBI taxonomy): Eukaryota > Metazoa > Chordata > Actinopteri > Cypriniformes > Xenocyprididae > Mylopharyngodon > Mylopharyngodon piceus. Next base: position 2,125,533 of record CM077460.1, on the reverse strand, counting down.
TCAGCTCAAAAGTGTTCAAAAAAAATATATAAAACAAATACTGAAACAATTGATAATCATAGCAGATCACTGAAATATTGAGAAATCTTTTCATTACATGGACATACAGTAAAACTCTTTGAATTGGTTTTGTTCAGTGGGATGCAGAACAACACAGAGGAGCAGAGAAAGAAAAAAAATAATATCTGTGCGAGGGAGAGGAATAGTTGAAGGAGGAGAGGAGTAGTTGGATCAGGAAAAGGGAGAAGAAGAGTTAGGGGAGAGGAGGAAGAATGTGTGCTGGATTATGCATCTCTATGTTTTTATTTTTCCCTTACACATGTGGAACCCATGAAAGCTTATTCTGCCATGAACAGAAAATAAAAAAGGTAATTGTGACTTTTTACTTCACAATTCTGACTTTTTTCTCTCAATTCCTAGTTTATATCTCACAATTCTTAGAAAAAAGTCAGAATTGTGAGATGTAAATTCGCAATTGCAAGATAAAAATTAGAATTGTGAGATAAAAAGTCACAATTACCTTTTATACTTTTTTATTCTGTGGCAGAAAAAAAACTTCCATAAGAAACCAAAGTCCATGTATGTTGGATTTGTTGTTGGCAGCAATTTCTTGTTTTCATTTGAGTAAAAGCTTCATGTAAAGCTTTTACTACAACGATTCCTCTACCACTGTTCAATATATGCAGAATATATGGTCTGCGAAGGGCACTAACTAAGGGGACACCAACCCACCCTCTGTGAGGGCACCATCAACACCCCATCCCCAGAAAGCAATTTCAACCAAGGTGGCAACTGAAGCTCTGCGTAGGGGACTCATTTGACCATTTGAGCAATTCTGTTACTTTCTTCTTTTTTTCTACTGTACATTCTATAAAGTAATGACTTTTAGATAGTATGTTGCCATGAATGTCAAGTCAAGTCAAGTCACCTTTATTTATATAGCGCTTTTTACAATGTAGATTGTGTCAAAGCAGCTTTACATTGATAACTGGTACATTATTTGGCTGCACAGCAGCTCTTAAAGAATAGTGTCAATGCAGGCAGATCAAAGCACTGTTGAATATCAAATGTCAAGTCAAATGTCAAGTGTCCCCAACTAAGCAAGCCAAAGGCGACAGCGGCAAGGAACCCAAACTCCATCAGGTGACATCAGGTGGCAGACAAGTGGCAAATAGGTGTTTAAATGGAGAAAAAAACCTTGGGAGAAACCAGGCTTAGTCGGGGGGCCAGTTCTCCTCTGGCCAACAGTGCTTTGTTACGATTCAGGTTGCCATCGTAAGTCCAATAGGATCGCAACATTCAAAGTATTTATTCCAGTTCCATCCAATTGAGGATCGTATTCATCACGCCGGTATGGACGGTTGTTGAGGAACTGTGTCGTGGCTGTCGTGTCGATGAGGCCCTCACAGTGGATGATCTAGTTGACTCAATCTCTGCTGATACTTCAGGGCTGCGTTGTGGTCGTGTCAAGGCGCAGGTCCTTGGTCTCACCTGGATACGGCCCGGATCCGGTTGACTACGGTGAACCTCGGGATAACCAGAAAGACTAATATTAGCGTAGATGCACACATTCAACACTCAACCAAAAATGTAGAATGGCTTACATGTAAGCATTCTACTTTTACTGCAGTAAAATGAAACTGAATTATAAAAACAATGGATTTCATATTGTCTGCTGGTAGAACTGAAACATGACAAGTAATGCAGTTTTCATAATGCTATCAACTGTTAGTATTTTGACAGTCATTGCGCTAAGATTGACTATATGTTCAAGAGGATAGAAAACTAGTGCTAGTGTTTTGACAGAACAACTCAATTTTGAATCAGGTTTGCTGTGTTTTGATAGAGTTAGTATATATAGAAAAAGTTTTTTTTAGCATTTTGAAATGTAGAGTTTGTGTTTATTTAACAAAGTATGGTTTTGGGCAGAAAATTAACTATTTGGCTTATTGTGTGATATAGGTGTGTTGCTGTGTTAAGAGTTTAGAAAAAGTACTTGGTAAACGCTTGTTAGCAATTGTAAAAAACTGTAATACACAGTGATACGAACAGTAACGATGGTGTCGGTTTTACCATATCAATCTCATCAAAGTGGATCTGCTTTGGCAGCAGAAAACAGCATCTTCTCAACATGAACAACACAAACCAAACTCTTCCAGTCTCAGCTACAACTACAGTGTTTGAGGGAGGGGCAAAGTAGACGCTGTTTACTGACAGCCAATGAAGACCTTAGTCTGGCATTATGCAAATTATTTACAAACCTATGTAGGTTCAACAGGAAGTAAGACTGAAATTACTGACGACTTGTTTCAGGCAGTTCAGAATCGCTTTATCTGAAAGGTCATATCTGAAAAATATAATATTGGCACTAAGGTGATTCCATGTTTGTTTATTTTGATTTTACAGTGGAGTGATCATTAGTGGTATCAAAGTTTTTGTTGTAGTGATTATTATATTACTCATCCACCAGTATGTTCCATAAAGCCTGTGTATATGTATTTGTAAGAGTGTTTATTGGTCATCAGGCCTCGTCATGTGAGTCCCATCTGCCCTGAGCTGCAGTCACAGGTGTTGAACTGCTACAGACTGAACAGACAGCAGACGCTGCACTGCTCACAGCTGGCCAGAGACTACATGAACTGCATCAACACCTCCAAGAAGGTACGTGCGGGGTTTGTGTGTTGTGTGTTTTATCAGGGATGCACAGTATTGCAAAATATTATTATTATTAATATTAATAATAATAATTATTATTATACTTACTGTATATAACATAAAAGAGACAATGCACAGTCAACCAGTCATTGAACCAGTTTCAAATGTAAGAAATCAGCATTGATGATATTGCCAATTTTAGTCTAATCTGACCCATGCTGATAATAAAACAATATGTTAATACTGGCCGATACTGATATTTTTATTCATTTTTTTCCCCTCCATTGTGTAATGGAGAGCTGGTTCATATTAAAACATGCCAGAGTCATTTTCTCTGCAGGAAATAAGAAGTGGCGACCACTGCTGTGTGTCTCATTTCAGATATGTGTGTGTGTGTGTGTGAGCAGATCATTTTAATACTGGATCATTCATACACACACATACACAGATAACAATAGTCTTTATTAAAGGTGATTTCTGTGTGTGTGTGTGTGTGTGTGTGTGTGTGTGTGTGTGTGTTTGTGTGTGTGTGAGTGTGTGTGCGTGTGTGTGTGTGTGTGTGTGTGTGTGTGTTCTGTCTCAGTAACTGAGGGGGTGAAGCTGGCACAGTGGCCATATGCCAACTAGACCGGGCACGATGCCACACTGCTACTGAAGTGCTAATGAAAGACATTTACATTCAAAAGAATCATCTGCAACTAAAGGAAGAGCAAGCGACTCTGAGCAGTCTGACTCACTGCTGAACACTAGATTCATACAAACACAGACCTTCTCCATATAACTCTCATAATCTGCTATAGAATGACATTTAGTTTTTGGCCAGTTTTGCCTTTATTTGAAGAGAATGACATAAAAGGTCGAATCATGACATAAAAAATAATTATGATATAAAAATAATTATGAAAGTCTTTGACAAAATTCAAAATTTTATGTCAACTTTTTCTTAATTTAAACTTTTTGTCATTCATTTTAACTTAGTAATTTTGACTTTTTATGTCGTGATTTAATCTTTTATCTCATTATTATGACTTATCTCATCATTTTGACATTTACCTCATTATGACTTAGCATCTCATAATTGTCATAATTATGACTCTATCTCATAATTTCAACTTTGTCAATTATTTTTTCTCTCATAATTTTGACTTTCTATGTCATAATTAAGATTTTTGTATTATTATTTTGCCGTTTTATCTTATAATTATGACTAAGCATCTCATAATTTACCCTTCGCCAGGGGTTTGAATGACAGGCGATCTAACCAATCATAACGCCGAATCCGCCATTTTGTCCGACAAAGCACTCAAGGGAGTTAGTAAATTAACGTTGGTGGACTTGAATTTGAAAAATGGTGTGTACTGACATCTTTCCGCGGTTGAAACAACATTCTTTGATGTTCATTCATGTTTATTTGATGCTATAAATTAACTAGTAGGAAGAGATGATCGGTTCACGAGCCGCTTGAACTGAGGCACTATAGCGATCTGTCACGATACATTAAAGAGCCACAAAATGGTATTTATTGTTTAAAATTCTTTAAAATGACAAAATTTGAAATTTGAGACTTTGTTTCATATCAAAAGTAACCTGCTCTGTCTTGTCTGTCGCCGTGTTGTCAGTGTCCTCTTTGCTCCACGATGTATTTTTCACTGCATAAGAACATGATGTGTGGTCTGAGAGTGGCATGGCTTGTTGGACGTAGCAACAGTAACTAAAGGGGGCGGGTCTTTGCGAAAGGTCAATTGTCATAATTATGATTTTCTTTTAAACTTATATTTTTAACTTTATCTCATAATTATGACTTAGTGTCTCATAATTTTGACATTTGTGACCCTGGACCACAAAACCAGTCATAAGGGTAAATTTTTTGAAATTGAGATTTATACATCATCTGAAAGCTGAATAAATAATTGATGTATGGTTTGTAGGATAGGACAATATTTGGCCGAGATACAACTATTTGAAAATCTGGAATCTGAGGGTGCAAAAAAATCAAAATATTGAGAAAATTGCCTTTAAAGTTGTCCAAATGAAGTCCTTAGCAATGCATATCCACTCACAAAAAGAATTTTTTTTATATATTTACAGTAGGAAATTTACAAAATATCATCATGGAACATGATTTTACTTAATATCCTAATGATTTTTGGCATAGTCACTGTGTCGGATAATGCTATTTTGACTCCTAAATTCTTGTTGTGTCATGGACAAGAAACATGTAAGACTACATGTTGCTTCCCGACCAATCATCGCTTGCCGTCTTTAACCACGTGCGTGATGTCATCGAGAAGGCGGAACTAGTGACTGACCTCCGGAAACAAGACTGTAAACAAACAATAGGTGCGTCCCAATTCGCATACTTATGCACTATGACTTTTTTAAGTACAAATAGAGCGAGTAGTGCGTTCACACAGAAAATTCCAAAAAGAAAAAGTGCACTTTAAATACCCAGATGATGCACTAAATTAACGGAAAAAACGAAGTGTGGAATGTTGGACACTTCATGCACTCAACTGTCGCAGCTTTAATTACGTAGCGGAGGGGGAGGGGGTATCGGACTCCTTTGTTAAATGACAAAATAACCTTATACAATTCACGCACTACATGGATGAGTACATAGTGCATAAGTGCATAGTGTATAGTGTGTCATTTGGGACGCAACTAATGGCTACCGAACGGCTTCAGGATCTTCCTGTCCAGGTTTTGGAGCAGATCAGTCCAGTTTAATGCCACGTTCAAGATCTCGCTCCGCTGGCTGATTGAAAGAGCGCTGATAATGAAAGAAACGCATGTCAGGACGATCCTGAGATCATGAATGCTTCTGACATTTCTCATGTGCCATCCTGCAGTTATAAGACTGTCTGTGTGATTGATGCAGATAATGAAGCTGACAGACATTGTTTCCTCCTGACCATGATGGTTGTGGTATCGTGTTTATATCTCTAGCAGACAGTAGACGTCCCCTGACCGTCATATTCGTAAGGCTTTCACACTGAACCCACTGACATCTGAAGCTAAATATGGCACATGAACGCCTCATTCTGGATATTCCAGGATTTCATATTGGATGATTTCACAAACTGTACTGGATGAGAAATGCCACATGAATCAAGTGTCTTTGTATTGTCATTCTGTTTCACCTCTTCCTGTCTGCAAAGTCCTGTATATGTAGTCTTTCTTATTCTTACTTCTTTTTAAATATCTGAATCTGTATCTGTGTGTCTCAGACACTTTTCAGACCCAACAAATGTCTTTTTGTCAAATGGTTTGGTTGAAAAACAAGTTGAATATATCAGTACAAGTAATTTTATGTGATACTAATGGTATATATCATAGTATAGTTGGAAATGCAATAAATTAATGCCAAAAATACAGTAAATAGTTTATTTCTAAAAATATTTCAATAATTTACAAATGAAAGAATCACATTTGATTTGATTTAAAATGAAATCGTGTTTGATTGTTTTATTTGGAACTTGATGGACAAACTAAAAGAAGATTAGATTCTTAATATGAACAAAACATTATATACTATATATTAAATATATACATTAATATGGAGTGCTTTTGTTCAAAATTTTATGATTTATTTATACACATAAATATATGTATATGTATAAATAAACCCTCTTTTGTGAGGAACTACTTCCTTCCGCCACAGATTCAAATCTCAATTTGACAGTTAAACAGTTGAGCCCAAGCCTCCGTTACTAATTCTAAATCGTCACATTAGAACAAAATTCAAATCGTTGAGTCGCTTCATTGAAACTCACTGTAATATGTAGAGTATTATGATAGAGAGATCGCCTGAGCGAGTGTATTACCTGCATCTAGCTGATATTTTTCAAGTCAATCTTATATTCATAATCACAAAATCAGTTTGAATGTCTGCTGAGGAAAGTGATATCTTTTTTCTTTGTCCTTTTAACATTTAAGACATTCCCATGACAGGGCTAGTCAATGTATTTTTGTCAGTTGCGTCTCGTAAGATGTTTAAAGTAAAAACAATGTCCTTGTTTCAGTCCATTTCAATATAATCTTTGCGACTGACTGACTCACTCATAAAGTCAAAATCACTAACGGACTCTTTCTCAATACCAAAAAATATAGCATGTTATTTATATAAAATATTATTTATTGAACAATAATATTTAAATTAACAACAAAAGTAATTATAACAGTATAAGAAGTAAAATAGGAAATAAACACAAGCCAACAGTTCAGTCAAACATACAAAAGCAGCGCTCTAGTTAGTAACATTACAGGATTTAATTTCAATGTAAATATAAAGTTATGAAACTTAATATAGCCATTAAAGCAAATCTATTAGCTCTGGAACAAGTAATACATTAATAAGACCAAAGATTGCCTGTTTAATATACCAAAAACGAATTATACCTCTTGTTTAAACACTATCTACATAAGAGCCAGCTGCAAATTCCTGAAGGACTGGCTGAGATGAAGCTGTTCTCTGCGGGTACATGAGCGCTGAACGGTCGCTGATGGCCTGGAGCTTGCATCTCCGAAAGCATCTAAACAATTTTCAAATAGGCGGTATGTTTACATATAAATCACATATCTGAGGTCTAAACTATATTCTCGCCTAAAAAAACTCTTAATCCGTTACAAAATAACAGTAGTATCTACAAAAATATGGTGGGTTTGCTCGTCCACCATGACACTCGCTGTGAGAATGCTGAAAGCGGAGTGATTCAAACAGTTCCCGTGGCGATACTGGTAGAATATTGCATGGCTGGAAAGACCTCTCAGCCAATCAGATTCGAGAACCAGAAAGAACTGTTGTATTAAAAAAAAATATATATATATATATATATGTACACACACACACACACACACACACATACATACGTCGCTCTCATTTGTAAATAATGCTGCCTTCACATGCTCTCGGAATTATCGTAAATACGATATTCCTAGGTAAAAATTGCACATGAACGCCCTCCCATTTGAGCTTGTAATCACGATTTCAGAAGTGGAAATTATCAAATTTCCGATAGCACGTGAAGGCAGAATAACATATAGCAGACTTGTCTACTGATATCTTATCAGATATATCTGTTATAAAACGATAATCAGTTGAATCATTTCCGTCGTCATACTGTATAAAGTGTCTATTATTTTTTGGGCCTTGTCGTGTGTCTTTGAGTAAGACCCATTATCTGTCCAAGACTGTAATGACGGTCATTCAGATGGCCGCAGGGTGCTGTGTGTCATAATAAAGTGAGGCAGTGGGTCTTCAGCGTGAGCTTTGACTCGTGTGCTTGTTCAGAGAGTCAGAAGGTGAAGCTGCTCACTGATGAAGCCGCCGGCCGACTCATTAATCTACAGCACAATCTGCACGTCAGGGACAGGAGGAAGCTGCTTAGTGGTTTGTGATGCCCGCGGCGCTCCTCAGCTCAGGCTGGCATCTTCATTTTACGCTCCTTTGGCTTGATTGGGACGCCTCGTTCCAGCTGTGGCCGGTTTGGCTCGGTGTTGTCGGGCTGAAGGCCGCGTGTCATCTGCGCTGAGGATTGAAGATGTGCAGCTTTGTTACAACGTCTACTGACAAAAAAAAGACACGTATCGTATGCTGCTGTAGTGTGAATATTGTCTGTTCTCTGAATGGTAAAATATATATAGTGAAATGTAAGTCTATAGTATTAATTTATCATGAACATTTGACATTATTTTCATGATAAAGTAATGTAATAGTGTTAAATTCATTTAAGTAATACAGTAAAATAAGAAATGCTACTTTGGTGTGAAACCAGAAAAAACAAAAACTTAAATGCAAAAAACTGCTGACTAAACTAAACCATGGTCCCAGTATAAGAGACATTACCAACTGAATTTAATCTTTTGAGTAGTAGATTTTTTCATTATAAATACTTATATTAATGTTTATTTAGAATCAATAGTGTTCTAAATATACTAAGACAGTTTGTTTACATACTTGCAAGGGTTAAATCAAAGTCCCTTTCAAGGAAAGTCTGTTCACTCGGCGGCCATATTTGCAACGCCTCCGGGCAACTATTTCGGGCATCCAAGACCAAGTCCTATCTAACTGAATGGGGGAATCCTGAAATCTCATAAACCGCTTGGTGAACTCACAATTAAATAACATATTTCAAATCAGCAATCAAAATCTGAAATGAACTGCCCCATAAATGTTGTTTCTTCTACTCAAATAGCGTTAAAAACGCTTATTTTTCAGACTAGACCAGCCAATGCGCATGCGCAGTCCTAAGCGCGAGTCTCAGGTTTCTATGGGTACCGGAGCTTCTAACGGCAGCCGCAGTGAGGCAATGACTTTATCAATCAGCGATTGGCTCTTTTACTTAGAAGGCGGGATGTATTCCGCCATATTGCACGTTGCAGTTTCTCCCATTCACAGGTAATAGGAGCAAACTGTCTTTCTATATCTATAGTCTTTGGTTAAATTTTTTAAAATGTCCTCACAAATATAGTGAAACATGTTGAAAAGTGACTTTTGAAGAGCTCTTCACTGTTTGAAAGACTCAAAAATAATTTAATAAAAATAATAAACTGAATCGAGTTTTGTTTTAAATCTGATTTCAGCAGGTCTGTGTGCAAATATCATCATCATCATATAGAAACCACTGCGTTTATGTGAGGACCTCACTAATATTGTGAAAACAACGTGTGTGTGTGCATGTGTGTCTGTGTGTGTCTCTCTCTGAGTGTGTGTCTCTGTGTATGTGTGTGTGTGTGTGTGTGTGTGTGTTTGTGCGTGGGAGAGTTTGACTTGAGCATGTGCTGGTTATAGGGTAACTCAAACTAAAGCTAGAAGTGGTGAGGGACACATGAATGCTTGAATTGATGAAGGACGTTTATTATGGAAATAAGCACTTGTTGACATGTCGGTTTGTTCATTCTCTGCAGAACATGTTGGTGAATCACGGATGAAGAGGATGGTTGATGCAGCGTGAGAAGACGTCCATCCAGATTGCACAGCATTTGTGTGTGTGAATGTGTGTGTGTCTGTGGTATCAGGATTGTGTTGGTTTGTTGAGCTGATCTTCATTTACTGTGAGCAAATAAAGTCTCTTCAGCGCTCTGTTTATCTCTTCAGTCTCTCATTGCTCTGTTAGCTTTCCAAACAGTAAATTTGAAGAGTGTTCATCAGTCTGAAACTGTATTTTCTGAAGGTCTGTGCAGATGAATATGATGTAACTACATTATGGAGGCAAAAATCATGTTTCTTCGCTGCTGTGAATTCTGAGGAAATGCATTTTTGCAAGGAACATATAAATCACTAATATTTCACTATAGTAGATGTTTCATCAGTGCATGATTTGAAATTGTGTGCTTTTCTCCACTGTCATTAGCTATGTTTCCATCCAAAGTTGTGAATTTTGCGAACTTGTGCGCAAAATTGGAATATGGCATAAAAATTTGTGAATAGCACCGTTTCCATCACATGTGCTCAAGAGAACAAAATCGTCACGTCCTTGGAAATTGGTGCAAAATATCTGTAATAAAAATTAAGTTGCTGCAAACGGGGAAGAAAGTGTGGCTCTTTTTTCCTCCATCATAAATGACTTGCGTCTCAGAGCGGCAGACGAAACGCAATAAACACTATCATATTCTCTTGCGTTCGGATGCTGGTGTTTGGGAACACAATCGTGTGAGACGCTTCTGGGAGGGAATTAAACCAAATCATTCTGATGACAGACTTTGACTGACATTTCAGAATCACCAAACCAACATTTGAGATGCTGTGATGCGATTGGTCCGCTGGTTAGTCTGGTTATCCAATCACATCCACTGCTGAGGCAACGTCACCTGAGTTTATTGTTGCACATCAAGGAATTTATTCAGTAAATGTTTTTCATCATAGTTTATGCACGTCTTTTTATAGGATTAAAAAATTATCCACCTCAATTAAGCGTATCAGTTTTTATGCACATCTTGGTGTTTTCATCCAGTGCTTTTAATGCGATATCCCAATATTTGCATAAAAATAGGTGGATGGAAACATAGCCAATGACTAACTCTCTTTGAAAGTCCAGCTATGTGAGATTAGTGTGATATTAATCTACGGCAATTGGCATAAAGAACATTTAACCATCTTTGCATCATTTCAGTTTAGATTTGCACAAATGGAGCAGTTGGCAATGTTTTTATACTTTAAAATTTTTCTGACCTGCACAAACACAGGTTTGATTTTTGGAGATTCTCCATCAGTAAGTTGAGAAAAGCGTCTAAGAGCTCCAGTGAAGTATGACACATCCATGTGCTTTGATAATTGAGTGTTTCATGAAGTTCAGAAATAGATGCATATCCTGCGAGAGGTGAAATCAGCGTCTGTTTCAGAGTAAATGATCCCTCAGGGATCAATAAAATCTCTCTCTATCGAGATGCCATTCAAGTGCATGTGACTGGATTTTCATGCATTGCTCATCTCAAACTCACTTGTTTTTATGAGGAGCGGATGCTCAGGAGAGGAAGGTGGCCTGTTGGTTGTAGTCATGGCAACGCTGGTGGAGACAGATGAAGATAACAGGTCAGAAAATGGAATCTCGTGTTCTCAATGTGCCGTATTGATCTTCCATCACTAAACATCCATGTGGGAATCACAGAAAGAAAGTGTAAAACATCGATTCAAACACGCCGGCCACAGAAATATAGTTCACACGTGTGCTGTCTGCATCTCTGACACTGAATACCACAGCAGTTTATTATGTTTGCTGAGTCCATATTAAAATAATACCAGGGTATGAAACTGGTGTCTTGTTTGAAGAAGAATAATATATGATATAAAGGGTCAAAAACACTAAGCTCAAGTAAAACAGATCAGGCTCTTTCTCAGGAAATGCTGCCATTTGTTTCACGCCTGATGAAAATCATGGATGCACAAAATCGTAGTTGTTTACACTAAATATTTCAACTCTGTTATTATACCACACCTTACACTTACAAATGGAGGTAAAAATCAGCCGTTGAAAAACCTGTCATGGCGATTGGCGACCACTAATGTAAGTAATATACATTAACACTGAGAATATAAATATACAGTATCAGTAGTCTCAGCCTCAGACGTCACGCCCACAGACCGTTGGCTGAACATATGATGCATATGGCACACTTATCTGGAAACACTTCAGGAGTTTCGAAGTCGTCATCTGGTTGGTTGAATTCTACAGGATGTCCGGGAGACGCGTGTGTCGCGTTCTTTAACGGCCTAGAAACAAACGCCGTGACGCCAAACCCCCTCGTGGAAGAAGAATGCCGTCGTGTTCACAACTGTGAAAAGCGCTTAACAGGATCAACTAAACGCTGGATTTTCAAAAGTATGTGAAGTTCGCAGCTCCATTTTTGCAGTAAACTTGCATGACGTTCTTGAATGAATAATTTATTAGATGCAAGCCGGTCTGTTATTGTAGGGACATCGACTTTACATTTTCATGCCCCTAAACATGACACGGAACAAGACGAAATGTGATTGGTTGCGTTACATGTCTGTCAAACGTCCTCTTTGGCGGTCCTTGGCCAATGAAAGCTACGATAGAGTCCGGACCTACTGCCATCAAAGGTCTTGACTACGCGAAACTACAGTATCAGAGAATCAATGATTTTCACCATCATTATGTGATCATAAAATTCATGTCATCACCCAGTATCACCAAGTGCAGCATGTTTGTTGTTACATAGGCTATTCATTATGGAAGTCAATGAACATATGAGTTATAGGCCACGTTCACACAGTCATTTTCTGGGATTGACAACCGCATTTACTTAACAGGTGTGAGTCTCGAAATGTCTCGTTCACACAGCAACTTTCAGTAGCGTTTGGAACACTGTCTGTATGAACGTGCAGCGAGTGTCAAGCCCGTATTCTCTTACTAGTAACCATGACGACAGTGATCAACGTAATATTAAAGATGGCGACGTCCATAAAACTGAAAAGTATTATCACTTTTCACATGACAAGAGACTAACTGAACCGCGAGTTCATCCATCAAAACTTCATTAACCAACAGCAGCATGTAAACGCGCTAGCCGGAGTCTTTAACCGCTGCACACGCGTGTCACGTCCTTTGCGACATCTCGCGCATGACACGGCATTTGAAAAGAAACACAAAACTGACGAGCCGCTCCGGTGGAGAACAGTGACTGGATCTAACACCTTAAGATGACGCACATCTCTGTCGCAGTAAGTTACCGAAAGTGAAACCACACACAAAACACCTTAGAAGAGCGGCTCTCTCGCACTGTATGACGTGACAGACAACTAGTTGTCCAGTCCTGTTCCGTTCACACAGCGCGAATATTCCGAGAATGCGGTTGTGAGTCCTGAAAATTTACAGGTGTGAGTTCGGTTATAGAATGCGGTTGTCACTCCTGTAAATAACCGTACTGCGTGTGAACGCAACCATATTAAGGACTCAAATACAGGACTGACAACCGTATTCTGCTGCTGTGTGAACGTGGCCATAAGTCCAGGGCTTGACATTAACACCCATAGACATTATAATAAACACTTTATTATAATGTCTATGTTAACACCCGCCAACCCGCCAAATGCGGGTAGATTTCAGCTGTGGCGGGTAAGACATGCCACTCCCACTAGCCACTTTGGCGGGTTGAATTTAATTTCAGCTTACAGCCAAATGAAGTGCCAAGATCGTCGTATCACAAAATTACAATTCAATTACTATTCTTTATCGATTAACTTGCTGTTAGTGAAGGCGGGATAGGCGGAATCGCGCTGAATGACACACAACAGAAGCGCTCTCTCGCGTGCGCGCTCTCTCTCTCTGTCGCGCGCGCGATCAGTTCTCCTTGCGCCTGAATAGTCAAAATACACGCACACACAGATGTCAAAATGTCCATCGTTTGGAGTATCTCGTGTGAATACAGTCGGTTATGGCTTAAGTGGACGTAAACAGGTGGGTAATAACTGGATATGTGTCAGTATATTACGTTCATGCATTCAGCAGCCCAATTAAATACCTGTCAGTCATTAATGTTAATCAAACAACAAAAGATGTTAAATAAATGTATACATGTTAAATAAACCTACTGTATCTGAAAAAATATTTTTTTTATTTACTATTGTTTTTGTAATTTGCTAATTTGCTTCTTTGTTCTTTTATATAGCCTAAAAAAAAACTTTAAAATTAACTTAAACTTAAAATTTTAGCCTATGCTCATATTGCCCACCCCTTGCCCACCTGTACATACCAGCTGATAAACAATGTAGTCTTGATTTGGGTGGTCACTCTGCATTTGAAAGTTTGAAAGGGTTTTTCTTCTAAATCAAGTAAAATGACTCAAACTCAAGTAATTTAAGCATGCCAAAGTCAGCTTTAATCATATAAAATGTAATTTCCCAAAAGCAAAATTGTGGCCAGTGAAAATGCTGAGTGGCTAGTAACTTTGGAAAACCACTAGCCACAGTGGCTGGTGAGCAAAAAAGTTAATGTCAAGCCCTGTATATGAGAATATATTACTGATTCACAGCATCAGTTTCTTCAGAGGTAACTGATGTCACTTGATTTTATAGACTGTATCTGCATTTAAATGTCATTTGGATTAAACATGTTGATGTAATATCTGACATTTGAGACAAACAGCTGTTCTGCTGGAGATATTCATATATCATAGATGGATGCCCCGTTTATCTCATCCAAAATACCATTTGAGCAATAAAAGTTTACTATTCTCAGTATTATCAGGGAAATTGTCATTTCAACTGGTTTTAATTTAATTTAATATGGGATTTTGATTAAAATGTTTTGAGCTTACTTTTGCTCTTTGCTTCAGTAACACGTCATGTGTTACTGAATAGAGAATGAACTTCATTCACAGCCTGAAGCTCAGAAACAGACGCAAAGTGAACAAATGCAAATGAGTTCAGCGAAAGTTTCTGCACAACAGGTGTAAAATGCCTTCAAACCATGAGAAAATGCAAAAATTGAGCTGTTGCAGATCTACACACACACACACGCACAGCGACAGAGTGTCTGTGAATCTGTAAATCTCTCAATAAGCTTCTGTTAGAAGTTCTGGTGTGAGTTGACAGCGGCACTGCCAGGTGTGTGTGCTCGAGTGTGTGTATGTGTGTGTGCGTGCAAGTATGTGTATGCGAGTGTGTGTGTCTTGCATTTGCATATAAGCATGTTTATCCACACACAGTGTTCACTATGCCATTAGAAAATCAAATTCCTCTGATGTCTTCCAAAAGTCAATGTAATGATCCCAGATTTCCTCCTGAAAACAAGATTGGCTTTTTACTTTCTTTCAATGTTCCTTTTAAACACTTTAACACTTTTTTAAACACTGTGTGTATGCGATGGAATCTCATTTCACAGCTCATTTAACACTCGCGGAAGCATATTCATGAAAATAAAGCCTCTCTGTCGTAATTTCCATCGAGCTCCGTGTTCTGCTCTCATTATGATGCTGTTTACTTGCTTTAGTATAATGTCAAATAATTGAATCCAACTCTTTGCAATAATGAGTATTTGATGGTGAATAGTTTGGGTTGTTGCACGACTGGAGGAAAACAGTTTGAGACTCGTTGAACTGTAATCTGCAGTAAATATCGTCCTTAATCACAGTTTGCCAGATAATAATGCAGATGCCAAACCGCAACATACTCTCATACCAACAAACATTATGATTAGGAAATTATAGCCAGTCTGTCATTATCTTATTTTACTAACAGTTTACTTCATATAAATTATGAAGCACTGCTCAAATAAAGATGCAAAATGGAACATTAAAATGTAGTTTAAAATGTTTCTGCTCAAGATATATACAAATAACAGGTTCAAGAATGAGTGAGATGATTTCAGAAGTAAAATTCTATTAAATCAAAATTTAGAAATACATATAGTGCTCAGCGTAAATGAGTACACCCCCTTTGAAAAGTAACATTTTAAACAATATCTCAATGAACACAAAAACAATTTCCAAAATGTTGACAAGACTAAGTTTTATATAACCTCTGTTTAACTTATAACATGAAAGTAAGGTTAATAATATAACTTAGAGAACAAAATTTTCAGTTTTACTCAAATTAGGGTGATGCAAAAATGAGTACACCCCACTGAAAGTCTCTGGAGCAAAGCTAAATTTTAGACTACAAATGTCTAATTTAACAAGAATTCAACCACAGGTGAGTCTAATTATTCATTACACAGGTGTCCAGCAGACAGTTGACTATAAAAGGGTGTTAAAACCCCTTCCCATTTCATGCTGTCAGCAATGGCACCACATGGAAGAGAAATGTCACAAGACCTGAGAAAGAAAATAATTTCTTTACACCAGAAAGGTGAAGGCTACAATAAGATCAGCAAAGCTTTACTTATCAGTCAGAATACTGTAGCAAAAGTGGTACAAAAATTTAAAAAAGATGGAACTGCAACCATCTCACAGAGACGTCCAGGTCGTCCACGGAAGTTAACACCTCGACAGGAGCATCTTCTGATGAGAAGGGTTGAAGAAAATCGGCATGCAAGTTCACTGCAGTTATTTAAAGAAGTAGAAAGCCAAACTGGGGTGACTATTTCCCGTGACACAATACGGCGTACACTGCAGAGGAATGGCACGCATGGGTGCCGTCCACGAAAGAAGCCTCTCCTAAAGCCCAGGCACAAAAAAGCCTGCCTAGAGTTTGCCAGGGCCCATGCTGACAAAGATGAAGACTACTGGGACTCTATACTCTGGAGTGATGAGACCAAGATAAATGTTTTTGGAACTGATGGCTTCAAAACTGTATGGCGTCGCAAAGGTGAGGAATACAAAGAAAAATGCATGGTGCCTACAGTGAAACATGGTGGTGGCAGTGTCCTTATGTGGGGCTGCATGAGTGCTGCTGGTGTCGGGGAGCTGCATTTCATTGATGGCATCATGAATTCACAGATGTACTGCTCTATACTGAAAGAGAAGATGCTACCATCACTCCGTGCTCTTGGGTGTCGTACACTTTTCCAACATGACAATGATCCTAAACACACATCTAAGGCCACTGTTGGATTTCTGAAGAAGAACATGGTGAAAGTGATTCAGTGGCCAAGTATGTCTCCTGATCTGAACCCAATTGAACACCTATGGGGAATTCTGAAGTTGAGCATCACTCTCCATCCAGTATCCAGTCTCTAAAAGAGGTCATTCTTGAAGAATGGAAAAAGATAGATGTTGCAAAATGTCAGCAACTTGTTCATTCCATGCCTAGAAGACTTGGTGCAGTCATTAAAAATCATGGAGGCCATACAAAGTACTAGATGTAGTAGTTTTTGTTGTGGGGTGTACTCATTTTTGCATCACCCTAATTTGAGTAAAACTGAAAAATGTGTAATCTAAGTTATATTATTAACCTTACTTTCATGCTATAAGTTAAACAGATGTTATATTAAACTTAGTCTTGTCAACATTTTGGAAATTGTTTTTGTGTTCATTGAGATATTGTTTAAAATGTTACTTTTCAAAGGGGGTGTACTCATTTACGCTGAGCACTGTACGTGTTTCAGCAGTTGTTAAATTCAGCACACAATCAATGGCAAAAGATCACAGAAGCATTGTTAAAGGGACAGATCACCCTAAAATGAGAATTCTGTCATCATTTACTCACTCACACATCATTCCAAACCCATAAGACTTTGGTTAAATGTCTTAATTCCAAGTCTTGTGAATAGATACAATTGCTTTATATGATAAGCAGAATGCATGAGCTTTTGTTCTTCTTTTTTTAAGTTGCTTTGGATAAAAGCATCTGCTACATGCTGCATGCATAAAGGTAAATGTTCAAACCAGCGAATCAGATTGATGCTCGTGGGTGGTCTTATACTGTTTATGGCTGACAGAAAGTGAATTGTCAATTTTTATTTATTTTTATAAAGCATTTGGCATCACCAATTATAATTATGTATGTGTGTTTTTTTTTTGTGTCTGTGTGTGTGTGTGTGTGTGTGTGTCCTTCTCTCACACAAATACAAATGAGGTTAAATGCTTATTACAAATGCTGGTAATTTTTCAAAGGCTGCGGGCAATAAGGTCAAAGGTCAACGATAGGTTACTGTGATGTCACTAATCAATAAAGTTCTTGAACTCCAGTCCTTCCTAGAAAAATGAACCCAGAACAATCAATGTGGAATTTTTTTGGGATTGTTATGTCATAAAAGTTTGTTGGCTTGGCAAAGCAGCAAAACATACAAGTAAACAGAAATACATCAATTATAGCTGAGGAAAAGAAACTTGTGAAATTGCACACGTATGTGAAAACACTTCCTGTAGCTGTACGGTGGCCTGAGGGTACCATTTGAGATTAAGTGTCATTTCACATGAAGAGCTCTGGGGAGATGAGAAGCGTGGAAAACAGGTTTACCTGAGACTCCCAGCAGTGTGTGGTGTAAGGTAACAGTACACAAAAACATGCTATAGAATATGTTTGCATTTGTGAGTTTTCTTCATTCACACAATATTTGAATATTTCAGTAATAACTGATCATTTCACCTCAGGCGTGTGTTTGCATTTATCTGACTCTTTTGTGGTCCTGATTAAACTGCCTCAGGACTGTTAAACACAGAAACCAGATCTCCACTGCACTTCTATCGCTTTAGAAAGTTATTTGAGGATCATCTCCACACCTCCAGGTGTAAAGAGATGCCGTTCTCAGAGCTGAACCCCAGGTAGGGCTCATCTTGCTTGGGTAAGAGCCTTAGAAGAGCTACTATGAGCTATGAAAGATTATTAAAGAGGCCATATTATGCCTTTTTCAAAGTCTTGATTTTTGGGGTCTACTAGAACAGGTTTTCATGCTTGAATGTTCAAAAAACACATTATTTTTTTCACATATTTGACATTGTTGCAGCTCCTCTCTTCCCAGTCTGTCAGTAACACTCTGTTTAGTTTCCATCTCTATTAAGCCCCTCCTTCTGAAAAGCACAGTGTGCTCTGATTGGTCGGCTGGACCAGTGTGCTGTGATTGGTCAAGCGCTTCGAGCATGTTTGGGAAATTTCCCGCTCCTTACCATAACAGCGAGTTTCAACACACTTCTAAGTCAAGGCGGGCATACACTCTGCGATTTCAGTAGGGTTACCAACTCACCGTGCTCACCGACAGTTCGGCGGTGATCGGGGGCAAATCAACGGGTTATCAGCACTCGCCAATCTTTATGTGTGAACTACTCAACGACGCATCAAAGTGGCTCGCTGATGCCTTGCCAATGCCTCACCGACGCCAGACAAATATCTAGCACGATAAATATCTGGAGATGTCGGCCGACTCGACATCCTGTGATGTCAAGTTTCTCGACAAACTACAGCCAATGAGAGAGCAAGGCATGGGTTGAGGTCACCAAAACATGTTTTACTCACCTTCAACTCTCTCAGACAATCCCTGCTGCCTGTGTATGATGATCCATTCTTTCACACATATTCTTTGTTTTTTCCTTTTTCGGGGTTTTTCAGAACAGATCACTGAGCAAACAGCTTGCAGCGCTAATTCTTCCCGATGTCCATTTTCAAATAAACAACTCCTGTTTCGCATCATTTCCCGTTCTACTTCTCACGTGTGTTTTCATGACAAAACGTGGTTTGGGGAGTGGATAGAGTCGTTGGGTGGCAGAGTTGTTGTCAGCTCGTGTAGTGTGTGAACCCCTGTTGTGGATCATTTGCGTAGTGTCACGTAGTGTGAACACCACAACAATATCAAGACTCCAGATTACAGACAAGTCACATAGTCTGAACAGCACAGCGATCTGCCGATGTTTAAAGTTGTAGTCTGAACTAGGCATCACACTGTACGAGTAGATCGCATGCAATGTAAAGCCAAAGCTCACAATTTATGTGCTCAGGATATACGGTCCGATCGTCACGCTGTGACTTGTCTGCTCACACTATAGCCTACGTGTGAAATATGCATGATAAACCCCCGTGTTGGGTTTCTTCTATAGACCATGATATCATGTATCCAGAGATATTGTCAAAAGCATCAGCTATCGATATCAAGAGGATTTAGCATTTCCAATTTATGTATATTATTATTATTATTATTAGGGTAGGCCTACTATTATTATTAAATTGATATTACAATTAATTTGCCATGCAATAATCATAGCGCATCACTACATAACCGACGCGCTGCGAGGATAATAAAAGATTAGATAGATTAGCTTACTCTTCATTGAAAATTATTTAAAAACATTTAGGTCAATTATACAATGAATTATTGGCCTATAATTAAAATTAGTTAACGAGTTTGTTTCCTCATAAAATCTTTAAGCTAATAAGGTTAAGCGTATTTGGCTTGCTGTCCGCTGTGGAGGGGCTCGAGGAAGCAGCTTCAACTCGAGCTTGGATATACCCCCCAGGGACTATAGTGCCTGGAAGAGGAGTATAATAAATGAGATGCCTAAATTATGGGGTGGAGTTGGGGAGGTGGAGCGATATCGAAACAACTGATGCCAGAGCAGGGTGAGTAGCTGCTTATATGCTCTGGTCATTAATTGAAAGATTAGGGTTCACTACTCTTGAAATTATGTTTGAATTTCACTAATTGAATACTTAGATGGGTTCACTCCTCCCGAAATTACGTTGTGAAATTCACTTATTAACAGTCTGTTTGTCCGAAAACTGCAATAATCGGTCATCAATGAAAATTAAGAGCAGCTTTATTTCAAAAACAACTTGTTTAACACGAAATACTTCTCATCTTTTTTACTACATATATGGGCCACAAGAAAAATATTAGGAAAATAAATTAAAGTAGAAATATTTAATTGAAGTAGGATTTATCTCTCTGTCTCTGAGAGAATATGTGCCAAAAGCTTGTCAAGTTTTTACTATTTCACTTTCTGTATAGTGAATAATTAACTGGGGTTTGAGACTTCTTCACTGGCATAACTCTTGTGCAAAGTTTGCACATTGCTTGTGTAATATCTACTGACTCGCCTTCATAAAATGGAAAAATTTCCAATATTGTGAAGTGACATTTTTCTTTATTACCAATTGCCAAATGATGGACAACGGTTCTCATTTCCTGTTCACTAAATTGCAGCTAGTTTGACAGCTACAGAACATAAAGATCTCCTTATTTTCATTTTCTTTCTTGCTGCATTAAAGATGAAATAGTTTAACTTCTGTTTTTGTGCAGGCGCAGTGAAACACTGAGTTTAGGGAAATTGGTTTGTAGCTCTGTTTCAACTGTGCTATACCCTCACGAGGGGTGACCAAAATTTCTGACATGCCAGAAATTCATCCGAACATCCAATTGCCGGTCAGGAGAGGTTTATCGCCTCTCGGTTCCCCCTGTACACTGTGCGACAAATGACGCACAACAAAGCTGAAAATAGGCTGCATGAGTCAGTATTCGGCTCAAAATCAGACAAAAATCGCCCAGCCTACCAGGCCCCACCCTTTATTCTGTGTATGCCTTGGGCGGGAATTTGTGTTGTGTTTATTCCCGGAAGAAAACTCAAGACTACAATGGAGGAGTTTCAGGGAGTTCAGAAACAGTGCGCACTGATTTAAAGAATAACTCCCTTTGGAGGGACTTTGTGCTTTGGAACTTTGCAGACCTTTTTCATGCTCAAACACTTTAAACACTAAAGAAAAATGAACGTAATAAAGCATAATAGGTCCTGTTTAGAAGCACATGGACAGTATGTCTGTTGGTGTTAAACGTGTTTGTGTGTGATGTTTCTCTGTGCTCTTCTCTATATTGTATTTCTGTCACTGTTATATGACAGAGATGAATGGCTCTGATGGTTTGTTTGTGGAGGAGTGTGTGTGTGTTTAGAGAAGGTTGAAGTGATCTCATGTGTCACTGGATATGATGGCATGGCAAGCAGGAGATAAGTGTTAATGAGCAACCAAAGCTTATGTGTCATTCAAAACAGAAAATGAATTGAGGTACCTCAAATGTTTGAAATGCATTTGTATTTAAACAATATATATTGTTAAATTTGCTAAATAAGCTTTATTTTATGGATCATACATGGTAGATGAACACTTATAGGGTTAGTTCACCCTAAAATGAAAATTCTGTCATTAATTACTCACCCTCATGACCTTCGTTCATCTTCAGAACACAAATTAAGATATTTTTGATGAAATTTTTAGTCCTTCTGGCCCCTGATAGACTGCAACACAATTACTACTTTCAAGGCCCAGAAAGGTGGTACATCGTTAAAATAATCCATGTGACTACAGTGGTTCAACCTTAATGTTATGAAGCAATGAGAATACTTTTTGTGTGCAAAAATGAACAAAAATAGCAACTTTATTCAACAGTTTCTTCTCTTCCATGTCAGTCTCTTACGCTGATCACATAGTACACACATTGCAGCGCTTCCGGGTTCTACGTCAGAACGCCAACTCAGTATTGGCCGGCTCCTGCGTCAGCATCACACGCATGCATCGTGCTGCTCATGTGAACGGCGTCGGCCAATACTGACGTTCTGACGTAGAACCCGGAAGCGCTGCACTGTATTGACTACGTGATCAATGTAGGAGAAATTGTTGACATTGTTACGGACTATTTTAACGACTATTTTAATGATGTCATGGACTATTTTAACGATGTCTTTACTACCTTTCTGGGCCTTGAAAATGGTAATTGCGTTGCAGTATATCGGAGGACAGAAGGCTCACGGTTTTCATCAAAAATATCTTAATTTGTGTTCTGAAGATGAACGAAGGTCTTACGGGTTTGGAACGACATGAGGGTGAGTAATTAATGACAGAATTTTCATTTTTGGGTGAACTAACCCTTAATTCTCAGAATGATCTAGTAAAGTTGTTCTTGACAAGTTTTGCATCAGGACACAATTTTTACACTGAACATCAAGCGTTGACCAAAATCATTGATTGTGCAAAAGTCAAGTCAAGTCAAGTCACCTTTATTTATATAGCGCTTTTTACAATGTAGATTGTGTCAAAGCAGCTTTACATTGATAACTGGTACATTATTTGGCTGCACAGCAGCTCTTAAAGAATAGTGTCAATGCAGGCAGATCAAAGCACTGTTGAATATCAAATGTCAAGTGTCCCCAACTAAGCAAGCCAAAGGCGACAGCGGCAAGGAACCCAAACTCCAAAAGTAACAAAAATCAAACACTGAAATGTATTCATACTGTTTTTGAGGATGAGGACATCATGCAACCTGTTCATGCTGGCATTGTTTTTATGTGTCTTTTAGGGCTCAGTAAATCTGAAAATGAAAATGGTACAATAACAGATGGACAAGGAAAATACTCTGCATCAAATAATAGCACAACAGTGCTGGATGTTCAGAAACATGTCATAATCTTTGCCAAATCCAGTGAATAGAAGCCAACCAATGTCCTCAGACTGATGACATTCCCTCAGCTGTTTTCAAGTCCCAGCCATGTGCTCATTCTCGTGGTGCTAAACATCTGTGGATTTTTGTGCTGAAGTGACATTGAGTTCACACAAACAAACAAAAAACTACAGCACAGCAAATTTTACAAAGCTGTAATCTAGGCAGAGTGGCAACTTTGAAAAAAATCTAAGGTAAGATGAGATCTGGTTTTGTTGCATAATTTACAAACTGTTTCATCCATTTGATGACTTTAGTTTTATTCTAAAATATGAAAAATAGTTGTAATTAAAAATGAGTAGGTGTGTCTAAATGTGTGAATGCTACTGTACATTTAGATTCTTTAGTGTTTTTGAGAAGCAACAAAAATGATGTCCAGGGTCAGAAACACAAATGTTCATTGATATAATGCAATCTCTATAGCCCCGTACCCTAACCTAAAACTAATTCTTAACCTTCAAACAGTCCTTTAAATGGGTGTCAGAAAGTGAGGACCGGCCCTGCTGAGTGCAAAGAACATTTAAAAAATCTTGGTAACACTTTAGAATACTGTTTCTTACTTACTGCATAACTAATAAGGAATTACTGAAGAACTAATAGGTAATTCTTCATTAACACTTAAGTCACTACTGTTAACTAAGGAGGATGTGTTAACTAATCAGTATGTAATAGAATTTTATGATTTTGTTAAGTAACAGTTAGCTAATCAGTAACTAATGAATTCTGTCATACCTCCTGAAGAACTACTATTAATTATCTACTAATTAAGGTTCAAGAAAAATAACTATGAAGTAACTACTAATGAACAGTCAATTACAAAAACACAATTACATTGAGTTGTGACCCTTTCTTATTTACTAATGTTTTCGGTAGTAGTATTATGAAAATGCAATATTAATAAATACGATAAATTTTATAGAGGTCTTTGCCTGTGGTAAATAATTGTTTTGTGAGTGCGTTCTGTAAGAAATCAACTTTGGAAAGGAACCCAACCCCCATTCTAAATGCCTTGCGATAGCCAACTTACCTCAGATTAGTTTTTATATTTCATACACAGTACTGTAAGTGTGTCTGTTTTCCTCAGCATATCACATTACCATTGAGTAAATTCCAGTATGTAAGGCAATGACTGAGGGAAAGTGAAAATACAGGGAACCCATTAGTAATTAATAAAGAATTATCAAATAATTCTGCAGTAATTACTTCGAACCTGAAACAGTATTCTAAAGTGAAAATGCTGGGAACCCATTAGTAATTAATAAAGAATTATTAGATAATTCTGCAGGAATTAGCCTACTTAGAACCTGAAACAGTTTTCTGAAGTGAAAATATAGGGAACCCATTAGCAATTCATAAAGAATTATTAAATAATTGTGCAGTAATTACTTGAAACAGTATTCTAAAGTGAAGATTTAAGGAACCCATTAGTAATTAATAAATAATTACCACATAATTCTGACTCAAATGAAACTTACGCTCTGAAAAAAAAACAAAAAAACAAAACACTATTAACGTAATAATCTAAAAACCTTTGTAAAATACATGACACAACCACTAGTTTACATGACATCTTCCTTTATATCAGATGAGAACATTTCTTAATACAGTATATTTTATTCCGTTTTAACATTTATACTTACATATAAACTCGTTTAAGAAACATTTTAGAATCAAAAGTTAAAACATTTAAAAACAATTCAAGTGTAATCAACCGGCCTCTGTTATCCCGTTTCCATAGGATCTCGTGCGGGAGTTGGGCTCGTGTTCGGCGGGGAAACTGCTAACTTAAGACCGCTGCCCTGTTTCACTCATTGCCGAAAGTTGCTGTGACTGACTCCATAACCTGCCCATAAACAAACAGTGCACAGCTCTGAGAACATATTTTAACATCTTAAGTAATTAGATTTAGTATCTTTAGAAATAAAATCATGTGTTTTATGCAAGGGATCAGGCTTTTCCATCATGCAAAAAGACCGATGCGACACTCGTTAGGTGACTGACATCGCGTACCTGTATGTTGTTTTGCATAAAATAAAATGATTTACAGCACAGCAATGATTTTATAGATAAAATAAAACGTACACAAACCTGTATTTCGCCGAAGAAATGCACCAATTCGGCGGCGCTAAGAACCGCTCTCTCCTGAAGAGGATGAAAATGCCCGCGCTAAGCATGGGAGAGGGGCGTGGGGAATAACAATACAAAAACTACCCAACACTGAAAAAATAACGCAAAAAAATGACTCAATAGCCTTATCCCGGCATTTGGGTAAATAAATACAAACATTTTATATCTGTGGTAAGTTGGATAGTTATGGCAAGGCAGTGGGGGTGGGGTTCCTTTCCGAAGCTGATTTCTTAGAACATGCGCACAAAGTAGTTATTGACCATACAGGCAAAAACTTCTGAACAATTTGTTGTAATGAGTCTTTTTGGGAGTGCAGCATTATGCAGCATTTTACAGTCTGGTAGTGTATCAAACACACGACGAGGAAGATAATGGTTAAATAAGTCTTTACTTGAACGGGAGAATACAGAATCCAGGCAGGAACATACACCACAGAAGTACAAACGAGACCCGACAAAGACACATCAACAGAACTGAACTAATATACACTGACGAATTAACTAAAATGACAAACAGCTGTGATGAATGTGATGAGTGTCCATGGTAACAGATTGTGGCGGGAAACTAGAACAAAGGAACACGTGACAAACGAACTAAAAGTTCATATGGTTTGTGGATGTGACAGAACGCCCCCTCCTGGAAAGGCGCGTCCTCGCGCTGTAGAGAGGAGGAAATGATGAAGAGATGCAGATGATGATGTAGGAGGCAGTTCAGGAGGTGGACGGTCTACCGGGGGGAGGCGGAACACAAGAGTCCAGGGTGGAGAAGATGGTGAAATCCAGGTGATGGCCTTGAGCAGGGGCTGCAGGATGTTATTCCAGGCCACAGCCAGGGTAGTGCCCCACGGCGGCGTTGATGGAGGGAGGAGCCATGGTAGAGCGCTGATGAGGACTGTCATGGGGATGACCGCAGGCAACGACGGCGAGGATGGAGCCCACCGCACAGCCGACGAGCTGAGGAGGTGGAGAGATGGTGAAGATCCTGGCGGCCACGACGAAGCCGCAGTGACGACCTCCCGAGATCGCGGAGGGGATCCGGAGGTCTGAGGACGCGTTGGAGCGACCGAGGGCGGAGACGGAGCCTGAGGTAGGGCGGAGCAAGCCGTAGTGGAAGGGGTGGAGGACCAGAGAGCAGCGGACGGTCTGTAAGTCTGCAGCGGAGGCGAAGCGATGTCTGACCCAGGTGGAGCCACGTGCCGAGGGAGTCTGGCGTGGCCGAAAGGCCGATGGTCCACTCTGAGGTCGAGGGCGGAAGGAGCGCAGGCGCAGGAGTCAGGGTGACGGAACGAGGCAGCTCGAAACCTTCCGAGGCTGGAGGCGGAGCTTCGGGCTCCTCGTGCCCAGGAGGAGACGGATCCCGGCAGGCCCGAGATGGTGCCACGCTACTGAGAGGAGGTGGTACCGAGGGACTGAAGGGAGACGGAGGTGACTGGGTTGCACAGATGGCTGAAGACTGGGGAACAGACTGGAGTCCAATGCAGAAATCAAAAAAGAATGGAGTGTCACTCGTAGATTGGAGAGATGGTGGGAGAGGCACACTGGGCGGGACCAGCTGGACAGGCAACAGTACTGGGGCTAGAAAAATGTCCTCTCCACACATTGAGTCCAGCAGTGTCTCAGCAAACTCACTCTCAGTATTGGGGGGTGGGGGGGGGCTCACTTCCAAACCCTCGAAGTCCACCAACACTCCCTCGGCGATGGATGGCTCGGCCGGCTCACACACCTGGTCAGGCACACGCTGCTCGGGCTCTGTGGCGATGTGACCCCCGATCGCTCGTGTGCGTGGGCTCAGGTTGTTTATCCTCGCCGTCTGGGTGGTTCTGGCTGGGCACTGGATGGGGAGTGGGGCTGGTGGCAACCTCGACGGTGAATGCAGTTCCACAGGATGCCAGCACCCACTCCACATAGGACACGAAGCTCCCTTGAGGACCCTCCCCGGACAGCTGTGCACGTGTGGCGGCGTTGAGTCCGACGTGCAGGAATGTGCACAGGCAGTAGTCCGGGAAGGTGGTCTGATGGGCGAGATCCAAAAACAGATGTAAATGTCTCTCGAGGGAGCTTTCTCCCTGCTCAAGACACATGAGTCTGACAGGTGGATCCATGGTGCAAGCAGGGATGAAAAACAGAACAAAAAACACTGAACACGAAAACAAAAAGAAAACTTTACAAACACGTCGCTTAACATTTTTAGATCGGGTCTTCTGTTACAGTCTGGTAGTGTATCAAACACAAGACGAGGAAGATAATGGTTAAATAAGTCTTTACTTGAATATCCAACGGGAGAATACAGAATCCAGGCAGGAACATACACCACAGAAGTACAAACAAGACCCGACAAAGACACATCAACAGAACTGAACTAATATACACTGACGAATTAACTAAAATGACAAACAGCTATGATGAATGTGATGAGTGTCCATGGTAACAGATTGTGGCAGGAAACTAGAACAAAGGAACACGTGACAAACGAACTGAAAGTTCATATGGTGTGTGGATGTGACACAACATATAAATGCATATTTAATTTCCATAATAATAATAAGTGGACTGTAACAAAGTAGTTGTAATTTTACTCAAGTAATTTTGAAAATGAATCATTTTCTGTTCATTAGTAGTTACTTCATAGTTATTTTTCTTGAGCCTTAATTAGTAGATAATTAATAGTAGTTCTTCAGGAGGTATGACAGAATTCATTAGTTACTGATTAGCTAACTGTTACTTAACAAAATCATAAAATTCTATTACATACTGATTAGTTAACACATCTTCCTTAGTAGTTAACAGTATTGACTTAAGTGTTAATGAAGAATTACCTATTAGTTCTTCAGTAATTCCTAATTAGTTATGCAGTAAGTAAGAAACAGTATTCTAAAGTGTTACCAAAATCTTAAACATTTTACTGTATAAAGAACCTTTTGTGGAATGGAAAGGTTCCATGGATGTTAAAAGTTCTTCATGGAACCATTGATGCAGTGAAGAACCTTTATATTTAAGTGTGTATACAAGTACACACACACACACACATATATACTTTGCACACATGTGAGCATGTGAGCTGAAGATTCTAAGCAATATTCAGCATGTCTGACTGATCCCAGTGCAACAGTAAACATCAGTTTATCTTTGGCTTATGTTTAGTATCACATTTACTGAGTGCAGCTCCTCAGAGATCTGATCCTCAAAACAAATCAGTCAAGAGTCAGAGTCTGACCCTAAAGTTCAAATGTGTTCAGAGAATCTACCATCAGATTATATCCTAAACGAAAAACTATTCTGGCTATATGGTTTTTACCAAAAATACTGCTGATATGAGGGGAAAAAGGTTATACAGTATATTTCAGTCAGATAAGGGTCATGTTAGACTCCATCCTTACAGAAGAGAGAGGTCATGCTTCTTTTCTTTTTTTTAAACTCTTTTAAATTTTCATCTGAAGGAGTATGAATGATTTCTGAGATCAGTCTCTGTATATGCAGGATTTGACTGTAACTTTCACATTTTCACACTGTACATTTCATAGATCACGTTATAAACATCTGTGGTCATCACTGTAGCCACGAACTTCCGCTTTGTTTGGTGCAGTTTCAGTATCTAATCATGCAAGTAGGCATTTTATGAGACTTATGAGAGGTTAAGAAATGGTTATTTTCATTGCTCAGCTATTCCTGCTTTCAGATCTGCTTTAACAAATGAAAAACAACATGTATGTTTTTCTTTCAGCTTTCAGTAGGAGCTTTTCATTGCCATTAATTGTCAATCGACTAGTCTGAACAGCACATGATTGCACATCAAATTATAGTAGTATAAGCACCAGACTATACAAAAATATCTCAGTAAATCATCAGTTGTGGTTTGAATATCAGAACTACCGAACATGTCTGTCACACGATTTTTCACACGAGCTGGTTTTAATTGGGTTTAATATCCGAGATCTTTTAATCAGTGATAATGAGAAGACATCCAAGGAGAAAAGCTCAGAAATATTAATTTGTTTCAAAGCATCAGCCATCTTCTGTTCTGCTGTCATTTGATAATGAGGGCTGATTTATTAAATTAAGATTAATTCATAATGTTTCTCAAATGATAGTAATTGTTTCACTTTGGGTTTATGCAAGTAAAGACATCCAATGAACAAGCAGTCTTAGTTAGCAGTTAGTGGTGAGAAAAACCAAAGCTCAATTGGAAAACCCATCATCTGCTTGAAAAAATTGTCATGAGACACAACAGAAGTCATTCTCAGAAAAGCAGCTGTTTAAAGGAAAAGCAACATAGGTTGAGCAAAAATCTTTCTCCTTCCAGATATATAGTTACAAAACATATAAGACTCCAAAATCAAAATAATAACCCTAAATAATATGATTCAAATATGTTACTCAAGAATACAAGACTTCAAAACAAAACCTTACACTCCAAAATAGACTCATGATGAACTTAATATGGGCAGCTGTAGCTGTGATCAAAAGCTCTGTAACTCGAGTCGAGTATGTTGTCTCTTCAGCTGAGCTGATGGAATTAGATGTGATTGTATAGGAAGCCATCACAGATTTACATTCAGTGACTGAGGTTTAAATGTCTCAGCCAATATAACAGCGATTCAGTAGGAACTGTGTGTGTGTATATGAATGTGGCAAACTTTTTTATAAGCTATAAGGACAATTACACGGTTAAACAAGTGCCTTGGATTCTTTAACAAGCTCAACTCCAGCCATAATGCAAAGACCGTAAACATTAAAGTGTCCGAGGTCAAAGCCAAAATAGTCAATTCAAATTCCAGAGAGACAAGAGGCAGAATGTAATCTGAAACCAAGAACGCAAGCACAACGACCCTCAAAGCAGAAAAAGAAGGCTTCATATTGCAGTGTTTCCATACATGACTGCACGGTGCATAAGAGAGACATGCAAAGTATTTAACAGGTGAAATTACAAGAAACAGGTGAGATGAGCATCACTTTGCTTTAAAAATGGTGGAGAAAGTTTGGTGCACAGACATGCTGGTTGCTGAAATAGAAAAGATTTAGCACATATGCCCCTGGTTTCACAGACAAGGCTTAAGCTAGTCCCAGACTAAAAAGCATGCTTGAGCTGTTTTAACTGAAAGCAACTTGTACTGACATATCCTAAAATATGTCAGTGTTATTGTTTTGTCTCAAGATGCACACCAGTAATGTTTTTTTTTTTTTTTCTTCTAGGGTACGTTTATAAAAGCTACTTAAATACCTTAAATGAACTAAGGCCGAATCCTGTCTGTGAAACCAGGCCATGAATTAGTTTTGTACAAATAATTTAACATGATCGTGACCTGTTCTAATAAACAAATAGATAGAGAAAAATAAACAATAAGAATTGGCTTAGAAATGTCCAAAAAATCATTTAAACCATTTTTACATTAAAATTCTCAAAGCAAATTTAGGAAACAATCATTATTGTCAAGTAGTAAACTAAGGCCTGGTTTCACAGACAGGGCTTAGATCAAGCCATGATTAGGCCTTAGTTTAATTAGGACATTTAAGTAGCTTTTATAAACATGCCTAGAAAAAAAAACAAAAAAAAACATTACTGGTGTGTATCTTGAGACAAAACAATGGCACTGACATATTTTAAGATATGTCTGTGCAAGTTGCTTTTAGTTAAGACAGCTCAAACATGCATTTTAGTCTGGGACTAGTTTAAGCCTTGCCTGTGAAACCAGGGGAAAGTGTCTTAACTTGATAACTTCTTTACAACATCTGCCATTGTCAATCCCAGGAATTTGTAGATCAGTGCATAAATACATGGATCACCAGTTAAAGGTCCAGTATGACAGGTTGGACGAGTGGGAATGTTTTTGTTACTTTGAATATGAGGGGTTTCAGGTTGCAGTCAAGTCTATAAGCCTAATAATTTTAATAAACCAAAATTGCAGCACTATGCCAGCGGATGTATATCTGGAATTTGCATTTTGTTTTTTGAACAGACAGAATGCTGCTGTTGCTGTCTGCAATGACCACTCAGCTAAACATTAAAAGTAATTCCAGTGCTGGGTGACCACTCACTGTAACACACTAGAAGAACTGAAGATCTTCTTCTGTATTAGATTCATCCCTGCCCTGAGCTATTTCATAGAGTGTTGGGGACAGGATCGGCCATGGCAAATAAATGCCGCTTGTGCCTCTGGTGGTGTGTGGATGTCCATATGACACCTGTGCAGAAAACAGAGTTGTTAATCTCCTTATGGCTGCAGTCTTTAAGTAGTGGAATGCGGTGCATGGTTGTACTAACATGGTCTGGTGTGTGTGTGTGTGTGTGTTTTAATAGCTTGTCTAATCTCATCCCAGCAGGGTTGCCAATCCTTGCCATGTGGCTTCGCCTCTAACAGGATTCAGAAGAACAGAGGGTGAACACTTTATTTAGTGATGACCAGTCAGTGAGTGTATGTGCTGAGGTAAAATATATATTACAAAATAAAAAAAAACTGTTGTTGTGCTGTCGTTTATCAAGTGACTTAATTAAATAAATGCATTCAGTATATTAATGTTGTTTTATTAAAGGGTTAGTTCACCCAAAAATGAAAATTATGTAATTTATTACTCACCCTCATGTTGTTCCACACCCGTAAGACCTTCTTTCATCTTCAGAACACAAATTAAGATATTTTTGATGAAATCCGATGGCTCAGTGAGGCCTCTATTGCCAGCAAGATAATTAACACTTTCAGATGCCCAGAAAGCTACTAAAAACATATTTAAAACAGTTCATGTGAGTACAGTGGTTCAACCTTAATATTATAAAACGACGAGAATACTTTTTGTGCACCAAAAAAACAAAATAACGACTTTTCAACAATATCTAGTGATCTTGTGTTTCGAATCAGTGGTTTGGAGCACCAAAGTCACAGGATTTCAGTAAACGAGGCTTCGTTATGTCATAAGTGTTTCGAAATTTCAATAGTTCACGTGACTTTGGCAGTTTGATATGCGATCCGAACCACTGACTCGAAACAAAAGATTCGTAAAGCTTCGAAGCAGTGTTTTGAAATCGGCCATCACTAGATATTGTTGAAAAGTCATTTTGTTTTTTTGGCGCTCAAAAAGTATTCTCGTCACTTTATAATATTAAGCTTGAACCACTGTAGTCACATGAACTGTTTTAAATATGTTTTTAGTACCTTTCTGGGCATCTGAAAGTGTTAATTATCTTGCTGGCAATGGAGGCCTCACTGAGCATCGGACTTTATCAAAAATATCTTAATTTGTGTTCCGAAGATGAGCAAAGGTCTTACGGGTATAGAACGACATGAGGGTGAATAATTAATGACATAATTTTCATTTTTGGGTGAACTAACCCTTTAAGTGATTATCTAATATGAGCACCACTGACTGAGAACCAGATGCTGGCCAGTATGACCTGTATACTAAGACATGTCATTAAGTGATATGAACACAGAGGCTTTGATGTGGTTTGCCGAGAGTTTTTTTTTTTTTTTAAAGACATGAAAGAATAAAAGACTGTCAGGAAGACATTAATCATATGAAAGGTGAAATTGATCAAGATCTGGCTTTGTTGCAGCTCCAGCCTTTTGTAGCATTTGTATGATGTTGTATTTGTTTTGTATGAACTATTTATATTGACAAATGCTTATATTTGCATGCTTGCTTGCATTCACACAATGTTTGTGAGTCTGTGGAGTGAAGAGATGTCACCACCAGCGGATCAATCGACTCTGTGGCCTGAGAGAGCTTTTGTTCTCTATTCAAGTAATCAGATGCTCACACAAACACACCATTCTGTACTTAACTCCATAACATTAATGGTAAATATGTTTTATGTTAATGCTTTCAGCACGAGTTGAGTTTCCTATGGTTTTATGGCACTGATAATAGAGGGATCAGTATGATTGCTGTCCTGTAAAGATTCCTGTAAAGTGAAACAAAAACTGCTGAGTTTCTGACTTTTTCGAGAAATGTAAATTTAAAGTAATTGTAATTTTGTTGTGCTGTATTGTGCTTTTGTATTTGTATTGTTTATATTATGTGAAACAGTAAAATATTGTGTATATTGCATTTTACTCTATTGTATACTGCATTTAATAGTGTACCACACTGTATAGTGTGTTATGCTTAATTTTGGGATCAAGTTTGGCGAATAAACTTAAAAAGAAAGTTTACAGTGTCGTGCCTTTATACACGCCGCGAGGTGGCGCGCTAGAGTGGCGCCTGGGCGCGCACTCCGCGCGTGATTGATCGTTTCCAGTGCAGTCCGTCCTCGCGCTGCTCAGATCGAGACTGCTCGCGTTCTGAACGCCGAGCCGCATTCCTGTCGCGCCACGGAACGGGATATTTCAGCGAGTTTAGGAATTTAACTATGACTAGGACATGCCATCCAAAGATCACACGAACGTGTAAGTACCATAAAGGAATTATCTAAACTATCTACGTTAAAATGGTTAGAAATGTGAGTAGATATCTTCGCGGCAGTAGTTTTGGAAAGCAGGATCTTGGAGCATAGCGCTGCGTTGAGACTAGACTCGTGTAGTGTGTAATTTAAGCACTGCTGTGGTGTTCAAGTGTGGAAACCAGCATTTGGCTTTTACAATATCCAAACACCACGTATAAAACTTCAAGAACCCGGCGTTCCACTTGTTCTCGGAGACTCGATTTTCGAGTATTGATCATATTTGGAGACTTTGTAAACATTTAGATCTATGGTTTGCTGGCGTGTAAGTGTATTTTCACATAATCCATTTTACAAGCGCGTATCCTGGAATGTAAGGCTGGGAATTTATTACCGATTACATTTCCTCGAACGCTCCGGCTGAATGGAAGTGTTAAGTATCAAATGTGTCGGTTTTGTTTACTTGATCCGGTTTGTATACTTTCCAAACACGTTGTAGAGTTGAACAAACTCAGGTCTTGGTTATAAGTGCTTTGAGTCAAAGCGTTTAGATCCCAGAGAAGAACAACAGCAAGCGGCATGGTGACGGATTGTGCTGGTAGGGTTAGGTCAAAGTTACTGAAACAGATAAGAAACTGACATTCCAAAATCGTTTTGAGACATTTGCACATAAATAAAGACGCAGACGTTGCAAGAATGTTGTTTATGAACATTCCGATTTGAAATTGTCTCGGAACCATATGTTGTTAAACGGGCTATTTTTAAACTACCCCTCCTGTTTCTCCATCCAGCTCTAAGAGGCTCCCTCATCTCAGAGGACCACATGTTGCTTTTGGTAAAAATCAATAGGCTCTAATTGATTTATAAATGATTAGTCTCGGTGTGTTGCGTTAAAAGGGCGTTAACAGCAGAACTGGTTATGGAAGCTGTTGCTGCGGTGCATCTGAAGGTTCTGCCTGTCCGTGGGTGTGTGTAGCCTATACGCGCCTACATGCTATTCATTTTCTTGGTCTTTCTTCAGTATGTGATCATGTTCGCTGCATGAAAACCATATGTAAACCATTTGCGAGGATTCTTATAAGTTGACAGACGTGACCGCATCAGCTGCCCCTACATGACCATTGAGCTCGCGCAGGCTTTTTAATGATCATGGACTGGTGGGATTTTGGTTACTGATGGTTCTTCAGGGTTTAAGACATAGACCTTAGAAAAACGATTGGTCTCGACATCTCAGACGACTATTCATGGTCCCTGTCTTTTCCATTGTTATCACGACGTGACGGTTAGGAGCGTGACGGACATTCAGATGGAAATTGGGAATGTGTTTCCTCAGGCGTGAGGGAATCGTTTGTTTAGAAAGAGGCACGACTCCCAACACAACCCTAACGGGAATAATCTTACAGTTTACCTATGAAAAAAACGACTTAAGGCCCCGTGGGTCAGCGAGTTAAAGCCATCTCCCTCCTTTTGGGCATGAATTATGAATAAAATTCACATCGTCATGCTGAGGTTGAGTTTACTATTATCCAACTATTGTAGCCCCAGATCCTCAATGTTGTACGCGTGTAAAATTATTTCAAAACGTCAAATGTTTAATGGAGGACTTTGAAACGTGTAAGTCAAGTAAGAAATTCCCATAAAATTAGCTTAGTTTGAGGTCTCTTAGACCACACACAGTCTAGAATATGAACCTGACTTTACCTATATGAACTTATATGAACTTTACCTCAGAATTAAGACCTGTAATACTGCTACGTGTCTGTTTTTTTTTTTTTTTTACCGTGAAAAAATCCGTTACACACACAGATTCGCGCCGGGAACAATTGTGATGTATGGAGTTTGGAATGCGAACTGGCCCGCGTGCTGCTGTAGAACGGCAGATGTGCGCATGCGCGTAGGCTTCCCCTCCTCACTAGCGTGACTGGTTTTGCTCAGACCCACAGCAAAAATAATGGCCAAGATTAGCTCCTTTACCAAAATAATTGATCTCAGCAAAACAAAAAAGATTGGAAATAAATCGCATGAGCGGGGACATAATTATGAAGAGAAAGATACAAGCGCTGCACTAAATTGGGCACAAAGGGAGAGAATCAGGCTATTGTTTTTGTTATAGATTATTATGATATGAGTGGAGTTGTGAAATAAATTTGGCCAAATGGAGAAGATTAATAAATGTGTGGGGGAGAGAGATAAGATCTTCTTGGCAAGATTGCTGCTATTACATATTACATTTTACACTACCATGGTACTATGATGGTATCAAATGGTAATGGAATATACCATGGTACTGGACAATTATCCATGTTACTTACATGGATAATACATTCAGAGGCCCCCAAACCAATGGCAGTACCATGCATTATTTGTTTGTTAGTGGCTGGTGTTCAACTACAAGAGACTCTTCTTTGTATATTTTGTGCTCCTCTTGCGTTGTCAACATCCCAGGCTGCAGCATGAGAGCTCATAATTGTGGTATTCTCTGGCCCATAGCTCACCCTCTGTTTGACTTCTATTTATAATCTCTCTCTCTGCTAGTCTCTGACATGGTACTGGGTAAATGTTTGTGTGCCGCCTTGCCATTCTATCACTCAAAGGTTTCAAGGCCCAAAATCTGACTGAAAGAAGTCTCTATGCCTCATTTACACTGCGGGTCTTGATGCCCAATTCCGATTTGTTGACTCTTTCCTTTTTTTTTCTTTTGACAACCAGCTTACATCTTTTAAAAGTGACCCATATCCAATATCTGCATTTACACTATACACTTGGTGAATCAACCCAAGGTAGACGTACTGACCCGGAAAAGCTTAGGCCGAAAAGGAAGTAAAAACTGCGTGTTTTGCAATGGACGCAGACGAAATGATAATACAAGCTTTTGGTTTCCGTACCATCTTTAAAGGTTAGCAAAACATTGGTCTCTTAAGGCAGAGAAAAAAAGAGGACAGCCCTTGTTGCAGCCTGGGCATTAAAAAGAGTCACGTGATCGCGGTTGGTGCCCACCTGAGTTGACGTCATTTGCCACCATCGCTTTTTCATTGACGTACGACTCGCATTGACGGAAATATCCGATCTGTCTGCTTACATGGCATCAGATTTATTTCCACATATGAATGAGGTCTGAAACCGATCTGAGAATATCGGAATCCATGTGTTTTTTTCCTGCTTACACATTCATGGGTCATATCCGATCTGTGCCACATGGAAGGAAAAAATCGGATCTTGAACCATGTAATGTAAATGCGGCCTATGTCTCATTATGATCTATTGGTCTCTTATGCTCTATAATACAAAAGGTATAACACATAATTTTAGTGTGCTGTAAAAATATTATCTCTGATCAGAGCATGTGACTCCAGAGACATATCAAGGCTCTCAAGCAAATTAAAGGAAACTTTAGATGTTAAGTTTTTTATATATATTAGTTTTGCTGGTTTTAGCTGCATTTCTTTAATTAGCATGTTCAGATTGAGCTGTTTACATGGTAAAACCCACTCGGAAAAGGTAAAATACAGGGCTTCCTTAAGTTAAAATTGTAAAATTTGTTTTATTTATTTTTAAAAGAAAAAGTACAAGCATACCTGTTTTTCCTTTTTCTTCATTTCTCTCTCTCTCTCTCTCTCTCTCTCTCTCTCTCTCTCTCTCTCTCTCTCTCTCTCTCTCTCTCTCTCTTTCTGTGTGTGTATTTCTTTCTTGTCCTAAGGCCAGTGGTGATATTAAAACGCATTTAAGAGGTCTGGCTGTTACTCTGTTTGTTAAAGAGCAAACAGTGAGAGGTCTTCTTCACACACAGACACTGCTAACTCTGTCCAACCTTCAGGCGGTCACCGCACAGTTTGACCTCCCATGAAATGATGCGTTCACTTGCATCCATACTAGTGATAGACTGATAAATTGGATGATATTTGCCCATTTTGAGATCATCAACATTGGCTGAAAACTTTACCCACTTGGCTATACCCACTAGACTTGTTGATGGATTATGGCCAATTTCTGTTTTCAAATATTATTAGTGAATATTGAGTGAATTGCTGCATCTTAATTGTTGACAGTGGCTGCCTCATTCTCTAGTTATCATCCCATATTGGTCAACCGCTAGTCAGCATACTATACTGGAGACTCTCAGAACACTGATATCATGCTTTAGAATGCAGAGAAATGTTCCACAAACTTCAGTCAAGACCAGGTCAAGACTCATGGTAGTCACAATAAACATTCATTGTGACCTTTGCAGTCTAGCATTCAGTCTACTTTTGTGAATTACTCATACCATTTGAATTCTGTTGATATGTGGCCCTCAGTTTGAAGTGCATTTACTTTACTTTTTAAAGTGCTTTGAATCAAGAATGTCACAAGAAAATCTGATCCAGAACAAGAAAAACAGGCATTTCAAAGTTTCATTAGTTTTAGAAAATTGTATCACCTTTAGTAAAACTCTGCAACAGAAACTATCTTTCAGCGGAATGTGGTTTTTCTTTGGATGGCATGTGAACACTGAGTTGACAGTTATAAATTATTAATATCTAGCTTTTTCCAGTTTTATTTTCATCTTCTACACTTTTAACTGTTCTTCAAAGGGCCTCCGTTTTCTCTCTCTCTCGCTCTCTCTTGCTCTCTCTCTCTCTCTCTGTCCTTCTCCGTCTCTCTCTCTCTTCTGTGTGACATCTGTTATTTAGGATGAGTTGTTTTTCAGGAATGTCCGACAGTTGTTTGCGGTCACATCCTGCAAGCAAACTTTCCTGATTATACTGTACTTGAATGCATATAATTTATGTGAACAGGTTCATCTATCCTCTTAAGACAGAAGCTTGTTGCCTTGTGTCCATTTAAAAACTCACAGTTTCGTATTTGTAATGTTGTCGACTTGGTGCACAAGCTTACACAGTTAATCGTAGAGTAGGTGCATCAGTGACGAGATTATCCTCCTCTCTGACTGTAATTCTATTCTTGCATAATCTTATGCTATTAGAGAGTTGATTCATAACTGCATGTCGACAAACAACTTAGAGGAAGGACGTGCAGTCGGTTTTGCACAGAATGGAAAAAGCCAACAAAATTACAGATGAGACAGTGGTTGAAAAGACGTGGGAAGCAGCTCACTGCCACTTTGGCTTGTTAATTTGTTTGTTTGTAGTTTGGCTCTAGCTTCACCCTCCTTACACTCTTTCTCGCAATTTTATTGGCATTTGCTCATTGCTGCTTTCTTTCCTGTTGTTGATAGTGTGCACATCTGAGAGATTTGTTTTGTGGCATCTGTGATCTCTGGCACATGCAGTGAGTTGCCTGCTATTTGGGTTTAGAGTAGTTGTAAACTTAAAGCTGAAGTGTGTGACTTCTGCTCCACTAAACGAAATCACAAAATAATGAATGTTTTCAAACAGATACTCACGCCATTGGTTGAGTCAGTGTTGCTGTGTCAGGCTGGATGGGCGGCATTTCAGAGCGATGACTTGATGGCGCCACTGTGTTTACACTTTTTCTGGGAAATCAAATCAAATGGTTTACTTTAAGTTGTCTCTGTATATTAAGCTGGAATTGAAGTACTTTAACACTTAAAATGTTACACACTTCAGCTTTAAAATGTCATGTGGAGTTGAGACTTAAAGGGATAGTTCACCCAAAAATGATTTACTCACCCTCAAGCCATCCTAGGTGTATATGACTATCTTCCTTCAGACAAACACAATCTGAGATGTATTTAAAAATATCCTTAGCCCTCCAATGGTTGTGAATGGTAGGCCAAATTCTGAAGACAGAAAAAATGCATCCATCCATAAAAAAAATGAATCCATACGACTCCTGAGGGTTAATAAAGGCCTTTTGAAGCGAAGGGATGCGTTTTTGTAAGAAAAATATCCATATTTAAAACTATATATTCAAACAACTAGCTTTTGGCGAAAGACCGCAAGCAGAATGCGCAAGTCAACTTGCGCCAAATGAGTAATCCTCTGACGTGATGTATGACACAGGATGTAGGAGTATCATAAGCTTAGACGCCTCTCATGGTTCAAACAAATATGGCTGGGCAACAAACTCAAGCTCCTCTTCTCTTATATCGAAATCCTCCGACATTTCTCTTTAAAATTTCTCATTTTAAACTTCTAATTCGTGACTAGTGTTTTGTTTTGCTCTCTCCTCTGCGCCTCCACGTGTGTCATTGCGTCAGGTCAAAGGTTGCTTATCCGCCCAAATTGACGTGCGCAGTATGTGGTCGTCTGCCGGAAGCACGTTATTTGAATTTATAAAGTTTTAAATATGGATATTTTTCTTACAAAAACGCATCCCTTCACTTCAAAAGGCCTTTATTAAAGGGATAGTTCACCCAAAAATGAAAATTTGATGTTTATCAGCTTACCCCCAGGGCATCCAAGATGTAGGTGACTTTGTTTCTTCAGTAGAACACAAATGATGATTTTTAACTCCAACCGTTGCGGTCTGTCAGTCGTATAATGCTTGTCAATGGTAACTCCATCTATAAGAGTCAAAAAAACATGCACAGACAAATCCAAATTAAACCCTGCGGCTCGTGACGACACATTGATGTCCTAAGACACGAAACGATCGGTTTGTGCGAGAAACCGAACAGTATTTATATCACTTTTCACCTCTAAAACACCACTATGTCCAACTGCCTTGCGCATCTGGTTGGTGAGGTCTGAACGCGCTCTGACAACAGAAGTGATGTCTCGCACTCATTGAAGTATAAGCACGAGACTTCACTTCCGTCATCAGAGCGCGTTTTCAGACCTCACCAACCGGATGCGCAAGGCAGTTGGTGAAAAGTGATATAAATACTGTTCGGTTTCTCGCACAAACCGATCGTTTCGTGTCTTAGGACATCAATGTGTCGTCACGAGCCGCAGGGTTTAATTTGGATTTGTCTGTGCATGTTTTTTTGACTCTTATAGATGGAGTTCCCATTGACAAGCATTATACGACTGACAGACCGCAACGGTTGGAGTTAAAAATCATCATTTGTGTTCTATTGAAGAAACAAAGTCACCTACATCTTGGATGCCCTGGGGGTAAGCAGATAAACAACAAATTTTCATTTTTGGGTGAACTATCCCTTTAACCCTCCTGAGTCGTATGGATTCATTTTTTTTATGGATGGATGCATTTTTTCTGTCTTCAGAATTTTGCCTACCATTCACAACCATTATAAACATTGGAGGACTAAGGATATTTTTAAATCTCGGATTGTGTTCGTCTGAAAGAAGATAGTCATTTACACCTAGGATGGCTTGTGAGTAAATCATGGGATAATTTTCATTTTTGGGTGAACTATCCCTTTAAACTAGTCCTTTATGCTCTCAAGTGTGTTTGAACAGCACACAGAATGAAAAGAGAGCAAAATCTGAATTAATGAATGAATCTTCATGCTCTGAATCTGGACTGCAGCGTGGACTTGTGTTTGTGTGTTTTGCAGCATGTGACGTGGTGATAGTTTTTGTGTTGTTTGGACCGAAATCAAACAAATGTTCTAGAGTTTACTGCTGTGTGAGTCATTTTTGGGTCACACAAATAATGTGTGATTCAGATAGGATAGGAAATGGTCATACATGATATGAATGATGCTCTCTCTCTCTTTGTCAACTTG
This sequence comes from Mylopharyngodon piceus, assembly GCA_039654765.1. Classification (NCBI taxonomy): domain Eukaryota; kingdom Metazoa; phylum Chordata; class Actinopteri; order Cypriniformes; family Xenocyprididae; genus Mylopharyngodon; species Mylopharyngodon piceus. The sequence goes on along the minus strand of CM077460.1, from coordinate 2,084,472 downwards.
ACTTCTCTCACCACTCCCACTTGCTCTGCTTTTTCTCCCCCTTGTTTTCTTTCTCCTCGCATTGCTCATCTGCTGTATGTATGTCAGTGTTTGGATGTGTTCCTGGTAAATGGCCGGGGTCCAGCCCCAATCTGAGATGTTTTTCCTTTAAATGCACTCAGCGGCTAAAGCAGCAATCAGGAGGACTGACCGCTCCAATATTTTTTCTTTTTTACTCAGTATTTTCTGCTTGTTTTTGCAGTGTAATGCTTCTTGGTGCAGGTTGTTGACTGAATTGAGTAAAATTCAATCCTCGACTCATCACAAGCTCAGTGGTTCTCAACTAGTGTGTTGTGACCTGTACACTCTTATAAATAAAGCTTCCAAAAGGGGATTTTCACAGCGTTGCCATAGAAGAAATATTTATGGTTCCCTATAAAGAACCTTTTAGTGAACAGTTCTTAAAATAACCATTTTTGTCTTGTCTAATCTAAAGAAATGTTTTCCACTTTAAAGAATCTTTTGTTCCACTGATGGAATCATCAATGCCTATAAAGAACCTTTCTTTTTAGGAGTGTATAGAAGTTGTGGTTGTGGACAGCATGATGAAACTATTGAGCCTATTTCATGTTTTAAAGTTTTGTATTGTCGGGCCTCTGCAGTTCATGGTAAAATGGATGCATTTCACTTCTTCAAAGATGTTTACCTTTTGATGTTCAATGCAAAATCAGGGTCCTGAAGCAGAACCAGTTGAGAACCGTTACACTAGAATCACAATCGCAGCACTGTTTCTCCCCTGTGATTTCACACAGTGCTGCGGCATTGCTTTCTCTGCATGTTACGCACATGCACGCACATGCACACACACACACACGCACACACACGCGTTCACTCAAACACATTTTTTCCTCAGTATTGTGGAAAACGTTTAAATAAATATACGTTTAAATAATTCAGTATCTTAAGCTCAGCTTGTAAATAATGCGAGCCCACATATTGCACTGCAGCAAACTCTGTTTAATTTAATTCTACTCAGTGCATTTATAATTGCAAAAAAACCATGAAACAAATCTCTAATGCGAATGTTTCAATTATAAATGACACATGTACACACACTGCAACACATAGTTTTAATTATAACGTGCTCCAGTGAGAGCTAATGAGATTTATTTCCTTCGCTGAGTTATGGCATTGCTCAAACAGTTTTCTTCCCATGAGCCTATGCGTTTGTGCTCTCCACACTATGTTTGTCTTGTTTGATTGCACTAAGTGGTTGTATATCTACTGGTGCTTTATTACAGGGCTTGCGAGGCAGCACTGTATCCAAATTCCTTTTTCTTGTTTTCTGCAATTAATTCAGCCCCAACCACTTTGCAATAATTCACCCAAAAATGTAAATTCTGTCATCTGTCATCATGCTGTTCCCCATATTATTATTTTTTTTTTTTGCCAATAGGAGATTTTAGAATGTACGAGCTTCTGTTTTCCATACAAGGAATGTTAATGCCAAGCTCCGAAAATTACAAAAACTACACAATATATAGTATACTACACAATATTCCAAGTCTTTTTGTGCCTAAAATCTAAACGTATCAAAAACTTTAACACTTTTCTTTTGCTGCCTTGCGAGCAAGTTACACATTTACTGCTGCTGCTTGAGACATGAAAGGAGCACTGAGGACTATAAATGCATGCAAATGAGTGCATTAATGCTGTTTGCATTTTGGCTGTCGATTGTGTGAGCTGCTTTCTCTTCATTTATTTATTTGGTCAGCTATGTTCCACAACCTAGTGAGCCGTCTACAGCTTTGGCAGTTGTTTTTAAGATACATTTTTACTCTGTCTCTCATAGAAATTGCATTCCTCATGGGAAATGTATGTGGAGACTTGACTTTCATATGATTTTGTTCATAAGATGCTAAACAAACAATTGCTGCATCCGAAATGACATACTGTATATTACTACGTTTGGTCTAAATGTACGTTCTGTATACCATGATTGAAATTTGGACATACTACATCCACCATGTTGTCACTGTCATGTGACCAATGGTGTTAGTTGCGTCATTCACAAATCCTCTCCCGTGGCCTCATGGAATAGTAAAGCGTCTATGTGATGCACACTTCAGTTAATGAATACTATAAATTTGGACGTACTACTTGGCTCACATATTGCTTTTCGCCTACTATAAAGTATGGAAGTAGGCATATTCGGACATGGGGAAGTGTCTGTGATGCACACTTCGGTTAATGAATACTATGAATTCGGACATTACTACTCGGCTCACATGTTGCTTTTTTTGCCTACTATAAAGTATGGAAATGGGCATATTCGGACACAGGGAATGTGTTTCTCTAGCCAGCATAAAAATACATCACACACAAATATTCGGTAAAATAGTTCCTTCTCAGTTACAATTAACTATTTTATTGGCATTGAATGAATTCCTACTTTGTCCACCATTATGGATGGATGTTTTCCCCACTGATCTCGGCACAGTGTTTTTAAGGATTGCCTTCTCTGTGAAGAATGCATGTGAAGCTGCTTAGAAAGCCGTATTTTAGACGGTTCCTTAAACATTCTTCCTTCCTCATTGGCATCTGACGCACCTATTAAGATTTTAAATGCTGCCTCGGCAGCTCACTGGGTTTTGGAACAGAGCATGTTTGTGTGTGTATGTGATGGCCAAACGTAGATTGCAGTATGACATTCATGCTTTTTCCCTATAATCCTTCAATGAGTGTATCAGATATCAGAGAGGCTGTTGTGTGTTTTGATAGTGTAATTTCTGTACTGTGCTAATGTTGTCATTTCACCCTTCATTGCACCTTTTAAGGAGCCTGATTTCACATTACTGACATTCCATGCTGAAACAGGCCAGCGTGTGTTTGACCAGTCATATATATATATATATATATATATATATAAGGTTATGGCATATGTAATAATATAGCTATTTTTGCTGGAAATTCAACTACAAAATGCACTTTTTAATGTCACAAAACAGAAGCTAGAAGCTTTTCTTCTAATAGTGTGTATTTTTCTTCTTGGTATTGGATTTTTGCCAAATTTGTGTATAAACTATATTGCAGAGTCTCATGTACCATCACATGTACCATCATACCGCCCAACGCAAGTGTGTTTCCATGGCACTGGTCAGCGATGCGTGAAACGGTTCAGTGTCCATCAGGAATGCGGCGTCACCCACACGAACACGCCACCCCTCCATCCGCCCGACCCCTTCAAAAGCCCCGCATTCATCCATCTATCTGCCTCTCATTCTCTCTCTCTCACTCTTTGTCTTTGCTGCTTTTGTGTTTGTCAAAGGTCCAGAGAGTCAGCAGTGATGAGGCATCGGTGCATTGTTTGCTGCGAGTGAAATGTAGTGGCGTTGTACTCTTGGGGTCGGATCGTGACATACGCTGAAGGGAAAATATTTATCCTACACAAGCGGCTGATGCAAATGAACGCAGAGGTCGAACTACGACAATGGTGTTAATTTGGGCTTAACTCGTTTAGCTGTATGTGAGAGGCTGTTCATCTCGTCAAAGAGGTTCATGGAAATTTGTTCGTTATTGTGATTTTTGTAGGAAATGGGATGTTGGTGGATAGTTGCACATTGGGTGCAAATCCGTTTATGGATGCACAGTTTTGGGCAAAACAAATGGGAAAAGTTTTATTTTTAAATGTTTTAATTATGACACCCATATGATGTAGATGTAGAGGCTGCTTGTGTATGTCTGTCAGATTTTACATCCCACCCTTACTCTGATTTGATTGAATCATGAAAAGGATGTGATTTTATTGGTTAATATATTTCCCGCCCACATGGCCTTGGTTATGTCAGCAGAAAAGTTCATTCAGATGGGGGGAAAAAGATTTTTTCCTTTCTGGTAAAATAAAATAAAATGAAATAAAATGAAAAAATATAAAATATAAAATAAAATATAAAAAATAAAATAACAAAATGAAAATACTTTTCTTTCTTTAGAGTAACATACACTGACTGAATCACTCACAATAAGACCAGAAACATTTATTAAAGAAGCATTAGTGGATTATTACATCCTAATGTTTTTCTGGGATGATATTTAATTAAAATCTTATTGTTTTATTTTAATTTGTTTATTCTTAATTTAATAATACATTTAATTTATTATTTAATTTAAATTACTTTGTATTAAATAATTTAATTGTCATAGTTTAATGTTTGCAGAATTATTAAATATAGTAAATTGTTTTAAATGTAATCATTGTATTTAAATGTAAGTTTTGTTACACTTAAATGTAAAAACTTTTTAAAACCCTTTTTAAACTTTTTGCTTTAGAAAGTGGGTGTTGTGGAAATAATGATGACATGGATTATGATGGAATTTGGTCTCAGTTGTGTTGTGTTCTCTCCAATTCTGTTATTCCAAATCCTTGATGAGTAATCAAATTTCATTCTGCATATAACACATAAAGAATGGGTGAATGAATGAGTGTTAACAGGAAGCTCTTCCACCCTGTTGTTTTCTCTCACTCCGTTCCTCTCTGTTCTGAGCGTTTCTCACGGCAGGGGAATGTCGTACATCTGGTCGGATGATCTGATGTGGGATTGTCCCAGTTTACAACGGTACATATTTCTCTCTCCGTGACCTGGTCGCTCCCTCTCACGCCCTTCAGCTCTCATCTGATGGGTTTCTGGGCAGGCGTTTGGTCGCCGTACAGGAGATTGGATAAAAGGGCCGTGCCAGACGGAAACGAAGAACCAGGCCAAATCTGTCTGTCATTTGCGGCTGCTCTACAAACACACTAACACACCCACAGAAACACGGTTCATGTGGAGAGCTGGGAAACTAGTCTAGCTGCCGTCTCTGTCAACACTCCTGTGGGTGTTTACATATAGTGAGATGAGCTTATTATTGATTCTGAATAAACTGACTTTGGCTGCAGTTTTGTTCTATTCAGACAGAATAATGTTTAGCTGTAGTAGTTAAAGTCACCATTAAATCAAAATTGAAAGTTCTTGTTGTTTTCTATGGAATATTGCAGTATTTATTATAAATGATTAAGATGCACAGATTAAAACGAGAGTTTTGTGGCCTCCAGTTTGCTATATTTAGATAAAATAATTTTTTTGTTGATGTATTTACATTTATGCATTTAAGAATCCATTATCACTAAAGCATATTTTGATGGATTGCGATAGTTTGAAATCTGTTAGAACTCTTTTCTTTTTCTGTTGACGTTTATGAAAAGATTTTTAATGAAGTAAGACCTGATTTAGTTTTAGAATTTTTATCTAAGATCAAATTTAAAAACATTAATTTAATTTTTTTCCTTAAAAAAAAATAAATAAATAAAATCTCGTTCTCGCCATGAATATAGCCAAGGTAGCTCGCATGCGTTAAATCATAAACAAACAATATAAAAAAGCAACTTGCATTGCATTTAAATGAGCATTTTATCAAGTTCATGCATTCTCTGGGAATCAAACCCATGATGATCTTCGTTGTTGTTGTTGTTAGCGCTATATTCTGCTGTTTAAGCTACAGAAATGCTAATATTTTCTAAAAAAATAAATAAAAAATAAATAAAGTAAATAACTTTTCCGTTCAAAGATTTTTTTAATGTTTAAAAAGTCTCTTCTGCTCACCAAGGCTGCGTTTATTTGATCAAGAATACAGTTAAAATTGTGAAATATTGCTGTTTTCTGTGTGAATATATTGTAAAATGTAATTTATTCCTGTGATCAAAGCTGAATTTTCAGCAACATTACTCCAGTCTTCAGTGTCACATGATCCTTCAGAAATCATTCTAATATGCTGATTTGCCGCTTCAGAAACATTTCCTTTCAAATGTATCATTTAGTGTCCATTAATTAGAATGGCTTGTATAGTAGTTAACATCAAACATTGTCCTAACAATTTGAGCATTATCACAACACACGTTTCAAATTGTAATCCCGAAACCCTTCACACCCATGACAGCAAACACAGTGTCAGCCCTGCTGGTGTGTGAGGTGTGAGCGTGTTGAGCTCAGGGGTCTGTGTGCGTCTGCGGCCCGCGGCGGTGAGCGCTTACACCTGCCGCCAGCACTCAGAGGTGTGGACATTGGCAGGAGCTGTGGGTTTTTTCAGCAGAGTGATTTGAGAGTTTGGCTCCGCTCGTATCAGAGCAACAGTGATCGGCTCGGAGGAAAGATTACAGGGAATTTAACTGAACAAAACCCTGGTGTTTCTCACCATAAGACAGGGATGAGGGATTGTGAGATACAGAATGTGCAGAACTAGTTTATAGTTAGTTCCTCCTTAGAGCCAATGTAGTTGTCTAGTACCTTTTAAACACAACTTTTTCCATTTATGTACGTTGAATCCTGAAAAGGCATTGCAGTCTTGCAGTCCCTTTGTTTCGTGTTGATCTGTTTGCATGTGTTTTTTGATGTTGAGTATCATTTTTGATACAATCAGGCTTTTATGGCTCATATAGTGTGATATAGTGAGAATATGGAGAAAAAAAAAGCCTCAATTTTATTCAGAGGCCCAAACTAAGCAAAAAATACGCAATTTGCTTCAGATGCTGATATTTATATGGCCAAAAAGCAAAATTAAATTCTGTTAGCTTGTAATGGAAATCTTTATAACAATATAACAGACTGCTTATAGTAAATGCATCATCACTCTATATCTGCCAAAAGTATGCCTTAGTAAGATGATTTTTAAATGCTTAGTTTTATGATCAAAGCTCTGTATTTTTCAAACATAATGCAATGCAGTACAATGATGATTGAGCAATGAACAAACATATTTGATAAAATTTTTGGATAATCCAGTAAACTGAAGTTGCTTCAGTCCAGTAAGTGTTCCCCTTGAAAGATTACTAACAATATATGAGTTATTCATTCATTTACTTTATCAAAATGAGTAAAGATTTCACAACATAAAGACACATGAACCACAAGCTGAAGGTGGACATTTGTACAATTATACTAAAAGGCAATCAGACAACAGAAGACGTAGTAGATTATGTGCAATAGGTTTTTCATCAAAGTTTTGAATATGTTGATCATTTACAGGCCTATCAAATATGACAAAGTAGGCTTTTTAGGTTTATGCAGTGCTCATTCAGTTGCATCTCTCTTTATCTCCAGATTGTGCGTGTACAGTTTCTTTATATTAGTTGCATGAGTTTTTCTGATCGCAAAGTGTCAGCCAATCACATTGCAGCCGGCTTGATTTCACCGCTGGAGGTTTCGATGAGAAATCAGCGTCTTGATTGCGCTGGCATCAGACAACTGATTGCTGGAGACGCCGAGAGCGTCCTGTGCACACTCGTGTCACGCTGGGACGCTTATGGAAGAACAAGATATGCTGAAAACTCTGATCATAAATGCGTCTGATTGAATGATATCAGCAGACAGAGATGATGAGAGAGCAAAGCTTCGAAAAACAAAATCGATCAGAAATGTGTTTTTTTTGTGTGTGAAACCAAAGCGATGTGGGTGGAGAATTAAGCAAAAATATTATAACTACTATAATAAAATAAAGCCTCATTCTACATTATTTCAATCCTGTGTATCTTAACTCTTGGCAGTCTGATCAAATCAGTCAGGAATTAGATCTTGGCTAAAATATAGGCTTTTTTTTATCACACTAGATAAAAAAAAAAAGTTTGGTCTGTAAGATTTTTAATGTTTAATGTTTTTGAAAGAAGTCTCTTCTGCTCTCCAAGGCTGTGTTTATTTGGCCAAAAATACAATAAAAACAGTAATATTATTAGGGCTGGACCAGAATATTCGAATATTCGTTTAGTAGGGTATTCGATTTTCAATTTTGGGATTCGAATATTCGGGGGGGGGGGTTTGCACATCTGTCATACCCCTCGCGAAACAGTTCTCATTCGCGCTTGAATATGTTTACACTACAAAATATGGCGAAATACAATACTCTTTTTTTACAATTATCTTATATAGCCTAGCCGTTTTTAATATGATGGACAGTTTAAGGAACCCAACCTTGTTATACTTAATAAATATAAATGTGTTCCCTGCAACTGGAGTATTCTGTCTGAAACGCACAACTGCATGAGCTCGTATTTTGGGTTAAGCTGCGCTGCTTTGACATTGTGGAAAATTGAATAGAAACAAAATCCATGTAATAGCCTTTTTACTCGTTATTATCAGTCTAAATGAATCTACTGCGAAATATAGGAGCTTGTTAAAACTCAAACGTGAGATTTTACTGGGACGGCGTGTTCTTTATTTATTACCGTTCGTTCATTTATTTTTCGTTCGTCTTTTATTTAAATAGCCTACCCTTTACTGTGTCAGTAATTACTGTGCTGCTAATTTCTGATTTGGGAGCGATTTGTTTGTCAGAAAAATGTTAGGCTACCTTTTTAAAAGTATTGCTCTTAACAGACCTGTGTTTTATATCACTAGTGCAGTGTCCGTTCTCGTAGCATTTAAGCCCTGCCCGCGTGAGGCGCGCCGCTTCCGGCTCACGCTTTTCTGTAGTTTATTAAAAGTTTATTCATTCTGAACGTGTTCTCGACATAATCAAAATGCAAACAGGCAGACAGACACACAGAGACTCCTGCTGTAACGCGTTGTCTACGGAGCAAATAGGGATAACGTTAGCTCACTTAGCTTGAGTTATTGATACCACACAGACTTAACAGAGGCGATTGACATTTCACAACTGGCGCTTTATTCCCCATGAAACACGTGTAACTGTCCGTCGCAAATGTTATGCCGTCTACAGCGTTACTTAATAAAGAAAATAACTTTAAATGAGCAACAAAAAACAGAAATAACCCGCATACATGCGGTGCTCGAGTCGTTCGACACAGTTCAACCGGGAGCGCGCAGCTCTTAAAGGGGCCACACCATATTTCTACTCGTTACACATGCCTTTATTAAGGTGCGGTCACACTGCACTTTTCGTTCCATTGACTTCCATTTAAACGCATGCGAATGCGTCAGACCGGAAACGCAAGCTCGTGCGAAAATATTTCGCATTTCGCTGCGTTCCAAAGTTCAAGTTTGGTGAACTCTGACCTGCGAATTTGCATCATGTGAAGACGTGCGACCAGTAGAAGATCGATTCGTCACGGCATGACCTCTTGGCTGAATTAAAAGAATGATATTTTTGCAGTAAAGTGTAGTAGGTTCTATATTTTTACATTTTGAATGTATTTAAGTTATGTTGAATTCATGTTTATAAAAAAAGACGCTGTAGACCGTGACGTCACATCACGACCGTTACAGCATCCGAAGAAATTTCGCACGTTCAAAGTCTAGTGTGACCGCGGCTTTAGAGAGAAGAATATCTTCAGCCTCCTCCCGCCGAAGCTTCGAATATTCGGTGCTGATTACTACCGAGCTTCGAAGCTCAAAAAATGGCATTCGGATCAGCCCTAAATATTATATCCATTGTCTTGTGCCAAAATAATACATATATATTTGAAAACATATTGTTGCCTGAGTTGCTTTGGGTTAGTTAGCCGCTTTTTGTTAGTAGTTTGTAGCATGGATAACTTTTTTTGTTTAAAGAGTAGCTTGACTTGTTGTTTAAATCGAGTGGCTTGTAGTTTGAGAAAATACAGTTTAAAGTAGCAAACAAGCTATATCTCAGACCTTCAGTTTATCTCCCAGCCCTGTATGTTTACACTTGTTACCTATGTAAATGTTGAGGTTTGACAGGAGAAAACCACACACTGATGTCATTCATGTAAATAAAAAAAAAACAACAAAAAAAAAACACTCAAACTGTGTGTGTGTGTGTCAGCGGTAAAGAAGTCGAGCTGGTCTGTCTGGTTGAGTCACTGTTTGGAGGTTAATGAACCGGTTGGTTTGTCACAGGTGGTTTTGTCTCTTGCTGAGCTGCAGGTTGAAATTTGATGACTATAAACCACACAGATCTGTGGGATATATTATATACGGACACTCTTTCTCATGGTTTTGCAGCTAGTCACTCTTGTAATCTGTACTATTAGCATTGTTTGTAAAGTCAGTTGTCTCTACTAGTGCTCATGATGTGATTAAACTTAACACCAATTATAAAAGTTCAGTATGTGTGTGTCGTCCTACAAACAATTATCCAAAATGCAAATTACCAAACCTTTCCAGAAATGTACTTTTTTTTTTAGTCATGTTAATACAATAGTACACTTTTAAAAATAATGGTTCTTTATGGTCATTGATGGTTCATCAACCTTTATATTGCACAAAATGTTCTTTATAGTGAAAAAAAGGGGGTGTTAATAAAGCCCTTCTTAAGCGAAGCGATGCGTTTGTGTAAAAAAAAAAAATCCATATTTAACAAGTCATGAAGTAAAATATCTAGCTTCCGCCAGACCGCTTTCCGTATTCAGTGTACGAAGAAAGTGTAAAACTCTTGCAGTTCAAAAAGCTTACGCTACGTCCTACGCCTTCTCTATTCAACTTACGAAAAAAGTATAACTGACACGACGCCAGTTACACTTTCTTCATAACTTGAATACGGAAGGCGGTCTGGCGGAAGCTAGATATTTTACTTTATAACTTGTTAAATATGGATTTTTTTTTTTTTTTTTACACAAACGCATCGCATCGCTTCGCTTCAGAAGGCCTTTATTAACCCCCCGGAGCCATGTGGAGTACACGTTTATGATGGATGGATGTGAATGGAAGCACTTTCTTCAGCTCATACTCATTGATCCCACTCACTGCCATTATAAAGCTCAGATGCGTCAGAATATTTATTAATATTTCTCCGATTGTGTTCATCAGAAAGAATAAAGTCATACACCTAGGATGGCTTGAGGGTGAGTAAAGCTTGGGCTAATTTTCATTTGAAAGTGAACTAATCCTTTAAGACAGCTGCATGTGAATTCAGGTGAGCGTAATAATACCAATTTTTTTGACTTCTCAATCTTCATTTTCCACTATTAACGTTTTTAAGCGTCTAATTGTGTGACATCATCACCTTTCCCTGATGTCGCAGTCAGCACCTGTTTTATACACAAGACTCTCTCTCTCTCTCTCTCTCTCTCTCTCTCTCTCTCTCTCTCCGTCTCTCTCTCTTTGTGCAATGGCACAAATCTGCAATTCAATTTGCAACAGTTTAATTTGTGTTTAAGATGCAAATGTATCCTTTCTGATAATGAGAATGCTAAACAGAGAGGAGGGAGTCCAGAGCGCTCACACACTCATTCATTAGCTCACAGTAATCGTGTCAACACACACACACTCGTACACGAATCCACAGCAAATGAGACGCAAGACAGAATAGAATTATCTGTCTGTAAAGGTCACAAAATGAGAGTTGAGACGGCAAGAAAACAAATCAAATGGAAAATGTCACTGTTCGCCTGTTCTAAAACTGTTCTCTTGTGTTGAGAGACAGACAGCTTACAGAACACAACCAAGAGAGAGAGAGAGACCGGAAAACCAATGGAAATCATTCGTTTTCTATGAGTTTATATTTTTAAAAATTCAAAAGATAAAATAAAGTAAGACTACAGTATGACTATCACACAATGATTTAAGGCTTTGTAAGCTAATATTTCAGTAAAGTGTAAACTAGAGCACTAGTTTTTATAGTATAGTTAGTTAGCTTTTTTGATAGTTGTTCAGGAGGTGTTCACCTGTTCTTCATGCATCCGAGTTAATTTGAAGCACTCACATAATGCATATTATAATACACATAATGCTATAACAGCATATGACTGGAATTTAAAGTGCACCTTAATCAGTCATTGGCAAAAAGCGCAATGGATATGATGTAATAATCTCGACAGGTGTGTGTAGCTCAGAGAGAGAGAGAGAGACTGGTGAGTCAAGGCAACATTTAGCCTGTTTTACTAGTTAATCATTCATACTCTCTCTGTGTGTCATGCATATGCATGTATGCTAATATGCATGCATGTATATGCACATCATCATGTGATTCAGAGTTTGACTGCTCAGATGTGTTTTCATTCCTGTCTCCCCTCAGATTGCATGCCTGTCTCATTCCTCTCCGCTGAACCTGTTTGATTTAAAGAACTTGCGCAATTTTTCTGTAAGCTATCTTGTGTTTTATCTCTCAAACACATGCCGTAGCCGTACTGTATCTTTTGCTTCACTGACCATGTGAAAAGCAGGAAACGGGAAAGACGGCAGGAAAGAGAGAAGGACAGACAGTTCACATGCTGCTGCTTCACTCGTGTTCTTAGTTTCCTCTCTTTTCCTTTGGAGTGTTAACAGACTGAATCATCACAGCAAACAGCAGCACAAGTCATCGACGCAGGGGATTCTGGGTAACAGTCTCGTAATCCCACTAGCGAGGTGATGTAATGGAAGGTTTTTGGTCATCTTGGTCTGTTTTGAAATAATTTGAGACAACTGGTTTTCTCTTTCATGGTCTGTAGTTTGATGATTTTAATGAGAGAATTAGATTCACAGTCCTAGATGAACCACTCTGCTGTGAAGGACTTGCATGAAGTCCAACATTAAATAAAGGCTGAGGGATGTTCAACAAACACTCACTTTCATAGTGTCATGTCTGTTTACCAGAACAGTTAAAGTTTTAAGGTCATAAGCCGCTTTTCCACTGTCGTGCCAGTTGCCCTGCAGCGCTACCCTAAAACCCGCCCTTAACATGCTTCCATTTGACCAGCATGGGGCTAGCTGACTGAAAACTAGCTAGATCGCAAAATGAGCATGACAGAAGTGAACATTTGGTCTTTACTTAAAGACTTAAAGGGTTAGTTCACACAAAAATGAAAATAATGTCATTTATTACTCACCCTCATGTCGTTCTACACCCGTAAGACCTTCTTTCATCTTCGGAACACAAATTAAGATATTGTTGATGAAATCCGATGGCTCAGTGAGGCCTCTATTGAGAGCAAAGCCATTGAAACTCTCAAGATCCATAAAGGTACTGAAAACATATTTGAAACAGTTCATGTGAGTTCAGTGGTTCTATCTTAATATTATAAAGCAACAAGAATTTCTTTTTGTGTGCCAAAAAAACAAAATAACGACTTTTCAACAATATCTAGTGATGGGCCGATTTCAAAACGAAGGTCTTACGGGTGTAGAACGACATGAGGGTGAGTAATAAAAGACATTATTTTCATTTTTGGGTGAACTAACCCCTTTAAGACTCCAGCATCAATATTTGACCAATGATTTACAATAAAAAATGTTACAGTGAGAGTAATTTAAAAATTTTCTCAGGAGTGCACATCAATCATGCTGAATCAAAATGGTATTGATCATTAGCTCACATAAAAAGAGAACACACATACTTATTCAGTCGCGCCTGCTTCCATTTAATTGTGATCTTCAACTCCATTAAGGCTTTTAAGACCAAAGGCTTACACATTTAGAAAAATATTGATAAAATATCATGTTTACATCACATTTCTTTATAAAGAATGAGCATTTCTATTAATTTTCCATGAAATTATGTGATCTGAGGAAGGATGTTTGAGCGATATCTCCTATCTCACTATACTGTTATCCTTTCTGCCAGAGCAACAGAGGGAGCTCACAAGCAGAAAACCAGAGTTATAAGTTGTATGAGTTAACCGGAGTATATGTCATTTATGACACATGCGGCTGCATTAGTCCGGTATCAACAAAGGCACAGGGAAGAGACGGGTGGAACATGAAACCAAATAAATACACAATTATAATCGTATATGATTTGTCTATGTTCTTCAAGCGGTCTTTTCCATAATCATATGTGTATTTATTGAAATGGTTAGCATAAGTAGCCTTTAGTATCATATATATATATATATATATATATATATATATATATTATACACTATACACACATATATTTGTTGGTTAGTTGGTAGCCTGATATGAAAACAGGAAATGAGCAGCAGTGTTGACCCTATCCTGAATCAGATAAACTCCACCTTTGTTCATGACCACTCCTCAAGCCCTAGTTGGCCCGCTTTGGACCAAGGGATTCGATGGGCCAAAGACCTGGGGAGGCCTGATGAAGCCCTGAAAGTGACAGTGGAAACATGCCCTGGCATGCACTGGCACGCTAGCTTTTGGCCCGACAGTGGAAACGTGGCTATAGAGCGCAACAGTCCAGTTCTGGAAGCCAAAATGCCATTCTTTTTCTCCAAAGGTAATTGATTTTTTTTTAATGATAACTTAGGGTGCTTTCACACCTGCCTCATTTAGTTTGGTTGAATCGCACTAGAGTTCGTTTTTCCCCTTGGTGCTGTTCGTTTGGGCAGGTGTGAATGCAGCAATCACACTCATGTGCGCAACAAAAGCGGACCAAACAAGTGTACAGAGACCTCCTTGAAGAGGTGGTCTTGGTACACTTTCAGACGAACTCTGGAGCAGTTTGCTTGAGATGTGAAAGCAATCCGACCCAACGGACCAACGAACCAAACGATAATTCATAACAGGAAATGTGTTATATAAAAAGCATTAGTGTCTGATTCTGTGAGTGAGCACATTAGTTACCGTAGTTGAAAACCAAAGAGCGCTTCTTCATCTTAAAATGTTGTGTAATTGCGCTTCTCTATGCAAGAATGCTGTCCCGACGAAGCCTTGATTCCTGCTCTATCTGCATTATAATGGTAATTCACCATTCACATATGGTCTTGACACAGTTAGCCTAGTAGTATTAATACGAATGTAGTATATAATTTAACAGCGGGAATGACGTCTACATTCGTGTTTCGACAGTAACAAATAAAGCCACAATAAGCTCACGGAGCTAACTTGTCAATCATTTTGATGGATGATGCTGAGAAAACTTTGACCAATAACACGACATGTGACTTGCATAAACACATTTTGGTATGCTTTGAAATAGGTCTGCATGATACATCGTGATTTATCGCAAATTTTATCACACGCGATTTGGCAAAGGCTGCGATTATTTTATGCGCAGCTTGTCAGAGCTATACGGCTCTGTGATCAGTAGTAAATGCTTCTCCATCTGAAAGCCAGAGGGCGCTCTTGCGCAGAAACTCCAAATATGCCCAGGCGCATAAGTAGATAACACGCGTCATTCCAGGAAATCCCTATGGGCATCAGACATACTATTGCTGTAGCTGAATAAACAGAAGATTGAAACGCTTTGATTAAACATGACTAATAAACACACGACTGCCTTATTCTTTGTAAGAAGCCACATCATCTCACAGAAGGATGCTCAACTGTTGTTATGAAGTGAGTTTGGAGTAAAAACATGTTATTAAATGTTGTCTTTTGTTGGACAAGATATTAACCCTTTGACGCGTACGATCACACCGGTGTGATCAGTCTTGGCTGGCCCCAGGAGCGTACGATCACACCGGTGTGATTAGAACGTTCAGCGCCTCACGTGATCAACTGCCAAATTCAAATGTGCTTGCGTGCTTTGGCTGGCGCTAAACCAGAGACGGACGCGAGCAGCGCTTTCATATATCACATATATGCAGTGTTTTCACCCAAAAAATATGTTTATTTTAAGTTTCAGACATTTAAATACACATGAGTACTAACAAAACAATATATTTAGAGTTTGTATAATACACAATGATGTCTATAGAAGCGGAAATAACAACCCTTTCCATTATAATTAGACGACACGTTTTGTTCATATCAGATACACATTGTGAAAGTAACTTTAAAGCTTACTCTATTCTTCCCCAGTTCACCGACTCACTTACTTTCATGTATGTCGGGAGAAGTGGATGAATTCACGTGTTGTAAATCCAACAGATCCGATTCTCTGTGCGGCGCAAACTAACATGGCGGCGCCCATCGCGCATTTAGCTCAACTAACGCGATCGTTATAAAGGTGTTTAAACAGCAAAACACATCCACTTGCACATATTTGACAATCGGAATATCAGATATTTCATGCTATAGCTAACAAATTTGTGAATATTTTGAATAAAAAAGGAAAAATGAAATAAAAGCAGATCATCAGTCATACAGCGCTGTGGTGTGTTATGTGACAAGCAATGACGCGTCACCATGGAAACAATAAAGTGATACGTTCTAAATAACAGTTGCCTTAAAAAAAAAAAAACTCATGCTGGGGGGTCAGCCAGAATATTTTAAACTTAGGTGCGAAAGGGTTAATAAATGCTTCTCATGTCTGGAAAGATGTTTGACGCATGTTGTTCAAATGTACATTGTAAGCGACTCAAACTTACAGTGCTTTTAGATGGATTAGCATTTGGAGCCATACTTCATTGACAAGCTGCGCATAAAAAAAAAATAATCGCAGCCTTTGAGATTTCATAATCGCACTAAGAATCTCGTTTAAGCGCGAATTCAATGTTATTTTTCGTATCGTGCGATAAATCGTGCAGCCCTACTTTAAAATGTTGCCTTGTGAAAGTGACTGAAACAAGGAGAAAATGCAACATTGTAAAAAATTTAGTCCCTGTTTCGGAACAAAAAAAAAAGGATCCATAGGTGTGAAAACGCCCTTATAAAACTTGAGCTGGGAGCTCTGAGGTTGTTAATTAATCGTATGTGCTTTTGTTGAAGCCGTCAGCCAGAATTATTTCAACTTATTTTTTAAATGTTTAACTGCGGAATTCCTGGAGAAAACTACATTACCCACGATTCTGAAAAGAAATCTCTACCAATCAGAACCGTGACAAGCAATTCGCACCAAAATAACACTTTAGCCCCGCCCATTCCCATGAAGCACTGCAAATGACGTGGAGTCAATTTTCATACACTCCCTACCTACTAAAAAATATTGTGTATTTTTTTTTTTCATAATTTTTTTTATTCAAATTTAATTCGATTGTAGTTCTTTCCATCATTAAAGCCTTTAAGTTCACAGTCTTGTACCTTTGTACCAATTTTTAAGTACTTTTTTGGCTTCAAACCAAAGTTTGTAATGTTGTGATTCACCTCGTAGCTGATTGGTTTGGTTCATGGCTTATAACTCTTAAACAACGTCTTTTTTAAAAACCTTATGGAAAAAATACTTCCAGAACCAACCCTGCTGAAAAAAAGAAACTAGATTAAAAACATGCTTTCATGACTAAAAACAGTGTTAATGTAAGAAGATCTGATAAAATGAGACTTCAGATGACAGAATATATTATCTCTGCCAAACTTTTCTTTCAGCTATTATTTTCATTTTAATACAGAATGTTGCTATTTTGTTGCTGCAGTGTTTTGTTTGGTTGCTAGGGTGTTCTGAGTGGTTGCTGGGTGGTTTCCTTCTTATTCAAAGATGTTTAGATCAGATAATGGGATCATATAATACTTTTATAGGTATAGATTTTTTATTATAAACGTGTTGTGGTAGATGTCTGTTTGCTTTGCCACATGAGTGCAGTAATCTTGACATACGGGCGGTTCAAAAACCTGTTTCTGAGAGTTTAGAGCTGGATACGGGGGGCAGGGCTGGAGATGAGGGTGTGTGAGGGGGATTTTACTCCGTGGGGGGTAAGAGGGCTGGACGAGTTCAGGCATTAAAGGGACGAGTGTAAACAACATCTGTTTATTCCCCCGCCTTACTTCAGGTATTACTACAATAAAACTGTGCTCGCATGGTTTTAGATTCTAAAATGACTTACGATGTTTGAAGAAGATTATTTTAATTTATTATGATTTTAGAGTACTAACTGTGGTATTTTGGGGGGAAATATGGTTAAATGTTATGCACACATACAATTCATAAGTGTTGGATTATCGTGTGCATTGTTATATTCACACCCCCCTCCATGCACAGGCCAACGCTGGATCATCTGTGTACTGCTGGATAAACACGCATGTTGACTTTTGCATGCAGTCCGTTTGTCTGAGGCTTATTTACTGTGTTTAATTAGTGGGATAATGAACTGTGAAATAACCGTGTCATTGCTGACTGGCCACTTCCTGTGAATTCGTGTTTTCCTTCCCATCCTCCATCATTCAGAGTTTAACATATCAGAAATGTCATTATTCAAGCAGTCGAAACTAATGCGAAGAATCACCCAAATATTATATACTAAAAAAATGTAATCCTAAATAGTGTTCTGTTCTGTATGCAGTAATAAACATTTTTAACTGTAGTTTTTAAACATTAAACTTAATTGCTTAAAACCACAAGTGCCGTCTTAGTCACACTGCAAATGGAAAGCCATATCAAGCACACTGGGATTCAGTATCCATGGTGTGCTCTGTTCTGCACATCTTGGCAAATACAGAACATAATTCGGGTATGCATATTGTGCACAGAATGCATATTGTATAGTACTTTATTTTTTAAAGAGTATGGCATATAGTTTGAGTGTTGTTTTTTTTCCATCTGAGACTACTTTTTTATATGAGTATATTGCTTTTGTGTGTTTTATACACATCTCGTCTTTTTCGGAGTGTATTCTGTGTGTATTTTTGCTCCATCTGAGAGGCGAGTTCTGTAATTGATATGCCACAAGTAATAAATCAGCCGGCCGCCTGCCACCGCTCGCCATTATCTGAGGAGACGGGTTTAGAGGTCTGTCCACAGTGTGTGTATGTGAATTTATGCTCTGTTTTCTAAAGCAGAGGGGTTGTGAGACGACTCGCTGAATAACGTGTCCTCGGGCAGCTGTGGGAAAAATGGAGAATGAATTGACTTCCATATTAACAAGTCTCATGTTCCTTATGCTGAAATGTACTCCAGCACTTGTTTCGTTTGAGTGTGGCGGTTTCTAAGGGTGAATCTTACCGGGAAATTTTTTTGCCCAAAGCAAAAAAAAAAAAAAAAAAAGAAAAAATTTTTTTTTTTATTTTGCTTAAGAATGAACCATTTTTTGCAAAGACGTTTTTGCATTACATTGCGTTTCCATGGTGGTGTTGTTGTTAATTATTACATTTTTGTTATTTAATTAAATAAAAAATTTAAAACGTTTCTGCATATTGTTTTTGGATGCTTGTACATAAATAAAGCTTGTGGTAGATGTGCCAGTAAATACAGGTTCTAGCACTGTAATGTGTTTGTACAATAGTCTGCGGTTTTCAGGCCGGATAAGTGTGAGCGGCTCATTTAACTGACACAAGTAGAAACTGATGCCACCGATAATATCGAGCTAGGCTGAGATCTGTGATATAAACAAGAATATCTATGATAACAGCAGCATGCACAGACAGATAAATATTCAGAGACTGATTCAGGCACTTGCAGATTCATTGATTGGCATCATTTAAGCACTTACTGATCGTCTGAAGTGCAGGTACTCATGGGAAATTGGCGAATCTAAAAGTGGAAGATGAGAACACAAGATGAAAGAAAGCATTCAGGGATGTTAGGCAAGAATTTCTTTTATCTCTTGATGAGATTGATAATTCTCTTAAGTTGTCAGTCCTTTCTGAAGCATTCTGGCGTACATTTTGTCATTTATATTTTCATGTTCATTCTTAGACCTTATCTCTAAGCTCACTACTTCGGTGTAGACTGTTTTAACCATTCCATTGCCGGATAACAATATGACATTGCCGGATAACAATATGAGGACACACAGATGCAATTTGGTTTGATATTTACGGTCGACTCTGTCACGACCGATCCACTCAAATGAAGAGAAATGAGACTTTGGGAATATAGTACAGGTTTCTGCCTCTTTCTTTTTTTCTTTTGCTCTGTTTTGCACGCACATGCACACATAGTAACTCAGAGGCATCTTATGACTTCCTTTACAGTACAGTGGTGGTACTATAGTAAAGTGATGGTAATAGCATGGTACTGAATGGTTACCATATTCATGTACTTTTGTCGTACTTTGGTCGTACTTTGAAGAATACACGATGGTACAATGACACATGTCCAAAAATGTGGAAGTAGGATACTATGGTACATTTTTTTTTTATTGTTAAATAGCCAACTGGCTCTACTTTATAGCTTGCTATACAATTTATGAATACAGTAATAAAATAACCACTAGCTATTAGCCACTACTACTATCATCAAAATAAAAACTAACAGATTCTGAAAGCTTCTTTATGCTGTTTGAAGCAGAGCTATATTAATGGTTTTACAGTAGTAACAATGATTGTAGGAACCATTTTGGGTTACACTGGTAATGCTTGTACTTTTTTGTATGGAATAATAACAAAGTAATTCAACTTTTCTGTATAAAATATGATAGCTCATCTCTGGTATTAAGTTGATTTTAGTTGGTTGGTCCTCTGCTGATAGACAGAGGAATACTTTCGCTTCTCTGGTCCATTTTTTGTGCATGTTTCTGGAGATCTGTGGAATGACGCCACTTCCCATCATCTCGTCCTTGGGGAATGATGGACAGATAAGAAGGTCCTCAGTCACCCGAACAGGAAAAAAGCAATGGAGATAAGAAATGGGCAAAGAAAAGATAGAGAAAGGAAAACATTCCTCCTATTTTCCCTCTGCTCTATCTCCTCTTTTTATTTCCTTTATCTTTCACAGTTTTCGCTTGCCTCCGGCTTTCTCCTGTTGCTGAGATTTTCCTGTTTTTGTAGTTCCGTCTCAATTTTTTTTTCCAGTGGAAATGGTGGTGAACTCATTTGTTTTGTTTGGATGTATTTTCTGTCATCAGCACAAATGCAATTTGTTTCCCTAACAATTAATTGGGTAATTAATTTTTATCAAGTGCTTTTATCCAAAACAACTACAGGTATAGTTCCTCTGGAGTAACCTGTGGTTTCATGGTTTCATGGTCGCCCTTTTGAGTTACCAGTCCAGATCTTTATTAACTGTGATATTCCCGGATTTGTTAATCTGTTGACTTAAATGGCAACATCTAAACTAGGGCTGGATTTGAAGCCACTGCCTGCAGAGTTTAGCTCAAACCCTGATCAAATACACCTTCCTGTAATTTTCTAGTAACTCTGAAGACCTTAATTAGCTTGTTCAGGTGTCTTTGATTAGGGCAGTGTCCCTCCAGAGCTGGATTTGAGGAACCCTGGGGCAAATTCCAAAGGCATTTTTGCGCCCTTAAAGGGTACTTCGAGAAGGGGGCACCATTTGTAGGGGTGTTCCAAACGAAAGTGAACAACTGAATCCCTTCATGAAGGGCCTTTCCACAAGGCCGTTAGCGAAGGGTACATGCGATGGTCACTTCAAGGAAGTAATTTTATTATTTATAAATTATGGTCACGTGACTCAGCGAATACTTGTGATTCATTTTAAAGCTAGATGGTGGGAGAGGTGTTTTTTCATGATATGTTTCACACGTTTTTGTCATGTTATATGTTTAAGTAAGTTTCATATAAAAGAAATGTGTTTTCTTGCAGTGTCCAAAGATGAGACGGCAAGTTTTAAAGTTGAGAACAGAGAAATACACTCACACACACACATATATATATATATATATAACACTTTTTTTTAACTATATAAAATGTATCTTTATTTGCAACAGTTATGTTAACAGCAATAATAAGAAATTTCTGTCGTAAGAACAGCTAATCAGCTAATGGACACCGTGCTGCGTTGTCATGGGAACATGGGAAATTGCGTTGTCTTTAATTGCTCCCTTCGCCAAGTGCATTCCAAACAGCTACATAATGGCACGCAAGTGCCCTGCTCCCTCCAAAGTCCCCACTTCAAGAGCTCTGCCCTTTGAAGGGAGTAGGGCATAGGGATGCTCGCTTCCGTTTGGAATTTGCCCCTGGTCTAAACTTAGTGCCCAGTTTTTACAAATAATTGTTGTATAGCATATTTTAGTACAGTTTACCACAGTTTATTCAATGGTTTGTCACCATTTCAACAGAATTTTGGATCATATAATCATGGTGTACAGAGACAACAATTATAATGCATATATGAATCATCATAATGCATTGTGGAGCACCTATTGGTTTTATACTGCAATTTGTGTTCTCAGAGCTGTGAATTAGAAAAGGAATAGATTATTTCAAGTTGACTTGAAACAGGACAATGTAATTTTCTTGTCCTTGTAAAGTTAAGAACAACTTCAAGCATCTCATACCTCAAAAACTTATTTTAGACTTGTTTGTTTTTCAGCACCCTTTTAAAGGGACACCGTTATGTACCTGCATACTTGATGTACACAAAGCTGCTGTCAGACACTTTGTGATGATGGATGTCTTATGCCTGTACTGAAGCGGGTCCAACTCTGCAGCTGTGTTGTTGTTTAGTGAAGAGTTTGTTTACAGTGCATCTCCAATCCATCTTCACCCTCAGAGCTATCAGTCTTAGTAATTAAAAGTTGACACGGTTCACCTCATTCAGCCACACGGTTCTAAATGATTTGTTGCAAACCGAAAGATATTGTCTTGAATCTGTTTCCCCACTGTTTGACTTTGAGAAATGATGCATAATGAATCAGATATGTTCCATTTGCACTCATAATGTGTTTTTTGCCCTGCAGGAGCCCCGGACGAGGAATTGAGGTGGATGTTGGAGTGGATGACTTTTGTGTGAGAAGGCAAGAAAGCGTTGAATCGATAAGGCTTGTGCTGCCTCCCTTTCTTTGTTGAGTTCCTTTAAAAGTCCCAGATTGAAGACTAATAGTGTGGACCACCACATCCTTCACTTGCGAGGACCAGCGCAGATATGTGGCCTCAGCAGGGGCCGCAATGCATTATTAGCCCAAGGACGGTAATGCTCCTTGGGCTGCTGACTATCTGCATTTCCCCTCACCTTTCTGGAGGAGCACCAGAGCCATTTAAGTCCTTCTCGCCCCCTGACTGGGGTCTGACACATTTAGCCATCCATAACAAGACAGGAGATGTGTATGTTGGTGCGGTAAACTGGATCTACAAGCTCTCTAGCAACTTGACCAAGTTGAGGAGTCACGAGACGGGTCCGGTAGTGGACAACGAGAAATGCTATCCACCTCCAAGTGTACAGTTATGCCCCCATGACCTTTACCCAAATAGTAATGTGAATAAGCTGCTGCTAATAGACTATCCCCAAAACCGACTCATTGCTTGTGGAAGCACCTGGCAAGGCGTCTGTCAGTTTCTGCGCCTGGATGACCTTTTCAAGCTTGGCGAGCCACACCACCGTAAGGAACACTACCTCTCCAGCGTTGCTGAGTCAGGAACCATGTCCGGCGTCATCATCTCTGAGGGTCATATCAGCAAGCTTTTCATTGGAACGCCCATCGATGGGAAATCGGAGTACTTCCCAACACTTTCCAGCCGTAAGTTGATGGCCAATGAGGAGGATGCTGACATATTCAGCTTTGTCCACCAGGATGAGTTTGTCTCGTCCCAGCTGAAGATCCCCTCGGATACGCTGTCCAAATTCCCAGCGTTTGACATTTACTACATATACAGCTTTAGCAGTGAACAGTTTGTCTACTACTTGACCTTGCAGCTGGATACCCAACTAACTTCTCCTGATGCCAGCGGGGAACAGTTCTTTACCTCTAAGATCGTCCGACTCTGTATTGATGATCCCAGGTTCTATTCCTATGTGGAATTCCCAATTGGATGCACCAAAGATGGTGTAGAGTATCGACTGATCCAGGACGCCTACTTGAGCAAACCCGGAAAGCAACTTGCTAACTCATTGGGAGTGTCTGAGCAAGAGGACATATTGTTTACAGTCTTCTCCCAAGGCCAGAAGAACCGGGCCAAACCCCCAAAAGAGTCAGCACTCTGCCTGTTCACGCTAACCAGAATAAAGGAGAAGATCAAGGAAAGGATTCAGTCGTGCTATAGAGGAGAGGGCAAGCTGTCTTTGCCCTGGCTACTCAACAAGGAGCTACCATGCATCAACTCGGTAAGTCTCTGATGGCAGGCCATTAAGACACACTGCATGGCTACGGCGATTGATTTGTTGGGTTGGATGAATGGGTGTGCTTCAGTAATGTCCCCTGCTAGAGTTCAGCTTCCATTATCTTGGTGCAAAGGGTGATTGTGATTAGATATAAGTGGAGAAATTGTAGATCAGACTAGGGTCGTCAGGGTAGGACAACAGGGAACGTTGAGGAGTGGCCTAGTAAAGTCCTCTATAGCAGTGTTTCTCAACTTCAGTCCTGGAGACCCACCTACTAGAATGTTTTAGATGTCTCACTACGTGATTTAACACATCACCTTCTTAGTGTTGAATAAGGAGGCATCTAAAACTGGGAGGTGGGTGGGACTGGAGTTGAGAAACACTGCTCTATAGCAGAGTCTACTTATTGGGCTGGGATGCAAATTAAAGGACTACACTGGATTACAGTACAACTATTGTCAAGAACCTTTACTACACTGTTAGCTTGTGTCTGACTGTGCCTAATAGTCTAACTTCATTAAATGTTGTAGAATATAAATATCACAAGCACTCTTCCTGTCACCCACCTCCTGTTTCCTTTTGCGTCCGTTTTCTCTCACTGTCTTTCTCCCAAGTGCTTCCATTATTCAGTCAGACAGGAACATCATTAGGGGAGTTGAGTAAATTTCATGAGTTACTCTCTCGCTCATGCTTTCTAATTCGTTTAGCGAGGCTTGATCCCATCTTCTCTGCCATCACGGTCCTCTGGGACCAGGGCTTGCTTTTCGTCCTCTCGTTCGCTCACTCTTAATCTCTCTCTCCTCATTCGTCTCTGTTCGTCTCACTCGCTCTGTCTTTCTTGGGGCTTTCAGTGGCAAAGAATGGCTTTCATTTAACCAAGCACTCAGAGATAAAGATCCCCATTTTTATTTTTCTGACTCATTCCAAATCGGTTTGATCTTTTTCCCTTTCTTTATATTCAAAGTCTATCGGTAGAGCTCTAAGCGGATGGATTAATAGAGAATGAAAGACATTTTTGGGAAGCAAAACTGATACAGAGCGGCTGAACGTGTCACGTCTAAATACTTCAACATTTGAAATTGTTCAGATTTTTTTTTTTTTTCTTCACACTTTACTTACCACTGAATTAATGTCTTTTAAAACCCTATCTAATGGCCATTTTTAATTATGAATAAACCTTTACACAACTGACCCCAAATTTCAGTGCTTAAGTTCCAAGATGGTTGACTAGTCATCCAACAACTAACTAGCCATTAATTAGTGATGTTGATTAGTGATTTAAATGGGTTTTTTTTCGGTGCTTTTAAATGGAGACTCGTATGACAAACAATTATTGCCCTGTGAGTCCAAAAGTTTCATTTGAAGCACTTCAATCTGCATCCAAAGTTTGTATAGGGTGTTGTGCAGCTTTTTTGGAGCCTTTCTTGACTCTAACAATTTAAATGCCAAAAAAGCCCATTACATTTTTTTCAGGGTTTATGCTACTTTAGAATAACTATATTTTGCCATCTAAATGGAATGCTTATATTTGGTGCAGTCCATGGTGAACAAATTGATGTCATGTTTAAAAATATTGTGTTTCCAAACAAATGTTCTTTTCATTTTAGATAATCTTTATCAGATTCAAAATTGCTTACGGTTTTTGAAAATTATTTTTTTGTTGTTGTTGTCAGAGATCAAGTACACTGCTGTGTATTTTTACTCACAGGAACACAGAAATCAGCCGTTTAAATCTCATTAAAATAGAATGTTGAAAATCTGGTCCTGCTCAAATGATTCACACTGATCAGATCAGGGCAGTGTGTTTGTTTAATGTAACTTGTTTAACGCATTCAACTTTTTGAAACGTAATTTATATAGAGTCATGTCTCTCTCTCCCTCTGGAATGTGGTGTGTTGTGTTTGGTTTCACCTCTGCCCTGGGCAGACACATAATCAACAGTCTGAAAACACACACACACCCATTGTTGTGGAGTTATGCATGTGTGTGTGTGTTTTGGTATGTCTTTCTGCAACCGGTTTAGTCCTGCATTAGTTTTCACCTCACTAGTAAAGTGTGAATGTGCATTTGTGTGTGTGAGAGAATGTAATTACTTTAGCACACACACTTTGAGTGAATGTAATGCTCATCTTCTTTGTGTGACCCATGAGTATTGAGAAAATACTGCATCAAATCAGCCATCAATCAAGTGTGAAATAGCAGTGGGACTAGAGCTCTGTTCCAAAATGCATAAAGGCGTCACAGAAGGCAGCATAAGGTCATGAGCCCTTCAGATGCCTGTTTTGGGCCAAATTTTTTAGGCAGTAACAGATACATTACCATTCAAAAGTTTGGGGTCAGTACGATATTTTTGAAAGAAATTAATACTTTTATTCATCAAGGACATGTGAAATTATTCAAAACAAGTGACAGTAAAGACATTTATAAAACAAAAATTTCTATTTCAAAAAATGCTGCTCTTTTGAACTTTTTATCTTTCAAGGAATCCTGAAAAAAATGTATCACAGTTTCCACAAAAGTACATCAAGCAGCACAACTGTTTTCAACATTGATAATCAGAAATGTAGAAAATCAGCATGTTAGAATGGTTTCTGAAAGATCATGTGACACTGAAGACTGGAGTAATGATGCTGAAAATTCAGCTTTAATCACAGGAATAAATTGTAATAATATTTCACAATATTACTGTTTTTACTGTATTTTTGATCAAATAAATGCAACCTTGGTGAGCAGAAGAAACTTCTTTCAAAAACATTAAAAAAAATCTTACAGACTGCAAACTTTTGGAATGTAGTGTATCTCTTTAGAGAAGACAGTCGCATAATGCATTGCATCAAAATTAAAATATATCCAATACCAAATTCTACTAGTTTTTGTGTTCTGGGGTTTTCTGTACAGCTGTTCACAGGGATTGCTTTTATGCTAATAGTTAAAAGTCTGACTACATAAGACTGATATTTAAATAAGCTTAGCTCATGATGGTATAAAGATGTTGAATTAAATTACTTTTGATGTTTTCAAAGCTATAAATCCTCCAGCCAGGCTTTGTGTGTGTGTGTCTGTGTGAGAGTGTGTGTGAGAGAGTGTGTCTGAAGTGTCTGACTGCTTGACATCAGGTTTTTAGCTCAGAGGAGAAAAAGTGAGTTTGCTAAGTGAATTGATGCCCGCCTGACTCTTTCCTCTTTCTTTTCTTCTGTTTCCTTTCTTCCTGCTGTGAGGCAGAGACTCTTCTGGATGGATTAAGACAGAAAGAAAAACAAAGAGAAAAGGGGAGGTGAAGAAAGAAAAGACAGAGAGAAAGAAAGAAAGGTTATTGATGTGTGCCTGGGCAGCTTTAGAACACACACACACACACACACACACACACACACACACACACACACACACTTACTTAGCTTTCTGAATGAGCACACATACCACAGACTGTTGTTTATATATACAGCGTCAACTAACTTAAAAGAAAATTTCACAACATTTTATTTGAATATTTTTTTAACTTTTAAATTGTCACCAGTTGGAGGTTTGGTCAAATTTAGCCTATTTTTTTCCCACGAGGTACAGCTGTAAAGTATGGCAAGTTAGCCAAATATATTCAACCTTTTATTCAAACTTTTTTCAAAATACGGGGTGGAAAATGTGTGGAATTTTGTGAATGGATGGCATTCACATTCCGTGGAATTAGCATTGCTTTTATTGGAGTTCTGTGGGCTTGGATACATTCGGATCTCTCTCCCTCTCTCCCTCTCTCTCTCTCTCTCTCTCTCTCTCTCTCTCTCTCTCTCTCTCTCTCTCTCTCTCTCTCTCTCTCTCTCTCTCTCTCTCTCTCTCTCTCTCTCTCTCTCTCTCTCTCTCTCTCTCTCTCTCCCTCCCCACTTCATCAGTGAGGAACTTCCTGTACAATGGCAATAGAACAGAACATGATTCTGGAAGTAAACATTCCATTCAGAATCTCTATTTGTAATCGTAACATTTAGAATGAGTGGTCAGACCCCAAAAAAGTCAATATGATTTCAACTTTTAGAAACTTTTAATCTTCATCTTAAATGATTTAGTTCCATGACTTGCTTTGTGGGATGAGTAATTTATTCATTTCAAACAATACTCTACTAATACCACCTTTTCACAAATTAAATTTTGAACTTTATTGAAGAATTTCTTTAAATCTTTATGATGAAAATTAATAGAAAAAATACTTCCAGACTGTTCAAAAGTTTGGGATCAGTAAGATTTTTATTTTTTGAAAGAAATTAATACTTTTATTCAGCAAAGATGCATTAAATTGATCAAAAGTGAGAGTAAAATATTTATAATGTTACAAAAGATTTCTATTACAAATAAATGTTTTTCTTGTAAATGTAAATCTTTTGAGCTTTCTATTCATTAAAGAATGCTGAATTTAAAATTCATCACGGTTTCCACAAGTAGTGTTTTCAACACTAAATGGTAGCGTATATATCACATGACTAACAGATACTTTAAGATGACATTCTGTTGGAAAATAACAAGAACAGTAATTTGGTTTTATAAGTATTGTAAATATGTGTTACCCTTTTCCCACTCACTAACTTTCGTGTCCTTACATCACCCTTCCAGGGTTTCCTGCAATACAGTGACCTTGCTTTTCCGTTTTGGCATCCATGTAATAAATGGCCTTACTACTGTGGGTGTGTGTGTGTGTGTGTGTGTATGTGTGTGTGTAAGACTTCCACTGATACTGTTTTTAGGAAAACCCACCCTGACAGCCTGTCTTACCCAGGCATTGACCTTTTGGCGGAGTCCCTTTCTCAAACCCTTTCTGTTTGTCTGTTTCAGCCTCTCCAGATTGACGATAATTTCTGCGGGCAGGATTTTAACCAGCCTCTAGGGGGCACCAGCACTATCGAGGGCATTCCGCTCTTCATAGACAAAGATGATGGAATGACTTCGGTAGCTGCTTACGATTATCGCAGCAACACAGTGGTTTTTGCAGGAACACGCAACGGCCGAATGAAGAAGGTAAGTTGTAGCAGTGCAGTTCTACATTTAACTGTATTTTTGATACTCTGTGAGTTGTCATCTTTTTGTTCACTTAACTCATTGTGGAACAGAAGAAGGTAGTTTGAAGAGGTTTATGATGCAACTCTTGGTGTTTTGTGTTGTAAATTTGTTTAAAGTTGCTATGATGAGGGAAAATTCCTGGGCTATAAGAAATGGAAACCATTGTTGTGCCAAATTTCGACCCCCTTGCCAAATTATTACACCCCTTGTTGAAGTCTCTACCTGATTGCCTAATCTTAACCCCACCCCTAATCCTAACCCCTCCCCCACACCTACTCCTAAACCTACCAATACTAGGTGGGTAATAATCTGGCAGGGGGTCGAAATTCGGCACAACACCGTCAACCAAATCAAAACTGATCCTGTTTAAGATTCTTAATGCATTGTTCCTGGTCATATTGCGAATGCTTTATCGGTGCACATTATTCCAAAGAAAAAGAAAGATTGTTTCATTTTTCATTAAAGTCTAATTGCTCTGCTTCTCAAACCACTTTTCCTTTTCATTTGATATTGCTTCGTGTGCATGAGCATGTTGGTTAACCTTAAAAATTGCAAATGCTATTTTAATGTTGGTTTTAATTTAGCATGTTTTTATTCAGTGTTTAATGCTGATTAGATTCAGGTGTTGTGCTTGGGACTGTTTAACTATTCGTTTACTACAAGTAGAGTTTTAAACAGTCTATATGTGTTCATTAGACATTTGGAGATGATTTAGTAATTACATTGTTGCGCTGTGGTTTTCATTGTTTATAGCTGATAGTTTTCATTTGTTATGATTTAGGCATTGCATTGTTGCGCTGTGGAAAGTGGTTTTCAGACCTCGGACATCAACCACTAATGTTGACGTATAATTTGCATGGTTTCACAATATATATCGGCCAATATTTGAATTATCGGCATCGGCCAATAAAGTACTATTTCAATAGAGCACTATTTGTGTTGCATTCTCCACTAGATTAATCACTTACGCTCTTTCACATTTGTAGGTCTTTTGTTGGTGTTTTAGATGCTTGAGGAACTGTGCAAATTGGCTGAAGTGGTCAAAAGTAAATGGTAGTTTGGCAACATGACTTATTTTTGCAGTTTTCAGGTGTGAAATGTGTAGTATGCATCAGGTGTGTGTGTGTGTATGATCTCAGAATTCATCGTGTGATTGTGTGTGTGCGTGTGTGAGTGTGTGTGTGTGTGTGTGTGTTTGAGGCTTGCAGGAGTGGAAGGACTCACTGGAGCATCACATGATGGATTCACTGAGATGTGAAATGGAGGACAGACTCTGTCCATCCCTGAGAGACTGACTGAAGATGTGAATGAAATATCCAGCAGCTTTATGTTATGTGTGTGTCAGTCAGTCACAGAAGTGCTTTTATCACACAACGTCTTCTACTGTGTGTCTTTCACTTTTGTTACTTTCAGGTTCATCTTTTTGTAGTGTTTAGGACCCATTTCACATTTAAACAGAATGGAAAATAAAAAAATAATAACAAAGGCCCTCTTGTCTTTACACCTGGTATCAAGATGCATTTTCATAAATCAGATCACAAGTGGACGGCGCTATAATACAGGTGTAAACGGTGTAAAAAGTTTTCAGCTTGTCCACTTTCAACCACTTCCAGAGGTAGTTGAAAACACATTTGACCGGATTGATTTTGTAGTGTAGGCGCTCATGTGGTCAAATGCGTTTGAAAAGTCACGAAAGTCCACCTACTTTCCGCCTACTGACCGAATGCGTAAACGTTATGGGAAGCGCGCTAGCCAGATGGGATTTCAACAAAATCAAAACATTAGAGAACAAAAACAAGTGGGGGAATACAAAGGAAAATAAATAGTTAAATACTTAAAAAGTTACAATTTATTTAAAAATTGTTCTGTAATGTAAGAGGTTTTTAAAACTTTGTTTTTAATGGAGGCAATATTTTGAAGTGATTATAATAGTAAACGTGTTTACAGTATGGTTTAAATTTAAGATATCTTGCTTTGTGAATGTGATATTTTCCCATCATACAAATGAAGTTTAAGACATCTAGGTCCTTGTTGCTGAAATTTGAAGCCAATTCAGATCAGGCTCTTACACTAGTCCTAACCAGGCGCAATGTCATCAAGCAACAAGCAATTATATGCAGTTTTAATTCATTCGAGATTATCTTTACGGTGAGATCATTTCTTTAGCGCCACATAAGTGTATATATTAAACTTTTTGAAAGTGTAATGTTGCGATTGAGCTTTTCATCTTTAGTGTGTCGCTGGTTAGGGCTGTTTTAGATGTTCGTGTGTGTCTGGAGGTGTTGAACCTGGATTAATCCTGCTGGTCTGGAGCGTCGCAGCACGTCTGGGCACGAGTAACCCTTCTTGAGCTCTCCCGTCTGGGTTTACCGCGCTAGACGATTCAGTCTGGTCAAATCAACAACAGATGGACGAGCCAACTGGGCCACATACACAAACACACACACACACTGCGGTCTAAACTCTCAGTAAAGTCCGCCAGCCCTCCCTCTCTGAGTAATAATGTTGTTAATTATGGCTCCATACAAAACTGCTGCTGCGTGTGTGAGCAGATTCCTCGGTTGAGCTTTTCCTGGCCTTGAGTGTCAATAGCAGGTGTGTGTTTGTCCTCTTTAATGACAGACCCTCAATTCAGTGTCAGATATAAAGCAAAATTAATATAAATTTTGATTTTGAGTTGATGCACATTGTGTCATCAGACGCTAATCCTCAGGGTTGATTTTAAGCTTAGCTGTTTTTAGAAGTTAAACATCCTGGAAGCTCTGGATTGATCTACTGACCCACTGACCTGTTGACCTCTGTGACCTCAACAGATGACAGTTTATTGAGACACTTGATCTTTCTCTCTCTATCTGTCTCGCTCACTCTTTCTGATAATGTGGTAGTGGTTGAATGCTTGCATACATTTTAAATCACTGTTATTATTAGTGCCCTTTATTATTACTATTCCTTATACTTAAGTATTGAAGTAAAGTTCAGTTTGTGCGCCAAACATTGATTCCTCAAATCATGTGTCATGTTGAGGAGAGATTATTGAGATAGTATATTAAATCCAAGGTGCCCCCCCCTTTTTTTTTATCATCCAACAGTTCAGCTGTATTCCTGTATTTCTGTAACGTGCACCTTGAATGCAATGTTAGTCGTTTTGGATAAAAGCATCTGCCAAATCTGTAATTGTGAATGCATCAAAATGAAATGACTGGGCACTAGTAAAATGTTACTTACTTGACTTAGTAAAACAATAAAAAGTAGGTAATTATAATAATAAAAGATGGATAAATGATGCATTGTGGGAATATCTGGGAATGCACAGGGTTGTACACACACTCACTCACTCACACAGAGGAATTCTGTATTATCGCTCCTTTTACATTCAGTTCAAAGCGTTGGCTGTGATTTGAGCCGCGGAGGTTAATTACACACACGCGTGTGCGCATCACAGCTCTGCTAGTTGTTGCGTGTGTTATGCTGAGCTCTACATGTCTGTAATTAGTGTCTCAGCATGAGATCTGGCCGAGAACACACACACACACTCCGTCATGAACATGCCGATTCACTCTGACACGTTTCCCATTGAATGATTATTATTGATTTATTATTACTCAGATTCATCAGTGTAGATTAGATGTTGACTGATTATTACAGATGGCACTGGGTGCATTGTGACAATCAGCGTCTGTTCATCTGTTGTTTTGCAGTGTTTTAATGGATGATGTGTGTGTTGGGTGTTATACACTACCATTCAACTGCTTGGGGTCAGTAAGATTTTTTTTTTTTTTTTTTTTTTTAAATTAATACTTTTATTCAGCAAGGATGCATTAAATTGACAATAAAGGCATTCATAATGTTACAAAATTTTCTAATTCAAATAAATACTGTTCTTTTGAACTTTCTATTTAAAGAGGACTGAAAAAAAATCTGAAGCAGCACAACTGTTTTCAATAATCAGAAATGTTTCTTGAGCAGCAAATCAGCATATGGAATGATTTCTGAAGGATCATGTGACACTGAAGACTGGAGTAATGATGCTGAAAATTCAGCTTTGATTACAGGATTAAAAAATTACAGTTTACAATATATTCATATAGAAATTTTTGTTTTTTTTCAAATTGTAATAATATTTCACAATATTACTGTTTTTACTGTATTTTTAATCAAATAAATGCAGCTTTGATGAGCACAGAGACTTCTTTCAAAACATTAAAATAATCTTACTGACCCTAAAGGAAATCCCATTGCAAACAGACTTTTGGCACAACTGTGTTGACTTCTATGTGATTTACATGCCTGGGAACCAGTGAATATTGACCAGCTGCCAGTGTCATGAAGAGACTGTTTGATGAACCAATTACAGTTTTATGTGACATTTATGCTTTCACTTATAGACATCGTTGTAGTGAATTACATTTTTTTTTTTTTTTTTTTTTTTAACTGTGATTTTTGAAGTGATTTGAATGTTAGAATAGTTCAAATGTCAGTGAGATGTGATTAGCTTTTTAGCTGAATAATATGGGAAAAGTGGAAAGATTTAAAGAGTGATGACCTGTGATAGAGGCACTTTGTTCTTTGAATGTCTAATTGAAACTTTAAAGAGAAAAAGTATAGTTTTTATCCCCTCTATTGGTAATGAACTTGACTGTTCAAGAGTGTTCGGTTTCAATGTTGATTGTGTATCATAAGTGCAGATTGCCCAAAACAATACTTAAATGTAGTAATGAAGTACAATCACTTCAGCATTTTCCCCCGCTGGATCTCTGACAGCCGTCAGGCTCATTGTGCTGTCGATTATGTTTCATGATGTAGGATGTAAATCAATTACAGACTCCATGAACTAGAGGAGCTTTAAGAATGAATAAATGAGAAGATCATCTCTGTTAATGCTCTGTTTCCTCAGATCGTCTTTTCATTTACAATAGCGTTTCTTCTCCAGTACTGACGTTCAGATCATTGATTGACACACACACACACACACACACACACACACACACACACAAAGCAAAATTAGCAAAATTACGTCAGAGACATGCAACACACTGCCAATCATGGAATTTTAAGTCTAAAGAGGTCAGTGGTCAGTCTGTGAACTTTACATCCTCTGCTGGTTAAACATCTTTTCTCTGTACAACTTTGGTGTGCAGTTTCGTTGGCTTCGCAGCAGACCTTGCGGCTGTCTTGTGTTCAGATGCTTATAAATGTAAGTGGATGGAATTGGATGTGAACGCAGCTGTAGACTGCCGTCTGTGTGTGTGTGTAAATGTGTGCACGACAGTCACATGTTGATCATATGCCACTGGACGCTCCTGTTAGATCATTCCCACGGTCATGTCCTAAACATACACACGGATGCCTCGGGACCGTCTCACAAAGAGCACAGTGTTCACCACCTCAAACACACACACGCAAGCACACACACACTCAGACATGAGGACGAGCACAAAGACACATCTGTCTGTCTGTGAGTGTGTGTGTGTGTGTTGTGTTAGGACTAACCACACAAACACATGCACATTCCTCTTTGACCTTTAAATATATTCAGTTTTTCTGTCTGTGGTCAGAGAGAGTGAGACAGGACGGGTGAGTTATGGAGAGAGAAAGCTTGTCATCTTTTCTGATGTGATGAAATATTTATGACATGCTGCTCTGAGAGCTTTTAAATCTCTCTCACACACACACATGCATACGCACACACACACACGCACACACATGCGTGCACACACAGAGGTTTGTTTTTGTGAATTGTGAGGACATTCCATAGGCATAATGGTTTTTATACTGTACAAACCGTATTTTCTATCGCCCTGACCAACCCTACACCTAAACCTACCCCTTACAGGAAACTGTGCACATTTTTACTTTCTCAAAAAACTCATTCTGTATGATTTATAAGCCTTTTGAAAAATGGGGACATGGGGTAATGTCCTCATAAGTCACCCTCTCCTTGTAATACCTATGTCATACCCATGTCATTATACAAATTTGTCCTGATATGTCACACACACACACACACACACACACACACAGAGTTGTCTCTGTGATGCTCAGGTGGATCTTTTTGTGCAGTAGGTGTGAGAAATAACTTCATGTCTGAGTGAGAAATAACTTCATGTCTGAAGATCACATGATCATGTTTTAATTTAAATTAAGGCTTATTTACAGATGTTTTTCGAGTGCTGTAAGGTCAGCATGAAAAAGTAAACAGACTTTATTTACTTTCTTAATTCAAGTTCCTGCACTTATTGTGAATGATTCGTTAGTGACATTTATAAAGATATATTGTTTGTTGTTAAACACTTTTAGTACCGCCCTATTTTTTTTCATTGCATCTAATTTCTCTCTTTTATTTTATTATTGTTTATTTATTTATTTTTTGCACTAAAGGATATCACATTATTTCATGCTCTAGTTTAGGGATTTGTTTCCTCCCTTTGATGTCAAATATTTTCTTGAAGTCCCCACTAAGATTTTGAGTTAATATTTCAGTAATTTATCAACGCATTTGCATGTTCGTGATTGGTTAATGGTCACATGACATAAAGGTAAACAAATGAAATATTTCATCTTTTTTATTAGGTGTTTTATCTTGATTTTCCATTTTAATTTAGCATTTTTGTGATATAATTAATTATTAGCTTTTCATCAACTCACAAACCCCCTACATTAAAGGCACAATATGTAAGATTTATATATTTTGTTGACTTGTGTACTTATATTATCCCAGAAGTTTCCAAGAATGTTAAAATCCAGAGAAATAAGCAATTTTAACCAGGACACGGACTGTCTGTGCGTCGCCTATCAGTGACGTCAGGCCTGCGTTACCCTCGATTTTCCGGTTTTATTTTGTAGAAACCATGGAAACACCAAAGATGCTTTAATATATTACATGTTTTATTAGACAAGGGAACAACTGTTTGATTACATTTATAGACAGAAAACTAATCATTGTTATATAGCTCAACACGTTTAGTCTTATTGTTTAAATCTTGTTTTCTTGATTTGCATGTTTTTCACCTTGCCTCAGAGAAGAACACTATTTTGTCAAGTAGCTAACATAGCATAATCAGATGCAGCTTTATTTTTAGTAACAGCAATACAGCATTTTCTGCCATACAATGTTTTAAAATGAATTGCATGCCATTTATCAACACAAGCCATCCAGCATTTATTAATATGATATTCTAATATCGATCTAGCTTACTGCAGTGTCTCATAGCAGCCGAGTAACGTTATAACATCATTTTCAACTCACTCAAATGTATCTATATGATAAAACAGCGCTGCTTTACCCCACATACGCTTGACTGGAAGAAGCGGGAGTGGTGACT
This sequence comes from Mylopharyngodon piceus, assembly GCA_039654765.1. Taxonomy (NCBI): domain Eukaryota; kingdom Metazoa; phylum Chordata; class Actinopteri; order Cypriniformes; family Xenocyprididae; genus Mylopharyngodon; species Mylopharyngodon piceus. The sequence continues at coordinate 2,048,497 of CM077460.1, read as the reverse complement.
GTGGCATAATAAAATTTCCGCTCCTTTCGAGGCATGTGTCACGCTCGACTCTTTTGAATCGGTGACCTCTAGCGGCGAAAATTTACATAGTGTGCCTTTAATAAATAATAAATTATAATAAATAAATGTATCAATAAATAATTATCATAAATATATTTACATGGCTCTCTGTAATACTTGATAGCATATTTCTTTGTATTCTTTGCATTGAGGTCCATCTGTGATGTTCAGATAATAAACCTCTCTTCATAGGCTTGTTTAATGCAGTGCAACACATCTTTCCATCTCTCTGTGTGTTTCTTCATCATTGTGTTTCTATGGTAACTTCAGGGATTCTTCTGTTGTCTTCAATCTCTTCAGGTGAAATGAAATCCCGTCTCACACACACTGAAACACACACTCGCCTTGGGTTTAATAACACACACTGCATGTAAAGATTTCCCCAGCTGTTCTGACATTTTAATCAGTGCGAATGTGTCGAGGTGTTTCTCTGAGGTGTGTGTTATTGTAACAGTGTCAGAATGAAGCTATTGAAGTGTGTGAGCGCTACAGAAGTGCAGCGACTGCAGCTTTACCAGCCTGTTAATTAGCTGCATGTGTGTGCAAATTAGGGTTTAGTGGGAAAATGCCGCAGCAGCAAAGCATGTCCTGCTTTATTAGACCATCGCCGGCTTTGTTTTTTGACTCGGTGTGTGTGTCTCGTGGGGCTGCAGTCACACTCAATTCTGTCTGAGCGCAAGCGCTTATTAGACTGAGAGCCAAACACTAGATCTACAGATACAAGAGCGCTTTTTCAAGTGCATGTGAATTTGAGCTTTCTAAACACTCTCTCACATCCCATAAGTGACATGCACTGTAAAAACAGAGCGCTGTACTTTACCTGCAGTCTCAGCAGTGTAACGGGTCACTGAACTGACTTTAATCATAATGAATGTGTCTTGCCCAGCGAGAGGTTTATATTTCAGGATTAACCTTAATTAAATATTAATGCATAAGTGTGGGTGTTACTGAGCTTCACCGCAATCAATATCTGGATCTGAAACCGGAACCACAGTCGGATTATAGTGCAACCTTTTTATTTCTGAATGATGTCTGTGCAGTACAGAGGTTGTGAATTACAATGGTTTTACCATGATTAATATTAATATAGAATTCAGCTCATTCAATCATATTTTAGCGGCAGAATTATCTGTTTTAGAAAGCTTTGAGGATGTGAAGCTCCTCTTTCAGATGAAGCGCACTCATGCAGTCCATTGACGAGTGACTGAGTGACTCTCTCTGTTCGAGAGCGCAGTACATCACGTGAAGGACTATATAAGTACGCTCAGCATGTTCAAACATTGTTCGTTGGGCTCATTTTTCTGGCGTGATTATCGAGGGTCTGCCGGCGATGGATGTGCTTTGAGTGTTCAGGAGGAGCAGTTCGGTGCCACTGACTGAATGTTAAATCCATAGTTTCATTGGAGAGCAGCCGTCTGCGCTGGCAGACCCACGGAGCCATACATCGGGCCAAAAGTAGCATCTGACGGAGCGCAGCGGTCAAGGCCAGCCGAGAATGAGTTCAGTGAGGGATAAAAGAGGATTTACTGTGTGTGCGCGTGCGTGCGCGTGTGTGTGGTATGGGGGTGATTCTTCATCTTGTTCTGTTTGAAGAACTGAAACTGAAAAAGCTAAATGATTAAAGGAATAGTTCACTCAAAAATGAAAATACTGTCATTTGCACTATTCAAACAGAATTCGTTTTCTAAATGACATTTGAATTACAGTTTTTAGCACTGGATGTCTGTGATTTCACGTGTATACTGCACGATATTGAAGAAAACTGCGATAATTTGTTAAATAATGCGATATGATCATGCTTTAAGTGTGTAAACTATAAATTATGTGTAAATTATATTTAAATATAATTTATTATATTTAAAAATATAATAAATATAAAATAAAATATTTAAAATATTTTATTGTGTAAATTATATTTAAATATATTTAAAAACTGAAAATGATATAACCAGCATGCACGTTTCACATTCTTTTGGTGAGAAGAAAGCATCCCTACAACTTCTGAAAGTGAACAGCAGTGTTTTATTGTAGCATTACATAAAAAGTAGGGCTGTCAACGTTAACACGTTAATGCATGCGATTAATTCAAAATCCTTAACGCATTAAAATAATTTAACGCAAATAAATTACTGAAGCATGTGAAATTGCGTCATTATCGTAATTTACGTCACGCAGTTAGATGATCTTAAAAGTCCATGCTGATTAGGCAACATCAGAGATGGCAGAGAGAATAGAGACTTATTCATTCCAGTGTCTGTTTCGCTTTAAAACACGAACTCTCTGTCATATTCTGTCATTGTATCTGAAGAGCGTGAGCCCACCCGTATCGCACTGTTCCTGTCTGAACGGAACGTCAAAACATCCCACCGCTGTATGGCCAGATGATATGAAAACTGTTTCTCGGCTGGATAAAGCAAACCAGCGTCTCGCTAGTAAAGTTTTGATGGATGAGGATTGCAATCAAAGTAAAGAGGATTGCGGTGACGTACAGGAGTTGGACATTAAGCACGCGTGAGTCCGTTGATGCGCAAACAAATCATGTATGAGCGCTCTCGACGCACTGATCGCACATTGTATTTATGCACAGACACATTTCAGTACATTCACGTTTCTTCACACACATTCAGGATAATGTTTTGATTTGTCCTGTGTATGTTGCTGTGTACTTTAGTATATATGCAGGTCAAGGCGGTTGGTTTAGGTTTTTTTGGATTCTCCATGTGGTCCTGTTCAGTATCTCAACTTGACTTGTCTAAAATGTAAACAAGCTCTTTGCTGTTGCACATACTATACACTGTGAATTCTGAAACTTTTTTTTTTTATGGTTGCTTTGGTGTACATAAATGTATGAATTATATGGACTCGTATCATTTGGTTATTTGGTGTCCTTTTTGGAGTCTGCAAATGTCCTTTTTTGGAAAGACACCTAAATTTACCTTGGAAAAAAAGCTGAAAAATACAGTTTTGTGAGAATCACACTTCAATCTGATGGTTTACTTTACTGGATATAGGCAATGATGGCAAAATGGACGTGTTAAACAAGATAAATGGCGTATGCTTAATTTCACGATAAGTGCGCGATTAATCGTGATTAAAAATTTTAATCTATTGACAGCCCTAATAAAAAGTGTTATTTTAATGTCAGTGTAAACCAGGGGAGTTTAGGGTTTCAGGCAGGCCTACATTAGGTTAATTTAACAACAGAAATTGCATAATCAAATGTGAAAATAAAACTGTCTTCACTGTGTGAATTAAATATACACTGATTCTTATTAAAGCTTCAAAAGTTATTCAGTCAAAAGCAGTGAGCGATTTTCACTTTTTTTGTTTAACATTAAGCACACAGACAGGTTTATTAGGCTGCTGTCACTTTAAGAGCTAATGCACGGATCCAATATATTGTTACGCGCGCTTTCTTTCTCAATTGTTTAGTCTACTTAAGACATAACTGATTGTGTTTATGTGAATACTCACCAAGACGGACATTTTGACAATTTTGTGTGTGTTTGGCCATATATGCTGTGGAAGAGAGCTGAATTCGGGATCACTCGCTGTCTGAGAGGCGGCTTTCTGTGCACGTGAATACTTATCACATTTAATAACATTAAGCATGTCACATGTATTTAACAGTCATGTGCCCAATCTACTCTTTGCTGTCTGCGGTGACCTAAAACTTGGACTTTTTGTAATCTTTATTAAGTATTCAGTATTAAAATCATGAAGTTATTGCAAGCCACTGCGATATGCACATTGCGACATGTACATTTGATAATTTCGATTTATCATGCAGCCCTGTTTATACTGATTGAGATGAGATTGGGATCATTGTAGATTTTACTAAGATGTCTATATAGTCTGGGCGTGAGCTTTGCAGAAGGACATGAAATCAATTGAGATAAAAACGACTTGCATATGTGATAAGATGACAATGTTATGTATAAAATTAGTGTCTGTTCTGCACAATTCTTTATTGATTTAATTCTCTTTTTATGACCGGTGGATCCAGCATTAAATGCAGTGTTGAGAAGAAAAATGAAATGTTTCAATCACAGTCATTCGTATCCTGGTGAGATTATGGGTAGTAGAACAGTAGATAATTTGCTTGGTAATTTTCATTGTAGTTGTGTGAGGAAAAACACTGACATTTTTTATTTATTTTTTTTTGGATGTGATTGAAATCATGTGATTGAAATCATTCGGTGTAATGCATTACACCCAACACTGGCTCTCTAGTTTGTTGTAGGTCATTAAATTGTTATGCTGCCTCAGAATTCTGTCCAAAATCAGTTTTGTGTGCCAACGTTGCCTCACTGCCTTATCAGACAATGACTTCGCAGACAGCAAGTCAGCTGCCTAAGTTTTCGGATTGCAGCCAATGGCAGTTCAAACAGTGTGTGTATGTGTGTGTGAATATCTGTGGTAAAGACGGGTCTCTCAAACATACTCTTGACTTCTGTCATAATTGCTCTGCGAATGTGCGTGTCGCTCTTATGATAACGTGTGTGTATCATGCTGTTTAGTGGGCCAATAACTGCAGATGGAGGCGGTGTGTGTGTGTGTGTGTGTGTGTCGGATGAATGGATTTTCAATTGCTTTGCTCTTAGCAGAAAAGGCTTGTAATAGTTTGTGGCCCTCCATCAGGCGAGGTCAAACCCCTCAGCGGCGGCGAGCCGCAGCCAAACACGTGTGTGTGATTATTACAATCACTGGCACTGCTGCCAGCGTACGAGACGTGTGTTCTGACCGCCTCTGTGAAACATGAAGTACACTAGAACACAATGAATGTAATGATAATCATGTCAAATAGTAGTGGCATGACCTCATCACGCTCAATATTTAAAGTCAATATGAACTCAAAATTGACCTTATTTGCTTTTTAATACACATTTCTGCTCGATTCTTCAGTGCACATTAATACCAAAGAATAACGTGCAGACACCTTTTCACCTTCCAGTCAATTCCCGATGGATAAAATCCAGAGACGTGGCCACATGAAAAGATGCACAACTATGTAAATGAAGCTGAATGAAATCACCTGAGCTCGACTGCAAGTTTGAAAGTGCTGAACCATGAATGAGATTTGATGGTGTTAAATAGTGTTTGATGGTGTTAAATCTGTTTAACTAATGTATTGAGCTGCATGATTTGGGGAAAAATCCACTTGCTATTTTTCTGTTAAAAATAATTTAAAAAATAATTGAAAGTGCATTTTTTTAATGCAAGTTTGCTGTGTTTGTTTGTTTGTAGGGCGGCAAAATTTTTGTTTTGTAATTTTATATATCAATATGACTATAAAATAATAAGTATTATTATTATATTTTTTATGAGGATTTTCATTACTAAATAAAATATGAAACAAAACTCTTGTAATATTTTGTAATAAAAGAAAAAAGTATATAATAAAAATAAGAAATATAATTATAATGATAGCACTGGATCTTGAACTGTTTGTATGTAAATGAACACAGTGCCGCGCTTCACTCTGAAACGCGTTGCATATATTTATTTAGTTAAATCGCAGCTTTTGCGGTTTGATGATCGCACTGAGCCATATTGCAATTACAGTTTTATTTCGATTAATCATCCAGCTCTAATGCATATGTTTGGTTGGGTTCATGCTGAATTTAAAGACTTTAATTGTGTCCCAAATTTCAGTAGAGGTTTTTCCCTTCTTCTTTTCTTCTTGTTTCCCTATCTGTCCATTGGGAACAGTGCTTTCCTGATGCCTCATGTTTCTCAGGAGAGGAAGAAACATTGATCATAACTAAACTACTGAGAGATAGTGGAAAAGAAGCGTTTGTGCTGTGTTCATATAAAAAAAAAAAAAAAATAAAAAAAATAAAAAAAAACTGAGTTCAGAGGGCCTGTAAACAGCCTGAGGAGAGAGACCTTCTCCTTCTGAGCGGGAACGTCTCTCTCTCCCAGAGGACAAGGAGAATGAATGTGTGGAGCTTTTGGGAATGGCATGAGATATAGACTGCTAAAACATGCTAACAGACATTTCACAGAAAGTAAATGAAGATGTCTCTCTCTGTCTCTGTGTCTGTATTGTGTCTGTATAATGAAGTGAGACAGGTCATCTGCTCTTCTGGAGTGTGTGGGTGAGATGGAGGAGTGGTATACATGCAACCATCTGCTGTTCAACTGCACATGCTATAGGGGACATGTGGGACTTCGTCCCTCTTTTGTATGTATGTTGTAATATTTTAATGCAGGGATTCCTTTTTTTTTTTTTTTTTTTTTTTTTTTTTTTTCAGCCGAAGCCCTTTGAGCTAAAATATTTATTTGAAGCCCCCTGAGATTTGAAGTTATTATTTCAATAATTTATCAACACATTCACATGTTCACAGTTCTTCTCTGATGTTTTTTAATGGTCACATGACATGCAGCTAAACAAATAATGTTCCCATGATTTATTCTGAGTGTTTTTATTTTAAAATTATTTCTTTATTGTAATATTTCATTTTTATGAATTAATTGCTAGATTTTCAATTTCACGAACCCCCAGGGGTTTGTGAACTCCAGTTTGGGAAACCTTGTTCATACAAAAATAAAAGCTACTACTACTACTACTACTACTACTACTACTATTGTTTTTGTTATTATTAATAATACAAATATTAAACAAAAGAATTTTATATTGTAATATTATAATATTTCACTGTAATATACTGTGTGTGTATGTATGTGTGTATATATATGTATATATATATATATATATGAAAATATACAAGAAAAAATTATATTTTACAGTACAACTGTCTTGGATTTCTTTTTGAAACATTAAATCTTAAATTTTCTCTTTTGTCAATAACAGCTGCTTCTCAGTTTGTTAAGATGGTTTGTGAATTTACATTTTCAAATGCATGTAATAAGTGACCCAAACATCAGAGCTGAGTTTGTGTGGAAATACAAATAAGAATTTTGTGCTGTCAACCTTCAAAACTGACAAAAAATCACTATTAAAGCATCATAACAGTCATCAATCTGATTCATGCATTATATTCATAAGTCTTCTGGACTCGTATGATGCTTTGTGTGAGAAACCAGACACAATTTAAGTCATTATTCACTCATATATGACTCAGAAGGAAGACTTCTGGTCTGTTATGCTACTGATGTTATTTGGATCATAACAGTCGCTGGTCACTGTATCCTTTCAGTAAATGCAAAAACAGCAGTCTGAACATCTCGTTTTGTTTTCTGTAGAAGAAAATCAAACAGGTTTGGAACGACATGAGGTTAAGGAAATGATGACAGGATTTAATTTTTGGATGAACTAGTATCCTTTTAATCTTTTATATGTGTGTGCTGATGCCAGAAATAAGCATGTCCTCATTTAGGCTGTTAATTAGCTAATAGAAACTGTTGCCAGGAGACGGATGTCTTATTAGGAAAGTGCTATGAATCCCCAGAGGACACAAAATAACACTGTGTCTCTATTGTATCATATTTATATACCTGCATTTGTTATCAGTGCGATAATCACAAAATGACCAAGTATCGTCTGATTAACCAGTGTTTGGTCACAAGACTGTGTGTGTGTGTGTGTGTGTGTCTGTATTTTCGTCAGTAATTGCTCTGTCACTCATCTGCGTTTTCTGCTGTGTAATTGTTGTGGATCAATCTCAGTGTGTATTAGCTGTGATCTTCCCGCTGTACTCCAGCTAATCATTTTGATTGATCTGTTCATTGGCTCTGTTCTGCAGCGATCAGCGCTTAACGCTTCAGGAAGGGTTACCATAGCAACCTGTTGCATTAGACACACACACACACACACACACACACACTGCACACCTGTCCCCAAACACACACATTACTTGATCATTTGCAGTTAGTGGAGTGAGATGTAAGAGAGATCAGCTCTGCTCATCACTGTACGCTCCCTACATAAACAGCATCCTAACTGAGATAGAACAACATAAATGACTCACACATGAAGCACGTGAGAGAATTCAATCACTATTGAGTTGCACTATTGATGTCGCTGTTGATTCGCATCAGGAGCACATCTCTGATGTCTTAAAATGCTGCCTACATAGGAAGTTTCTTGGTTTTGGAACAGAGCAAATGGCTCCATTGCTATATGATTTGCCAAATATTGCCAATATTTAGTCTTATTTTTCATATTTAGTTTTACTTTTAATAACAGCACTTTAACAAATATTAGTTTTATTTTATATTTTATTTTATTTTTCATTTTATTGATAAGGAACGTGTTTTTGTTAGTCTGTAATAGTGGAGCAACTGCAGTTGGTGGTGAGAATTGACACTACTGATTTTCAATATTATTAATTTGCATCAGGATCACAACTATGATGTATTAAAAATGTTTCTTCAAATGCTGCTCATTAGGTCTCAGAACAGAGCAAATGGCTCCATCACTATAGGTATGATTTGCCGGTTATTGCCAATATTTAGTCTTAATGTTCCTATTTAGTTTTACTTTTAATAACAGCACTTTAACCAATGTTACCTTGTGTTTTATTTTATTTTTATTTTAAATTTTATTTTATTTAATATTTTATATTATAATTTAATTTTGTTTTATTTTATTTTATTTTAGAGCATGATGGTAAATGATTTGCTGTATTTTTGTTAGTTTGTGACAGTGGAGAGATTTGAGGAATGCTGAGAGAGGAAATGTGCCGGCCACCTGTGGAAGTGAATTAACATCTTCCTGTATGTTATGAGCCAGTGCTGTCTCCTTCCTGTCCTTGTGTGTGTGTGTGTGTGTGTGTGTGTGTGTGTGTGTGTGTGTGTGTGTGTGTGTGTGTGTGTGTGTGTGTGTGTGTGTGTGTGTGAGAGAGAGAGAGAGAGAGAGTGTGTGTGTGTGTGTGTGTGTGTGTGTGTGTGTGTGTGATTGGCTGTCCTGACCTCTGAAACCTTTGATCAGATCTCTGCCACGAATTAAAGACATTTTATGTGCCAGCGGTTTTCACTGGCAGACACTCCTTTTCCCAGAACATAATGTTCCCACGATTCAGTTCTATTGTTTGATCAGAACAGTTTATTTACGTCACCTCCCTTACAGAAATGTGCTGTGGTGATTATCACATGGTAATACTTTGAAATATATTCCATAGATGTCTGTTCTCTTATTTTATTGTATATTAAACTTTGTTTACATTCGGTTTGCACATTGTTTGAAGAAAATCATTGCACAAAATCCATTAATCCATGAATCTAACTAATAATCAAAGGCTTGATTGCCTTCATTTTACTCAACTTCAACAGTATTTACATGGTGCTGAAAGGCACTCCAAATAATGCCATGGTATTACCGTGGTACCATATTAATTGTAGATGTGATTTTGACATTGTCTCTAAAGATTTGAAAATGGTCAGATGGTCAAAATGATGGTAATAACCAAGTTTGTTTACTTGACTTGAGATTGAATTCAACTTGAGCGAATGTCTCTTGGCAGCAAAATATATATTTTTATCATCTAATTAGTCTGCCAATGTCTAATTTGATAATTGACCCTTCGCCGGGAGTTTGATTGACAGGCGATCTAACCAATCATAATGCCGAATCCGCCATTTTGTCCGACAAAGCAGTCAGGGGAGTTAGTAGATTAAAGTTGGTTGACTTGAACTTGAAAAATGATGTGTACTGACTTTTTTCTGTGGTTGAAATGTGGTTCATTCATGTTTATTTGATGATATAAATTAACTAGTAAGAAGAGATGATCGGTTCATGAGCCGCTTGATCTGAGGTGCTACAGTGATCTGTCACGGCACATTAAAGAGCCACAAAACGGTATTTATTGTTTAAATTTCTTTAAAAATGACAAAATTTGAGACTTTGTTTCATATCAAAAGTAACCTGCTCTGCCTTGTCTGTCGACGCGTTGTCAGCTTCCTCTTTGCTCCGCGTTGTATTTTTCACTGCGTGAGAACATGATGTGTGGCGTGAGAGCGCCATGGCTTGTCGGACATAGCAACAGTAACTAAAGGGGGCGGGTCTTCGCAAACGGTCAATTGCAGCCATGAGACACAGAGAGACTGAACCTTTCTACCTTCATTGAGATGTTGTTCACTTCCTGTTTGACCCCAAGAACTTCCTTCCAGACGCCCCTAGAGCGCCATTAATTACTCTCTCTCTCTCTCTCTCTCTCTCTCTCTCTCTCTCTCTCTCTCTCTCTCTCTCTCTCTCTCTCTCACACACACACACTCTTTCACACACACACACACACTCACACACACGGCTGTTGACACAAACCGATCAATACACACTTCACTCTTAATTGGCCGCGCTGACGTTGGCTTGCGGTCGGCTCTGATGAACCTTTAAACAGTCTCGCTGTGAGTTCACTCACTGTGCACCGGATTCAGTTTCAACACACACGCCGCGTCCAGGGGTCGATGCCCCCGGTGTTACCGTGGCAACAGGCCAGACCGCAGCTGCAGCATCTGTTTCCCACCTGGTTGCCTGGCGACCACCCAGCTGTCAGCACACCATTGCCACATGCCACAGCTGAGTGTGTGTGTGTGTGAGAGAGAGAATGTGTGTGAGTGTGTCTTGTCGCTCTGCACATTACTGTACACTCACAATGTTACTGAGATGGTTTGTGTTTCCTTTACAGGGTTTGACTGTGAATCAATTCAATTCACTATTGGCATTTAGATACAAATCTTTTTTGATACTGTACTTTGCTACACTTTTAAAGTGCTTTATAAATAAGTTTATATTTGATTTAGTTAACAATGAATCATTTTGATATTTTTAAACACGCAAAAAAAACCTCCCTCTTCCTCTGGTGGTTTTGTTGAATTTAAGAGGAACAGGCTGGACAGATTTATAACTTTTGGCAGGCTGACTGAAGACAGACAGTGTGTGAGATGACAGGGTTCGGCTCCAGCATTGTTTTTGACTCTTAAGGCATCTCCAATCCTTTGAGATGTTGAGTAGATTTGTGTGGGTGGACGCTGCAGTAATATCCGGAGACAGGAAGTGGAATATGTCATTGTTTAATTACGTCTGGCTTCCTTAAACACTCATTTTAGGCATCAGTGCTTTGGTAATCGCCTGCTTCTCCCTCAGGAAGACCAGTCCTCTAGTGACCACAGATTAAACTTACATACTGTAGCAAAGTTAAAGGCTCAGGGAAGGAGGAGGCTGGAACTGGCCAACATTTAACAAAAAAATGTAATATAAAAATAAAAAAATAAAATAAATAAAATGAAAGTAAAGCGGCAGCCCCTCACGAATGACGGCCGCATATAAACATAATAAAACAACAACATAAAGTCCAGGCCTGATCCTCTCTCGTCCTTCACTGTTGTCACTCCTTTTATCCTTCCAGAGCTCCTCTATGAGACCAGAGGCCTAGAGACACTCATTAGCACACGCGGCGGCCTCCCACGGCTCTCAGCCACATATACTCAGACACGCACACACTCACATAGCAACCTTACACATACACACGTTTGTTTTGCTGTCTTAGTGAGGACATTGCATTGACTTCCATTGATTTTATATCGGGTCAATGATATTTTCTATCACATAACCCAACCCCTACTCCTAAACTTACCCATCACAGAAACATGTGCAAAACACTAGATTTAAATAAAAACTTATTTATAAGCCTTTTTAACTAGTGAGGACAAGTCAAATGTCCTCATTAGTGGGTTGTCAAAGTATTTCACAATATAAGTGAGGACATTTGGTCCTCACAAGTATATCCAAAACAAGTACACACTCACACACACACTTACACACACCATAGACTGATATTGTTTTTAATAACACAAACATAAATATTTAAAGAGAACTTTTGGAATTAATAAACTAAATTATTTATTTAGTTATTTTGATGACTATAACACAAACACAAACCTTTAAAGAAAAATGTTATAATTATAAAAAACATTTTATTTATTTATACATACATTCATATATATATATATATATATATATATATATATATATATATATATATATAATATATACTATAGTTTTTATGAAAGTAATTGACAAACATAAACCTTGAAAGAAAACTTTTATTTTTTATTATATTTTATTTTGTCTCCAAAATCAGCTTGTCAGATATAGCATGTTACTGTCATTATTTGTTTATTATTATTATAAATTATTTTAAATTTATTATTATTATTATTTGTTATAATACAAAACCTACCCCTAAACTTTATAAAACATTTACTTATTTGAAATATGTTTACATTTGAGAAAATGCAAAAGGCATGCTTTTGACAGATGTAATTCATTTCAGGAAACAATTTTGTCCACAAAGTATAGCTAAATAAACACACAATCATGTGTACTTGTGGACCAACAGTTGACACTATATTTGACTCCACATTCACATAACTGTTCCCTTTCTCTCTCTCTCTCTCTCTCTCTCTCTCTCTCTCTCTCTCTCTCACTCACTCACTCACTCACTCACTCACACACACACACACACACACACACACACACACACACACACACACACACACTCTGGTGTGTTTCTCATGCAGCAGCACTGGACTGTGTAAACATTCAGATAGTTTGGTTTTGTGTATTTTTGTTCCTGTTTTAGTCTGATTAATATTTCATGAGTTTATGTACAGTTGAACGTGTGTTTTAAATTTAGTCAGCACATGTTTAAAGTTAAATGCATGATGTCTGCAGTCGCCCCTCCTCATCATCGCTGCATGCGCTGCTGAAACATGAAACAGCATCAGCTTCATCAAAGTGTGACCAGAGGGAGTGAGATAAGCACCGCTGGATGGCCTTCATCAAACCAGTGGAAGATGTTCAGCATGAGCATGTTCTGAATGTGAGCTAACATACAACCTTGGCTTAAAAATGGCAACCGTGCTCACAAATCTGCAGCGATTAGTGTCACCACACCAACATCAAATCGAATCAAGACCTCATGTGCTCTGAAACTGTCTTTAGTGCACCAGACTTTTAGCATGAAGTCTTGTGCACTTTGCAGATTTTTGAGACTCTCAAACCCACAGTTTGCCATTGCATGAGGTGCGTTTAGAGGTGCGTTCATCTGAAATAGATGATGTCACATGCAATATTTAATTTTGTGATCCCCACCCAGGGTTCAGACTGGCACAAAGAGTTGCACCAGATTGAGAACCTTCTCTTCTCATGTACTTTTTGTTTGAACCCTGAAATCTATTACCTGTGTGACCGTCAGGGTCACTTTAACCTGCAGTCTAAACACGCGACACCAGCTGTAATAATGCTGCCTTTACCTGCTATCAGAAATTTCCTACTTCCCACTTCTGAAGTCATAATTACGCAATTACGAGCTCGCTTCATTGAAGTGCTTTGTTGTCAGAAAGAAAGAGGTCACCAGGTTTATTCATTGACAACCAAATAAACATTCACCACGCTATCTAGATTTCGAATTTCGGTACGAATACACTCTATTTTTGCTGTGTATAAAACATACAATACGCTTCAAATGATTATTCATATATGTAAATATGCACTACTTCAACTTCAAGACAAGCTGATGGAGCTGTTGTGGAAAGAAACTAATAAATAATTCCAGTCACAGAGATTGTTCTCGGTAACACTTTAGTTCAATAGTCAACTTTAGACATTCTACTAAACATAAGTAACTTTGCAACTACATGTCAACTAGCAGTCATTAGAGAATTAGTAGACTGACTGCTTAACATCTGCTAACACTTTATTTTGATGCTCCTCAACAGACATTCTACTGACCATAAGTAACTTTGCAAGTTCATGTTAGCATATTCTACTAACCCGAACCCTAATACTCTACTGAGAGTTAGTTGACATGTAGTTGCAAATTAACGAGATTTAGTTGACATGTAGTTACTTATACTTAGTGGAATATCTAAAGTGGACTATCAAAATAGTGTAACCCTTATTCTCCCCTCCGCCATATTTAAAGTTTGCAGATTTTGCAGATGTATAAACCACCCAACTGGGGTATCACATTTATCTTTGAGTTTCCCAGTAGTAAATATGACTTGAGTGGGCGTTCGTCCAATTTCCGAAAGCATAACACTGACCTTTGTGTGTACCCATGTTATTTTACTATCATTGATATACCATTATAGTTTAATATGTTGAATAAGATTTTAATTGTAGTTAAAGTTTTAGTAATTTTGTTTTTGTGAATTTTTTTTTAACACTTTACCATAAGGTTCCATTTGTCAACATTAGTTAACTGCAATGTATAGTTAACTTTTATTAACTATACAATATAAATGTGTTAACATAGATGAATAAATACTGCAACAAATGTTTTTCTCATTGTTAATGTTAGTTAATGCATTAACTAAAGTTAACTAATAGGACCTTATTGTAAAGTGCTACCATTTTGTTTTTCCTTTTTTCTTTCTCTTTTCTTTTTTTTTTTTAAAATATGTCTTGTTCTTAAGGTTATTTTTTAGTTTTACTAAATTAAACGAAAATGAGAAATGTTTCCTTAATTGGCAACTAGCTGAAATAAAATAAATGTAAGTTTTATTTTGGTTAATGTTTGTTTTATTTCAAGTATTTATTATTATTATTATTATCGTTGTTTTAGTTTTAGTTAACGATAATAACGAAGAGCAGATACTTTTGTTTCTCATCCTGTATTGTATTTATTTTACTTTACTAGTCCTGGTAAGCACAGATACATCAGTGTCACATCTATGAAAGTGAGCGTCATCTGGAAACCATCAGATTCTCTTTTAGGCAACATATGTGTAATAAACATATGAAACTTGTCACACTGCAGATTCACATGCATTTAAATTCATAAATGTTGCAAGTTTAATATGCACCAGATACATTTTTGGGACATTTTGCAGATGTATAAACTAGTGTTGTCAAAAGTACCGGTACTTCGGTACCAAGTCGGTACTGAAATTTTGAAAATGTGACGATACCAGCGTTTCTGTAGTACCGGGAGTACCAAGTGTCCCGGTATATTTGGTACCCACTGATAGGACTGTGGCAGTATTTACGTGAATATGACACGAGTGAAGCACAAAGCTTTGTTTAGCCTACAGAAGAAATGGTTAGCAATTAATTGTGACATCGCAGCCATGGAAAAATTTTGGTTCATGCCGAATGAGAGAGGTACGTGAGTCCATACATTTAAGATTTGTCAGCTTTGTATTCTGTTGTAAGAATCGCGATCTGGTCACCCGATTATCAGAGAATTTAACAATATTCCATTAGTTATTCCACTAGACATGGAATCTCTGTTTATTTTCCCAAATCTTCACTCACCCAGGGGATTATAAATGTTTCTTCCTTTCGTTCGCTTTAGGCCGATTATATTCGCGTTCTTTACTGTGGTAAAGTACAAAAAACACCGTAGGACAGAAACCTTTTTGCTTGCACGTCAATTTCTATTTAACACAGTTTGTGTTTGTTATTAGACTTTATAAGGCACGTCAAGTTTATTTGTATAGCGCGTTTCACACAAGCTGGTGACTTTTGTTTTCGCTTTCTCTGGCAGCGCAAAATCAAACATATCCTGAATGTCTGAAGATAAAACTAGCTCTTCATACCTTTTAAAACAAGTGTCAGTTGCGTGTAACATCAGGAGATAACATGAAGATATTATTAAAGAGAAATGGTTTCTTTCCTGCCCGTGTCCCACATCCCTCTCAAAGCGCAGAGCGGTAGGCTATATATATAAAAAAATGAATGTTTTTTAAAATAATATTTAACTTTCTTATTATTTAGGTTACCATTATTTACTGATATTTATTTCATAGTTTTACAGGCTGTAGTGTGTCCTTTCACTGACGGAATAGCTCAAATAAACGCACGTCTATTACAAAATGGATGTTTGAGCATTTGTTTATTTTTTTATATTTCATAATTTATTTCATTGAGGTATATACACACACACATGCTCCAAATATTTATATGTATGATTACCATCATATTTAATATGTTTTTAAAATAGGCTAGTTAAATAAAATAGTAAAATAGTTCCAACAGATTTTCCTGTGGTACCGAAATTGGTACCGAGAACCGTAAAATTTTAATGGTATTGGAAAATGGTATTCCGACTACTGGAATTTTGGTACCGTGACAACACTAGTATAAACACTTAAAGTGCAAATATTGATTCGACATCTCAGCAACTCTACTAACAGGACTTCCATGCAGTTTTTGAATTGGTAACACTTTATTTTAAGGTGACATAGTTACAAGTTCTTACTGTAGTAATAACAGTAAATTATGCATAATTACAATCAACTAACCTTAAACCAAACCGTAACCCTGTAGTAACATGTTTAGTTACAAACTGTATATTACTCATGACTAATTTGTGTAATTACTCTTTAAAATAAAAGAGTAACCAAACTGACTTCAACTAACTGGACTTCCATGCCTTTTTTTTATTATTTTTTTGCCAATAAAGAAATCTTGATATATTGTTGAAATCATTCCTTTTGAATTTACTCGATTTTGTTGTATTTATTGTGAATTGATCACCGTCATTTCCTTGTGCCATTTGTTGCAGCATGATCCCAGGTGGCTTTATTTTAATATTTTCCTTGCATTGGGCCTGTAATGGCAATAAAACTCAATTTGATATGTGTATTGCTCATTCATGTGTGCTCAGTGTGTGTGTAAGTGATTTTATGTGGTTTGAGATGAAATGTTGCTATATTAACAGGCTCAGATACTCTATCCTCATATGCTGTTCGCTGAAGCACACGAGCGCGTCGCAGGAGAGCGATTACTGCGTCACAGTCAGAGATGCTGCTCAGTTAATGGTGCATGTTTATTGAGAGCAATATAAGTGATGGATGTGTTCAACATGCAAGAACAGCATGCTTCCCCTCGCCCTATCATATTTACATAAGTAATATATACTTCCACTGGGTCTCGTTACATTCATACACTCATATATGCTCACTGTATCTGAATGAAAAGTCTGTCATCATTCACCTTCCTGTCCTTCAAAACCTGTATGGAGATGTTTGTTCTGCTGAGATTTGTAGTGAATAGTGACTTAAATTTGCTTCTGTACTTCATATGTACACTACTGTTCAAAAGTTTGGGGTTGGTAAGAATTTTTTTTTTTTTTTTAGTCCTTTATGATCACCAAGGCTGCATTTATTTGAGCAAAAATATGGAAATATTATTACAATCTAAAATAGCTGTTTTCTATGTGAATATATTGTGAAATGTAATTTATCAAATCTGAATTTTCAGCATTATTTTTCAGAATTCTTTGATAAATAGGAAGTTCTAAAAGAACAGCATTTATTTGAAATAGAATATTTTGTGGCTATAAATGTCTTTACTGTCACTTTTGATCAATTTAATGCATCTCTGCAGAATAAAAATGTTAATTTCTGTATTAATTATTGACCCCAAACTTTTGAATGGTAGTGTGTTAAATATTATTACAGTTATTACAACGTTTGTTGTATATATGTTGAATGGGCTGCTTTTATGTTGGCATAAATCACTGTTATTTTTCAGAGTATGGAAAAGAGCATCCTGGATGTTTGGTTAAATATCTTCCAATTTATTCTACGTAAAGAAATCCCTTTAAAGGAACAGTCACTAGAATTGTGCTCTAAATTTCTTGTTTTTGCTAAATGTTTTTTCTTTCTTGTAACTATTTGATTAGTTCGCATGGAGTTTGAGTAAATCATAATGATTAATAAAGAAAATACTTAATGACATTGATTTCAGATGGCCTTTGTGAACAGATAAGAATTTGTTAAAGTTTAGTTTGGTGTTTTTTGAGCACAGTGAGCGGATTGTGTGTGATTGGTGCAATATAAGCCTGTATAAATGTGCTATTCGTGTCAGTGTAACAGTTGTGTCTGTCTTCATTGTATGATTCAATTAACGGCTAATGTATCTAATCCTCTTGTAGTCATACGGAGAGATTGATGCTGAATGAGGGATTTGATCCAGGCAGTGTAGGGATGGAAACGCTCTCATCCTCTCGCCGATTCTCTCCTGAGAGACGCAGACAGAGATGATTATATTCGCGGCGATTAGCGCACGCTTTTGTTGTCCTGACGGTCTGATGTCATTATTGTAATGATGTTTGTGTTTTCACATGATGAAAGCATTTGGCCTCGTGTCATGTGTTTCTGTGTGTGAGATGATTACGCTCATGTTATGAGATATTAATGAGATGTTGATGCTCTTGTTTTGTCAGATTCTGATTAATTCGGTGAGTCCGTCCAGACCGGCGCTGGTGTACGAGAATGTCCCGGTGAGCGAGGGCAGTCCAGTGCTACGGGACATGCTGTTCAGCCCCGACCTCCAGTTCATCTACACGCTCACCGACAAAAAGGTGAGCACACACTTTTACAGACTACATAATGCTGATTGTAATTAAAAATTACCTGGACAGGATCATTTTCAGTACGGTGTTGCAATTTGAATTTGATGTCAAAATGTGCTTAATTGCCATGAAAATGTCAAATTTCAAGAAACCTTAATGGTCCTACAAATAGGTTGTGTGTTCATTATGCATAATCCATTCATTACAACTCTGATCGTTCTGCACAAAGCTTTTACAAAAGTAATGCTCATGCAACCAAAAGAACAGCTTGTAATGACACTTCCCCAACGTCCTAGATTGTCTATGAAAGCCTGTAGACTGATTTTTATGTGAAGGATGTGACGGTTACACTCCCGATCCTTCTGTTCAATGACACATGAAAAAAATGCTTATACAATGTTCAGGATAATGTAGAAAGAGCCATTCTGTACTGTAATTAGGGGTTAAACGGATCGTTATTCATCTGTGATCCGAACGGACCAGGCTCCACAGTTCGGCACACATGTGATTCACGGATTAATTTCAAGTTTGACCGCCATAGACTGAAAGTTTATAATTTGCACGTGTTTTGTCTTGCTAGTTTGCACGTTCAATAGATTTTATAACATTCCAGTGCTAGAAGAGGCAAAAGAGAATTTACTCGTGCACACAGCCGCACACACCCGAGGCGCGTTTCAGATAGCGAGCGAACTTTGAATTAATTCTATCGAGTGAACTTTGTGCCATAATTAAACAAACAAATCCAGCATTTTGCAAACAATCTGCTTTGCAAAGGGAAAACTCGACTCGCAAACAAACAGAAAGCAATGTGCAAATACAAAGGTCAGTTTAAGCAAGAACGCAGAGAAGTAACAAATGTATTGTTTTACAAATTGCATATAACCTGTGAACAAATACCAAACCTATAGCATATAAATGCATACCTGGCTGTCTGTTACGATTGTGAGACACTTGCCTTTTTTTGAGATCTCTCGGCTCGATTTTCTCAGAAATGTGTCCAGACAGATTTTCTCACAAATGCAGTTGAGCAACTTCCTCTTCCAAAACAGCAGATGGCGCTATGCTAGGGGATCAATTTTGCGCTAGAGAGCAAACACAAATCCTGGCAGCGGCAGTTTATATGCAATTTGTAGGATGGCTTGTATTTATTTGTGAAATATTTATTTATATTTGTAAAACACAATACATTTGTTACTCCTCTGCGTTCTCGCTCAAACTGGCCTTTGTATTTGCACATTGCTTTCTGTTTGTTTGCGAGTCAAGTTTTCCATTGAGTCTGTTTGCAAAATGCTGGATTTGTTTGTTTAATTATGGCACAAAATTCACTCCATATAATTCCTTTTTCACGTCTACTTGCACTTGGATGGACACGTACGCACACAAAATTATGTCAAAATACCAGTATCTGTAAGTATTTATGTAAAGAGAACAAGAGAAGAATGTGTATCATTATTTTGGATCCGTGCTATCGGTCTTAAAGTGACAGCAGCCTATAAATACTTGCTGTTGTCTATATTTCATTAATGTTACTCAAACTACAAAACACAGCTTTAACAAAGATTAATCTATATTAAATTTACAGTGAAGATAGTGTTATTTTACATTTCAGGTACAGAAATGTAATAATTAAATGAATACTACACTTCACTTTACTTTATTTGTAACTTTGTTAGGCTATATTGTATTTATCTATGCTTGTAATTTGTTCTTATTTTTTACTGACTGTTCACTTGCCTTTAATAATGTTTTAACTTAGTTAGGCTAGTAGTTTTTGCTGTGGTATTGGAGTACTTAAAGTGTGCTTTAAGTAATAAATGGAAAGCAAAGTTACCCTCACCCCCAAAATATCTTTTTTACTTGCTGATCTGAAAAATTATCCTATCCGTGGCTCAAAAACTGTAATATGATCCGAACTGTGAGTAATGTGATCCGTTGAACCACTAACTGTAATGTCAATGTGTCGTGCAAAGAAAAGGGATTAATTCAAACTTCAATTAATTCAGTTTATATAGTCTATAGTCTCAAGTATACTTTATAATCAAACTATCATAACAGTGTAATTTTAATTACCTAATCTGTCGACATGATGCCGGTGAATCGCAGAGCTGCTGCAAACATATCCACATCGCTATGATCAGATGATTTCTTAACTGCTGTTTTCTCACCACTGTCATTTTTGTTGTGTGTTTATTTTGTTATTGATATAAATTGATGTAAATATGCGCGCAGCACATATTTACATATTCTTCTAAACATCGCTCTCAGCAGCATGGACGGCGTCAGGATGTTCGTTAACAACATATCGATTTGCTGCAAAGATATTTCCAACTTCTTTTAACTTCTAAGCAAAGAACAAAAAAGAACTTCGCCATGAGTATATCAGGGTCTTGAATCACGTTCAGTCTCTTGTGCGTTATGTATGCACAAACAATAAGTTCTGGCTGCAGTTCACTTAACGGCTACAGGTGTCGCTAATAACAAGGGTTTCTGAATTCTACATACATCCCCTTTAATGGACCTGAACTAACAGTGAACAGTTGAATTTTTACTAGCTAACATTAACAAAGATTAATAAATACTGTAACATGAATTGTTCATTGTTAGTTAATGTTAGTTAATGGGACCTTATTGTAAAGTGTTACCGTGTTGATTTTTTTGATGAATTGCATAAAAAACAAATGTTTGATCCAAATTACCAAAATTTCCACAGCCTTTCCAAAACGCATCCATGAGTCGAAACTTTGCATAGACATTCATGACCTTAAATGAGGAAAAAGTCACAGAAATTCACAAAGAACTAGTTTAACTAATGTTTCAAACAGTTTAAATGTGGGTCAAATTGACCCGAACACAAAAGGAGGGTTAAACAGCAAACCTGTTCTACTCTGTTGTGCAGTATTTGGCATTGAGAATGCCTGTACAATTATATTTCATTCTCATTTGTTTGATGTAGTTTCAATCTTAATGCAATTATGATATAATCATGCATTGCAGTGTTTTGAATCGTGGTGCATCAGGATGTTTATTGTATTGTGAGGTGATTGCACTTATTTGATATTTGAATCAGAAATAATAAAATACAAAATGGACATAATTTATGAACTTTTTTTTTTTCTTTTTTTTTTTTTTTTTAACAAGCACTGTTCTAAATGCTTCAGGCTTTTCCTCGTTGATCTATCGGTCATGTATGTGTGTGTTATGGAGTATAGAGTTATTTTAGTCTCTCACACACATGTAGACCATACAGTGAGAGATCAATGAGATGATGTACATTACAGTGTCATCTGATCTGATTATTGATGTTTTAGTGTATTCTCTCTCTCTCTCACACACACACACACACACACACACACACACACACACACACACACACATAAACACACACACATAAACACACACACATAAACACACCCCTCTGTAATGCAGCTGTGTGTGTATCTGCTCTATATGTCACATGAGACTCCATTGATTTTCTGTTGAACATACACTTCTGAATCAGAACAAAACATCACTGCCGGACACATCATCAATAATAATCATCACAAACTCATGATATTATGTAAAGTGTGATGTTTAAAGTTAATCTGCTTTGATATAATACATATTCATGTGTTGCTATGCTCTTTAATTTTCAGTGTGTGTTTCCCATTCTGTGAATGATTATATAACTGATGAGCCATGTTTAATGCAGTCATAAAATGTAGGTAAACACACATGCACATGTCCACTTATAAATCATCCAATCACGTGAGTTTGGGGTGGGACTATCTGTTTGACTGACCAGTGACAGATGGAAGGAGTGGAGAAGCCTATGTAAAAACTGTTTAAAACCACCATTTTAAAGGAAGAATTAACTTTTTTTTTTTTTTAATGATTTTAAATTTTGAGATTTAGTGTTTGAGACTACAGTGACATTGTTTGAAGTTTGCAAAGATGAAATTATGGTGTCTACAGTAAGAATATGCCCGCAAAATACAAGAAGTCCTTTATTCCCTGTCTCTTTGTGTTCTGTCGGTTTCTATTTTTCCTGTTCCTTCACTTTTTGCAGGATAATGAAAATGTCTGGCAGAGAGTCTGAGGCGCTGCTCAGCAAAAGCGCAAGCTCCATTTAAAGCCCTGACAGAGTAATTTAGCATTGGCCCCTTGTTCTCCAGCACTTAATTAAAAAGTGTTTGATAGCCTGTCTCTTCTCGCCGTCCGCTCCGCTCAGCCCCGGGCGAACCACCGCATGATAGGACACCCTCAGCTCTTACAGCTCTCCAGATTACAGACACATCTGGATGACACTCGGAACGGGAATCAAACTCAAAACTTCCTCCTCAGTCAGCCAGCATTTTAAAGTGCCCCTATGATGCTATTTTAAAGGTTCATAATTGTGTTTTGGAGTCTCCTATAATAGGTTTACATGCATCCAAGATCAAAAAACGCTCTGAATCGTGGTGCATTAGGGGCGGGGTTGACTGCCTATTTCAGCCACACTGGAACGCCATCAGATCAGAATCTTTCAACTGACCAGCTCCTAGCATGACTCACTGGCAGCTATGCAATGCTTGTTCCCAATATCTCAGGGAACCAGGGTTATGTGAGTAACCAGAGCGTTCCCTTTCGATGTGGTTCACTAGCATTGCGTCAGTTTTGCTGATGCTTATGGGGAACACAATGCAACACGCTGTGCTACAAGGTTGTCCAGGTTGTAAAATCTGATAAAAGTGGACGGTGAGGACCAGCCAGCCGCCACACAGATGTCTGCAATAGAGACTCTGCTGGACCAAGCCCAAGAGGGGGCCATATCTCTAGTGGAGTGGGCCCTCACTCCTAACAAGTCCACCGACTTGTAAGCCAGCACTGTCGCATCCACAATCCATCTGGAAAGTCTTTGCTTTGAAACTGGCAGCCCTTTAGTGTGGCCTCCGAAGCTGACAAACAGCTCCTCTTATTGCCGGAACTGGTTAGAACGCTCAATATACACTCTGAGAGCCCTTACAGGACAGAGTGGATGAGGTGCCTGTTCATCTTCCGCAAGCGGAAGAGCTAACAGCACAATCACCTGCGTTCTAAATGGGGTATAAAGCACATTTGGCACATAACCTTTTCTTGGCCTGAGGACCACTTTATTGTCGTTAGGGCCAAACTCCAGGCAGGAAGTTTCCACAGATAGAGACTTTAGGTCTCCAACTCGCTTGACTGATGCTAAAGCCAGCAGGAGAGCAGTCTTGAGCGAGAGGGACCGAAGGTTAGCTGACTCGAGCTGCTCAAAAGGAGGTCCTTCGGAGAGCCCTGAGCACAGTGGAGAGGTCCCAAGATGGAACCGAGTAAGGGCGGGGAGGATTCAACCTCCTAGCCCCTCTGAGAAACCGAACGACCAGGTCGTGTTTACCAATCGATTGGCCAGCCATCGGAGTGCGGTTTGCCGTGATGGAGGCCACATACACTTTAAGTGTGGAGGGGGCACGTCCACCATCCAGCAATTCCTGCAGGAATGTGAGAACTGACATGATCTCGCAATCAGTGGGGTCTCAATTCTGAGCTGAGCACTGAGCAATTAGACCATTTCTGGGCATAAAGGTGCCCTTTGGAGGATCTCTCTGAGATCATTCACATGACCCCTTGGGGGAAGCCTGACGGCTCCCGTCAAGGGGCTATACATGCAGGCCCCATAACTCCGGACGGGGGTGCCAAATTGCTCCCCCTGCCTGAGAGAGGAGTTCTCTCCTCATCGGTATGGACCATGGAGGTGCTGACAGCAGCTGCATCAATTCTGGTAACCAAGGCTGGTTTCACTAGTGTTGTGTCACCAGAAGGACTGAACGTTTCTCTTCCCTGATCCACCTGAGGAGCATAAAGGTGCAGGCAAGGCCATTTCTGTGCCAGCGCATCCATTTCCTTCGAGAAATATGTCTGGCAGTGGGAGTCCTTCCGTCGCGAAGAGATCCACATCTGCATGGCCAAAGGTGCGCCATATTGCGTTCACCGTCTGGGGGTGGAGTCTCCATTGTTCCTGTTGTCTGAGCGGACCAGGAAATGATGACCTCTGAGTTCTGTCCAGAACTCCTTGAAGGCCAAGATTACCGCCATCATTTCTAGACAGTTGATATGCCAATTCATCAAGGGAGTCTCCCATGAGCTGAAGGCTATTCTGCCGTCGCACAGGGTGCCCCAACCCATCTTGGAGGCGTCCGTCACCACCACTTTCCTTCTGGAAACAGAGCCCAGCATTATCCCGTTCTGCTAGAAATGGGGCGATTTCCAGGGGACCAAGGCCTTGACATAGCCGTGGGTCAATCTGAGAAGGTGCTGGCCCGTGTGCCACATGTGGGGTGGAACATGGCCTTTCAACCAAAGCTGATGTGGTTGCATGTGGAGCAGGCCTAGCAGATCTACTGAGGAAGCTGCCACCATCAGGCCCAGCAGCTTTTGAAACTACTTAAGGGGGAGAAGAGACCCCAAGTTAAACAAGGCTGCCATGCTCCTGATTTTCAGTCCGTGCTCTTGAGCGAGCCGAGCCTGCATTTGGGCTGAATCGAATACCACCCCCAGGAACGAAATCTGTTGGCTGAGGATACCGTCCATACCGGCGTGATGAATACGATCCTCAATTGGATGGAACTGGAATAAATACTTTGAATGCTGCGATCCTATTGGACTTACGATGGCAACCTGAATCGTAACAAAGCACTGTTGGCCAGAGGAGAACTGGCCCCCCGACTAAGCCTGGTTTCTCCCAAGGTTTTTTTCTCCATTTAAACACCTATTTGCCACTTGTCTGCCACCTGATGTCACCTGATGGAGTTTGGGTTCCTTGCCGCTGTCGCCTTTTGGCTTGCTTAGTTGGGGACACTTGACATTTGACTTGACATTTGATATTCAACAGTGCTTTGATCTACCTGCATTGACACTATTCTTTAAGAGCTGCTGTGCAGCCAAATAATGTACCAGTTATCAATGTAAAGCTGCTTTGACACAATCTACATTGTAAAAAGCGCTATATAAATAAAGGTGACTTGATAAATAAAGGTGAGGAGCAGCGAGCTCTTGCTAAAGTTGACTCTGAATCCCAAGTCGCTCAGATGACTGAGGAGCAGGGATCTGTGAGTGCATAACTCCTGTTTCGACTGGGCTAAATGCAGCTAATCGTCGAGGTAGTTGATTATGCGGATTCCCATCTGCCTCAGAGGGGAGAGTGTCTACGCACTTGCGGAGTTAGAGAGAGTCCAAATGGAAGGACTGTATATTGGTATGCCACCTCCTTGAACGTGAATCTCAAGAACGGTCTGTGTGGGGGGCTATCTGGATATGAAAGTAAGCGTCTTTCAGATCCACCAATATAAACCAATCCCCGGGGGTTATCATTCTGAATGGGCGTCTCATGAGGGTGCGATTCAGGCGTCTCAGAACAAGAATGGGCCAGAGGCTGCCATCTTCCTTGCCATGCCCGGAGTCGAGTGGCAAATGATTGAAGTGCTACAGGCTGTATCTCGCGCTGGAGTGGGAGAGCAGCACCTGTTATAGCATCAAGAGGAGGAGGAAAGCTCTTCTTGTGAAAACGTAAATGAGATTATCTTCGCGCTGAAGGAAAAAGATTCTGATCTGATGGTGTTCCAGTGTGACTGATATAGGCAGTCAACCCTGCCCTTTTTGGCGGGCTGAAATGCTATTTGTCTGTGCAGTTGCACAGACGTGAACCAATCAGGCTTCGGGATTCGGAGAAAAGAGGAGTTTTCCCTATAAGTGTCAGCAAAACTGATGCAATGCGAGTGAACCGTATCAAAAGGGAACACTTTCGTTTTCTCATAATATCCATTGCAACATCAGCTCTGTTCTCACAGTGTCTAAGTGATTTCTGCTAATTAGGAAAAATATTCTTGTTTTCCCATTGAATTAAGTTTATTTTTCTGACCCCATTGCAGACATTCATTCTTGTTTTAAACTTAAACTTAACTTTGATAATTCCAAACATATAATTCGTGTACTGGAAAAACAGCAAAACTACTAAGTAAGAAAACCATTTTTTGTAGTGTTTGAACGCCCACAGTTACATATCAGAATCATGCTGATAAATAGCAGTGTGAAATATGCAGGAATGTGGAGGTTAATGAATCATATATCAGAGATCATTTACATATACAGTAACAAAAGACCTTGACTAACATTATAAATGGACTGCAGGGAATAAAATAAATGCTACAGGTGTAGAATATGAGCTCTTTAATGGATGATTCAAGTTGAATGAAAGAATTGTAGTTTAATAAAGAGGAGCTGTGATTGTGTGAATGTGTGATGGAGGTTATCGCATGGACACACAGGAGCGTGTGTTTAAGCCTGTGCGTTTTAGAGTCTTAACCTTTTTGTTCTGTCTAATCAAATCATTGATCATCTGGAGCAAAGTTAATCCCATAATCCTTCATATCAGCACCGAGTGAATCATCCAGTCTTACTGCAATTAAGAACTTCAGTTGTGTGTTGGGAGGGGATATCGTGTGTGTGTAGGGCCTGATGTTTTTACTGAAACCCGCTGACAGTAATGGAAGAAAGAGAGTTCCCTCTCATTTCTGCATTAAGGGCCGTTCACACAGGACATGCTCCTCTAGTTGTCTCAGTCACGTTTGGTTTGTCTTAGTTTTCATGGACTTTCAGTTTGTTTTCATTTGTCACGTGTCTTCCTTGTCCAGATTCCCGCCACTTGTTTGTCTCCTTGGTTACCGTCATTATTAGTTTGTTTGTTTCAGCTGTGTTTGATTAATTATCTTGTTTGAGTTTGTTATATTATGGTACCTTCTCCTGCACTCTTTGTCTGATCATGTTTATGCATATGTGTGTGACTCTGCTGCCTCTATGGATCGCTACCAGTTTGGATTAATATAAGTAAACTTAGTGTTGGAACCTTACTCTTCTGTGTCTTCGCCTGCCTGCCCGCACACACTGTAACACTAGTTAAAAAAGCTTTCACATTGGCTCAATATTAGTTTAAAAATATAGAACAGTTAGATAAATCAAGGATTTGCCAAAATGCCTTTTAATGAGGGAACAAACTACTCCAATGAAGCATTGCAAATTATGTAGTGATGATACAATATAAAAGTGATGATACAATATAAAACTATTGATTTCATAGTCATTTTGTATAAAAAGAAATATATTTGTTCATGTTTTTTGCAAAATATACCCTACCATACAAAATTTTTGGGTTGGAGCCTTTTTAAAAGTCTCTTCTGCTTACCAATGATGCATTTATTTGATCAAAAATACAGTAAAAACAGTGCAATATTATTACAATTTAAACTGTTTTCTATGTGAATATATTGTAAAATGTAATTTATTCTTGTGATCAAAGCTGAATTTTCAGCATCATTACTCCAGTCTTCAGTGTCACATGATCCTTCAGAAATCATTCTAATATGATGATTTGCTGCTCAAGAAACATTTCTGATTATTACCAATGTTGAAAACATAGATTTTTAATATTTTTTGTTGGAAACCGTGATTCTTTGATGAATAGAAAGTTGAAAAGGACAGCATTTATTTGAAATGGAATCTTTTTAATATTATAACATTTAACATTATAAATGTCTTTACTGTCACTTTTGATCAATGCGTCCTTGCTGAATAAAACTATTAATTTCTTTTTTTTTTAAAAATCTTACTGACCTTAC
Organism: Mylopharyngodon piceus; assembly: GCA_039654765.1. Lineage (NCBI taxonomy): Eukaryota > Metazoa > Chordata > Actinopteri > Cypriniformes > Xenocyprididae > Mylopharyngodon > Mylopharyngodon piceus. The sequence goes on along the minus strand of CM077460.1, from coordinate 2,020,518 downwards.
TGTGTGTGTATTTGTTCGTTTATTGCAGTCTTTCCTTTCGTTCTTCTTTTATTAACTTATTGTTTTTATTTTCATTTTTGTATTTTCATTGGTTTAATTTCTTTATTTTATTTTTTTATTTATTTTTTTTTTTTACATTTCACTTTCTTCCTTCCATGGGTATTGCAAAATATATATTGTATTTGAGATGTTCTAAAAACACGTCCTGTGTGTGTCGCCCAACCCTATGACTGTCAAAGTTTGTAAAAACTCTCCAATGCAACCATTTCCCACATCAGCTGATAACTTTGAGTTTGTTTTATCTGAGATATAGTGGTTGATATAGAGATCACCCATGTGTGTGTGTTATTCATGTCACATACACGCATCATCATCGTGTCACATTTTTGATTGACGTTTGAAGCCTGAGGCGCTGAGTTTTCCTCATGTCTGAGATTGAGAGTCTGTGTGTGTGTTTTGACACACTATCATCAGGTGTTGTTGTGTAGTGTGTGTGTGTGTGTGTGTCTGTCGTTTATCTTGAATTCATTTGCGTGTGTATTGGCTGCAGTTTAACATGCTGAAGATCAGATGAACGCTGCTCACGGCTGCTCGCCAGCGTGTGTGTGTTACATGATGAGTTTCAACGTATTAAAATGACAAATTAATATTGAGCTTGCGTCAAACAGTGTTGTCTTTATTGCATATTCGTTTATTTTTCACTGTACATTTTCACACGCACACGCTGACAGGCTGCATATGGTGAACTGATTTCAAAGAGTAGCTTATGTGCCCTGAACCCTAAACTAACTCACTCACTCACTCACTATTGTCTGGTTTACTGTCTTTATGGGGACTCTCCATAGATGTAATGATTTTTATACTGTACAAACTGTATATTCTATCCCCTTACACTAACCCTACCCCTAAACCTACCCATCACAGAAAACATTCTGCATTTTTATTTTTTTAAAAAAACTCATTCTGTATGATTTATATGCTTGTTTCCTAATGGGGACCTCAATTTAGGTCCCCACGGTGACACGAGTCCCCATGAGTCTGTGTGCATTCAGGTTGAAGTCCCTACCGGGATAGAAAAACATACAGGTGTACACACACACACACACACACACACACACACACACACACACACACACACACACACACACACACACACACACACACACACCTGACCCTTCCAACCTCACTATCTCACCATCTGTTCTTCATCTTTGCTCGTCTTCATCCTTCTATCACTGTTTCTCACTCTGTAAACTGATATTCACACCTGACTGTGTGTGTGCACAACTTTTTTTCCCTCTGGTTTCACTTTCACAATTTCTTTCTTTTGTACTTTTTTTTTTATTTTGTATTCTTTTCTATGTAATTTTCTATATTTCTCTACATTTTCATTTGTTCATTTATTCTTATAATAGTTTTGTACTTTGTACTTCCTCTTTCCATTCATTCTTTCCTTTTATTCTTCTTTCATTAACTTTTTCATACTTCATTTTTTTTTTACTTTTGTACATGTATTTTCATTAGTTTAATTTCTTTATTTCATTCTCTTTTCTTTTATTCTGACAGCTTTTTTCCATTCAACCTTCCTTCCTTCCTTCCTTCCTTCTTTCCTTTCTTTCTTTATTTCTTTGTTCATTCCTTCCTTCCTTTGTTCCTTCCTTCCTTCCTTCCTTCCTTCCTTCCATCCTCCCTCTCATTTGCTTCCTCTTGCACACACACTGATGTTATTCTGTTTTCGGCAGGAAGGCTTCAGGGTTCCTGTCACTCAAATGTTGATCTCCGTGGTAACTGTCAGAAGGCACAGCGTGCGATAAGCTGATTCTGTGCCTTCCATATGCACACACACACACCCCTGTACCGTACACATGCAGACAGCAGCAAACATTTCTCACCCTCCAGCGTGTGTCCATGGTTTGACCACAGATGTGCTGCTTTACAGCAGTTTTACTCTGATTTGCTGTGTGTGTGATTATGATTGTGTGTGTGTTCTGCAGGTGACGCGTGTGCCGGTGGAGAGCTGCTCTCAGTACACAAACTGCTCCGAGTGTCTGAGCTCCAAAGATCCTCACTGCGGCTGGTGTGTCCTTCACAACATGTAAGCAAACACACATCACAGGGGTTACATGTCTATAAACACCTTCATATGAACACCTTTCCTTAACTTTACATAACATCTAATTTGACAGACAAATAAATTGAAGATTTTACCCTATTAATGTATTGTTTAACCCTAGAAAGCCTACTGTATCATATTTAATACATGAAAAACATGTTACACACAATCTACTACATCTACAATCTACTTTTTTCTTGACTTTTTTTTATCAAGTAAAAGGATTTCTAGCATAATTGTACAAATGTCCACCTTCAGCTCATGATTCACATGTCTTTTTGCTGTGAAATCTGTACTGATAAATGTAATAACTTTGATATTATTAGTAATAATTTCAAGGTGAACATACTGGACTGAAGGAACTTCGGTTTACTTAATAATCCATACATAATTTTTTAGAAAAATTTCAAATATGATCATCAGGCTTTTGAGGAAAGTTTATTTGTTCATCTCTCAATCATCATTGTGTTGCATTGCATTATATGTTTGAAAACTACAGAGCTTTGATCATGAAAGCATTTAAAAATCATCTTACCAAGACATATTTTTGGCATATATAGATTGATGACTGATATTTATATGCATGTCATTCTGAACTTGTTTTCTGCGTGTCTGTGTGTTTGCATGTGGTTTACCACCATCTACCATGTCTTTGCACATCAGTTCACCCAACTCTTCCTCAGGCTGCAGAAAATATTCATTATGATTCACATAAATGGGTCCTTGATGCTCCTCTGATCTCAGTCACAGGAGAAACATTAGCTGGATTTCAGCCATGAACTGAACTGTGGTTAAAAAATAATTAAAAGCCAAAACATACTCCCATTATTCTCTCTTCCACAATAAACATCACATTCAGTCATTATCCCTGAAGATTCAGATGTCAGCTTTAGATGTCTGAATTTGCCCTTTAGGGATCCATGAAGTCTGCCTGTTCATGTCTGAGTGCTCGGGTTGCGTTCCAGTGCAGATTGAGCGCTGTATATAAACGCACACATGAGCATCAGTCTGTCTGTGTAAAAATATTATGTTCTGCCAAACCTTCTGGCAAACATTAGCAGCAAATAGTCCTTTTTACCACAATTTCAGCCACAAAAAAGCATTTTTACGCAAGCAGTTTAAATAGTTTTCCTATGTAACGTCCACATTAAATGCCGAAGTAGTGCAAAAGTCAGATTCCAGATTTAAAAAATCACATTTTTCTCCATAGTGACACTTTTTTTTTTTTTTAACAATATCATACACTTTAAGGCTGAACACTGAGGTCACAAAGTGATGATATTTGCTTCTGTAAAAGTTGATGTGATTTTAACATCTTTAAAACATTTTGTTTCATTTTTGAATTGAAGAGAGATTTAGTTGGACCTACCCAACTAAATATATATAAATAAATATATTAATTAATTAAATAATAATATAAGTATTGTGTGTGTGTGTGTGTGTACTTATTTATTTCTTAATAAATAATAATAATAATGTTTATATTATAATAGGTGTATAATTGTTTATTTTAATTATATATTTAAGATTTTATTTAATTATTCATTATACTAATATGTAAGTATGTGTGTATATACACACATATATTAGTATAATAAATTATACAATTTCTGACGTATTGATTATAAAGTATATAAATATGTACTTCATAATCAAGATGTCAGAAATTGTATAGTCTACTGTCTGGAAAGTACACGGTATCTCAAGTTCATATGCTTAAAATTAAATTTTTATTAATGATTCGTCTGGAAGCTGGTTTGATTCATGGCTTAAAACTCTCTATTGAAGAATGTTTTTGAAATCCCTGTGGAGAAAATGAATGTTTAGCCCATAAGCAGCTTTAATGACAATGTGCAATCCTTGAGTTTACACAGACTTTCTCTCAGTGTTGATTATATTAGAGTTTATTAATACTCTGAACCGCTCAAGGCTGGAACTTTTGTGGTAATGTAAGTTTATTTTCTCTCTTTGGCCTCAGTTGTTCTCGCCGTGATCGCTGTGAGAGAGCAGATGAACCCCAGAGATTCGCTTCCAGAGTGGATCAGTGTGTGGAGCTGACGGTCCAGCCCAACAACATCTCCGTCACCATGGCCGAAGTCCAGGTGTGTGAACTACAGTAGATACTACAAGCACAGCAATTTATATCTGTCACTTTTTCCATAGATGTTCATATGGAGCGTTAGCAGATACACGGCAATATGGAGCAGCAGATGTCGTGTAGAGTGTATTTTAAAAACAAGCCTCCTTCATGGTCGTGGCAGATGAAATATGGGGACGTGGGCCAAGCTTTTTCACTTTGTCTGTTTTCTCCATTGATCTGCCAGCTGGTCCTTCAGGCACGCAACGTTCCGGATCTTTCCGCAGGAGTGGATTGCTCCTTCGAGGATTACACGGAGACCGAGGGAACAATACACGGATCACGAATCTACTGCCTCTCGCCGTCAGCCAAAGAGCTCGTCCCCATCACACGCCAACACAGTCAGTAAACACACACTCAATCTGCTCTAGGCTACTAGTAGATATACACTACCAGTCAGTGACTACTAACTAGAAGCATTGCAGCAGAAGCCTTTAGATCTAAAAGTCTTGAAGTTTAAGAGTAACATCAATCCAGTCGAGTATGACCCAGATTTGATTGATGTTTATGATGGGTATTATATCATATCTTCAGTCTGTTTCAGAGATTCACTCTGTGTTGTTGTTTTCAGATCATAGGCTACATTACAATTCACATTAAATCTGTCCTATATAGTTTGAGGGATTACTGTGTACCAAATAGGATTGGGGATTGAGAACCAGCTCTTATTCAGATCTGGTTCCATTAAAGAAAAATACTGAAACTCATGGATTTTGTAATGTTTGCTTGCATTAATGGTTCTGGAAAGTACGCATTTTGACCTGTCTGTGGTAGCTCTACAGTAGAATAGTGTACAGTAGTATATAAATTAAATGCTGCATCAAAGCCATGTGCCATTGTTGTGTTTTGTTTTTTGTTCAGTTGAGCATGAGAATCAACACAAAAGTGAATGTTTTGGGAAAAGAAAAAAATTCTCAGAATTTGAAAAAAATAAGTTGAATTAAAGTTGCAAAATTTCAGTTATTTACAATGTTTAGTCCCAAATCATTGTATGCTAATACAAAAAGAGTGTTCTGAATGTGCATGGGTCGTGTACAGCAGGGTTAATACAGTTAACTAAAACTAAAAATATTTGGTAACACTTTAGTTTAGGGTTCAGTTCTCACTATTAACTAGTTGCTTATTAGCATGCATATAACTAGTATATTGGCTGTTTATTAATACTTATAAAGCACATATTAATGCCTACATCTACATCCCTTAATCGTACCCAATACCTAAACTTAACAATTACCTTACTAACTATCAGTTGTTTTTTTTTGTTGTTGTTGTTTTTTTTTAAATTGCTTAGACACTTAAAGTGGTATTTGAGGCCCACTCAGTGAAACCATTCACTCATATACCTCATCTTTAGACCAAGTCTGCAAAACTACAAGCATATTATGTGCTTTAAACTCAGTTTGCTATTGTAAAACAAACTTTTTGCCAAACTCTAAACACAGATCTCTATATTAGACACATCATTCAAAACTAACAGCTCTTTTGTTTATTTGGGAAACATTGCCATTTAAATGCTACACTCATTTACTGATGACCTACACCCTATGATCGTGTGTGAAAACACTTATACATAATTTGTTCACTAAGAAATCAAAACTTTTTGCGGGAAAAAAAAAAAGATTTCTGTTTATTGTGTAAATACAAATATATATAAATATATATATATATATATATACAATATAGATTGTTTCACAGAAGCTTCACAATAGTAACAAATTCAAATTCTGCTGTAAAGCAGCTTTACAGTAAACATTATATAGCTCAAGTAAGTTCAGTATTGAACATAGAAGGATGTGAATTGGGACAGAAACTATTTAGATTTACATCCCAATTATTTAATTCACATTTCGATTTGATTAAATCCAACAAGTGTTTAGTGTCATGTTGAAAAATGGATAGTTCTGGCTCTAAATTTTGCTGCGTTTAAAGCCTTTGTACAGCATGTAGATAAACATAAACCTGTATACTATATTAATGCTCAAGCACACTAATGCACTACATTGTTTGTGGTATTAAAGCAACAAGCCACTCAAGGTTTCAGTGGAAATACTGCTTATCCATGAATGTTTTGATAGCAGCTGATTCAGTGGCACAATATTGAACGTATATGATCCTTCATGATGAGAGAGAGATGTTGCTGACCTCTTTTCTCTCTCTCTTTGTTCGTCACTCTGAAGGAGACACTCATGTGGTGAAGCTCTACTTGAAATCGAGGGAAACGGGGCAGAAATTTGCCAGTGTGGATTTCACCTTCTACAACTGCAGCATCCACAGATCGTGAGTCCATTCTTCCTCTCTCTCTCTTTATCTCTGCTCTTCTCATTTTACCCACAAGCTCCTCACCACTCAGGGGGGTGGGGTCATATTTCTGTTGCCGTGGCAACCGGTGTCGTGTTGATTGACAGTTATTCTCTTGAAAACAGACTGTGGTTAGAATCCTACAGATAGTGGGACCCCCAGCTGAACATCTCAATGAATACACTGCACTGACCGTGTGTGTGTGTGCGCGCTTCTAAGATGCTCCAGATGGGTTTGGACTCTTTTGGGAGGTCTGTGGAGTGTCTTGTTGCAGGACAGATGAGCCAAAGCTGTCTCCAGAGATATAACACACACACACACACACACACACCTCTCTGAGTAACAGCATCTCAGATACACAATACCTTCCCACACACACAGACACAGACACACACACACACACACACACACACACACACACACAAACACACACTATCAGCAGTGAGCTTTAAAACTAGGTCACACTGCTCTTCCCCGATAAGACCAGCTTGTGCACTTGAAAAATACACACTACGTATGAGTATTATCATAATTGGATAATCACATGCTTCTTTATTCAATGAGTCCACATCTCTAAAAGCACAACAGCCATTTAGAGGGTTTTATTTTCAATAATAAAGTGTTTTTATGGACATTGTTGAAGCTTTGTGGAGATGATAAAGAAATAAAGCAAGAGTGTGAATTTCACAAAACCTGACAAGAACATTTCCAGGTCATATTTCACCTCGAAATCAAAAGAAAGAAATAAGGAATTTAGCAAAAGAAGCCTATTTTTGAACATTTTTTTTAAAAATCATCTGATGACAATCATTTGATAATCATCAATTATATATATATATATATATATATATATATAAAATATGTTTGTATGTATGTATATGTATATAACTATTATTTAGATTATTTATACAAAGACAAGACATTCTTTTTTTTTTTTTTTTTTTGCCATAAAAATAGTTATAAAAAAGAAAATAATTATAACTCAAAAGTTAAATGTTGCATTATGATAATGAGAATTTGGATGTGCTTAATTGTCAAGAAAATAATCAAATTGCAATGCAAAACATCTTAATGGTTTTAAAAATACCCTTCATTATCTTTATGCAAAATACAGTTTCTCATCTCTTTTCTTTTTGAAGAGAAATATGACCTGGATGTTTCTTTGTGAGATTCACCCAAATGGAGATGGTCCATGAATTTGAGGTGTTCGGTGTCCTTCTGTATGAGGCTTTAGAACAGCCCAGCATCTTAATGTGAGAGAAGGAAATGACCCTCCTGGCGAGTGTTAAATTTCCGCTCCTCCAGTGTGTGTGTGTGTGGGGGGGGTTTATGTTGATCAGTGATCAGGGAAGAGAGCTCAGCGTGAGGGGCTTAAACCAGGGGACACCCTGAAATCACCCCCACTCCAGACGGGACGCGGATTAAATCCTCTCTAGGGATTGGTGCAAGGGTCAGGAAGAAAAATAAGGGCACATTTATTATCTTCTTACCACTTATTTTAAGAAATCTCTGCTTTAAGTGAACCAGTTTAAATTTAACAGTTGGTAATAATAGATTGGGGGAAACATTAAGAAGAAAGAAAACGTGTAAAAGAATTAAAAATTGGAAGCAAATGCTCAGGATAGATGGCAAATTTAATTAAATGAGTTCAATGAAAATGAAACAGTGATGGATGGATGTACATACATTGTAATGTTTTAAGGCTCTGGGTCATGTCTAATTTTCACAACCTATTTGTTCTGGAGCTTTTATAAAATTATCCACTGGAAATGTTTTGGAAAGACATAATTTTAGGGTTCTTGGTTAAACAATCAATGTGGCTGTAGCAATCATTATAACCCACATTTTGGGGTAAACTTAATGTTTGAAGTCTTCAGTTTAAAAGATTCCCAGATTCAAAGTCTTGATGTTGTTTTTGGGCTCTACTAGAACAGGTTTTCATGCTTGAATGTTCAAAAAACAAATTTTTCCCATATTTGACATTGTTGCAGCTCGTCTCTTCCCGGTCTGTAGGTAACACTCTGTTTAGTTCCTTTCTCTATGAAGCCCCTCCTTCTGAAAAGCAAAACATGCTCTGATTGGTTGGCTGGACAAGTGTTGTGATTGGTCAAGCACTTCGAGCGTGTTTGGGAAATGTCCCGCCCCTTACCATAACCACGAGTTTTAACACACTACTAACTATCTCAACCAGGCCCCGCCCCTTTATTTAGCCTTGGGCGGGAATTATTTAAATGAGGAATACTGTGACATGTTCGTTCCCGGAAGAAAACTCAAGACTACAATGGAGGTGTTTCAGGGAGTTCAGAAACAGTGACACTGATAAATAGAGTAACTCCTGCTGGAGGGACTTTGTAACTTTACAGAGCTTTCTCATTCTCAAACAGCAACATTTTACACTAAAGAAAGATGGGCATGTACAAAAGCGTAATAGGACCCCTTTAAGAGTGCAAAGAAAAACTCATTACACTGTAATCTAATCCAGACCCAGTTCATCATGTTGAACATGTACATCTGTCCCTCATGGACTTGTTTTCATTCGTCTGCCCTGACTAAAGAATATTGCATTGTGACATTTAAAGATCTTCAGTCTTTACTGTCTTTATTTATATGTGTTATTGCATATCTCAGACATGTTGTGTTTTCACCTACATCCATTTGTTCTCCATCACGGCCACCCTCTCGATTTATTCATGCTGATTAGCAGATTATGTGTCTCTGGAGATGCAGCATTAACAAACTGACAAATGGTGCCTCGATGGGGGATCATTACCTACACAAACACACACATACGCACACGCTCAACCACATGTGCTTGTGTTTCCTCATGGGGCTCAGAGATGCAACAATTATGCACCAGACGCTTCGGCGCTTTTGCTTAAAATACTTAAAATGCTCATAAAATAAGCCAGCATGCTATTGCTGAATGACTAAGATTAACATTTTGTTAATCAATAGTATCCTTTTGAATTATAAGATGTATATGTATTTATATATTTTTTATTTTATATACATATAATTATTTTATATGTATATATTGAAACATAAAATATATAAATAGTTATATCTATATTATATTAATTTTTGTTATATTAATTGTAATGTTGTAAATTATATATATATAACAATTAATGTAACTGTAAAATAATATAAAAATACAAATTAATGTAATATAAAATGTTTTTAATAATATATATTTTAAAAGATATGTATTTTATATTACATTTACTTTATATTTATATCTTACACATATATAAATTATATATACCTCTCTCTCTCTCTCTCTCTCTCTCTCTCTCTCTCTGTTTTTTGATGGAATTTTCTGATTTATCTGATAAAGCAATCAGAGGTTAAATGCATTGTGAATGCTGCTCTCTTTAAGATTCCAGATTTCATTAAGCAATCATTTCTCTACTCTGATTGGACAGCTGCTCTCAACGCTGCAGCTGATTGGTCAATTAGACCCAGTGCTTGAAACCATTATGAGGTCAGAGCTCTTTGTCCTAAAGCATCAATTAATGTCAGTGAGTGAACAAATTGCTGGACTTAATACTGAATAATTGAAACAAATGACTTTGTATTACAGTCAGAAGCCTCAGATGGTTTCAGAGTGTCTGTGAGAATCAGCTGAGAGAAATGTTTCAATCTGATTAAAAATGAGCTGTTTTCACTAACACTTGTATGTGTGCGGTGTATTTTGAGTTGTCATCTATATGTAGTGATCCAAATCAAGGTGAAAGCTTCTGTTTTAGTTAGTTTTCTCCAGCTGCGTATGTAGGCAGTGCGCTATTTTTTTCTCTCTCTCTTTTCTTATCTACTCTTGTCAAGTTTTAATGGGAAATCCTCGTCTCTTTGATCGCTCTCTCTTTCTTTTGTCATCACTTTCTTTCTTAAACCGGAGACACCTAATAAAGTGGGTCTTTGTGAGGGAATGAGAGATTATTTCACACAGTTTCATGGGCAGAATGAGAGCATGTGAGGTCAAAATACACGGAGCGGTGTGCTTTCTTACTGTATCGTGTGTTTTGGGGTTGATTCTGTGCATCTCACCTCTGTCTGTTCTCTTCCAGGTGCTTGTCCTGTGTGAACGGCTCATTCCCATGTCACTGGTGTAAATACAGACATTTGTGCACACAGAACGCCAATGACTGCTCCTTCCAGGAGGGACGTGTGAACATGTCAGAGGTGAGAAATGCATCACTTCCTAAAATTTCTGCTCATTACTGTTCAAAGGTTTGAGGTCGGTAAGATTTTGTAATGTGTTTGAAAGAAGTCTCTTATGCTCACCAAGGCTGCATTTATTTGATCAAAAATACAGTAAAAACTGAGAAATATTATTACAATGTAAAATAACTGTTTTCTACATGAAAATATTGTAAAATGTAATTTATTCCTGTGATCAAAGCTGAATTTTCAGCATCATTACTCCAGTCTTCAGTGTCACATGATCCTTCAGAAATCATTCTAATATGATGATTTGCTGCCCAAGAAACATTTCTGATTATCAATGTTGAAAACAGTTGTGCTGCTTCATATTTTTGTGGAAACTGTGATGCATTCTTTAATGATGAACAGCATTAATTTGAATTATTGTAAATAATTAATAATAATAATTATTATTATTATTATTTAATATTTATTTAATATTTAATAACAGCATTAATAATGAATAAAAGTATTAAATAAAAATCTTAATGACCCCAAACTTTTGAATGGTAGTGTAACTAATCATTAAACTTTAATAATTATAGTAGATGTTTATATTACACTAATCCTGCATTGTTTTTTTTTTTTTTCTGCGAACAGCCTTAAATTTCTTTATGAAAATGTAAAAATCAACATGAAATTAAATTTGACTCTATTTACTTAGTGCAACATGTATTAAGAGAGTAAATGGGAGAAATACCTCACAATGAATCCAATCAAATCTGGTGGATGAAATCAAGCCCCGCCCATTTTTTTCCCCTCATTAAATATCCAGTTTCAGTTGTAAATGCATCACACTACAAGTGTCGCACAATGCAAGTATAATGGGTTGCAAACTACATTTCACGTTGAGTTTAAAAATCAAATATGTTCTGATTGACTGAGATGTCATTGATTTGTTCTCGCTTTCACTGAGTTGACACTGGAAACCTGATGCATCCCGGCTGGTTAGGACACTATCCGGCGTGTTTATCTCTCTCATGTGATCGGTCATGGTTCCTCCTCCTCCTCCTGCATGTCTGTCCTCAGATTTTCACTCATGAGAAACTTGATCTGTTGTACTGAACAGAGTGAGATAAGACGAGAGAGCCCGGTCATCATGTTGACGGAGCCGCTCACTCATTGGCTGATGCGAGTCCATTGGGAATCTCCCATAATTCTGTGTTTTAAAAGCCTGAAGGAGAGCAGATGAAACACTCGTTTCCTCTAATAGACTCCAGATGTGTGCGAGGGAGAAAGTGTGAGTGAAACGAGGGGAGTGAGAAAGTTCTGGCACAAACGTGGGAGATTACATTATAGATGTGACGCCATGTATTTCACAAATGCTCTGGCGGAGAGTGAGACAGTTTTCAGAAGCAGGGAAGAGCCGTAATGAGGAGAGGTGGAAAATAAAACGAGGGGCGCGGGAAGGAAAGGCGTTGGCGTGTGTAACCGCGTCCCTCTGTGCCAGCTGGACGACAGTCGTACTGTGGTTGCTTGTAGTTTCTCTCGTACCAGCCGCTGACAGCACACAAGTATCATGCGCATAAATCAGGTTCTAGATGGTTCCACAGCTGCTCAGAACCCAGGCGGCAGATTCCAACCAGGATTATCATTAAAGTGGGGCTATGATGCCCTTTTACAAAGTCTTGATGTTGTTTTTCGGGCCCTGCTAGAACAGGTTTTCTTGAATGTTCTTTTTTTTTTTCACATATTTGACATTGTTGCAGCTCCTCTCTTCCCAGTCTGTCAGTAATACTCTGTTTAGTTCCTGTCTCTATGAAGCCCCTCCTTCTGAAAAGCACAATGTGCTCTGATTGGTCAGCTGGATCAATAGTCTTGAGTTCAGGAACTAACACATCACGGTATTCCTCATTTAAGTAATTCCTACCCAAGGCATACACAAAAAAGGGGGCAGGGCCTGGTTAAGTTAGTAGTGTATTGAAACTCACGGTTATGGAAAAGGAGCGGGGTCTGGTTGAGTTAGTAATGTGTTGAAACTCACGGTTAGGGAAAAGGAGCGGGGTCTGGATGAATTTAGTAGTGTGTTGAAACTCACGGTTATGGAAAAGGAGCGGGGTCTGGTTGAGTTAGTAGTGTGTTGAAACTCACGGTTAGGGAAAAGGAGCGGGGTCTGGTTGAATTAGTAGTGTGTTGAAACTCACGGTTATGGAAAAGGGGCAGGGTCTGGTTGAGTTAGTAGTTTGAGTTAGTAGTGTGTTGAAACTCACGGTTATGGAAAAGGGGCGGGGTCTTGTTGAGTTAGTAGTGTGTTAACTCACTGTTATGGAAAAGGGGCAGGGTCTGTTTGAGTTAGTAACGTGTTGAAACTCACGGTTATGGAAAAGGGGCGGGGTCTGGTTGAGTTAGTAGTGTGTTGAAACTCACGGTTATGGAAAAGGGTCTGGTTGAGTTAGTAGTGTGTTGAAACTCACTGTTATGGAAAAAGGGGGGGTCTGGTTGAGTTAGTAGTGTGTTGAAACTCACGGTTATGGAAAAGGGGCGGGGTCTGGTTGAGTTAGTAGTGTGTTGAAACTCACGGTTATGGAAAAGGGGCGGGGTCTGGTTGAGTTAGTAGTGTGTTGAAACTCACGGTTATGGAAAAGGGGCGGGGTCTGGTTGAGTCAGTAGCGTGTTGAAACTCACAGTTATGGAAAAGGGGCGGGGTCTGGTTGAGTTAGTAGCGTGTTGAAAATCATGGTTATGGAAAAGGAGCGGGGTCTGGTTGAGTTAGTAGTGTGTTAACTCACGGTTATGGAAAAGGAGCGGGATCTGGTTGAGTTAGTAGTGTGTTGAAACTCGCAGTTATGGAAAAGGGGCGGGGTCTGGTTGAGTTAGTAGTGTGCTGAAACTCGCGGTTATGGTAAGGGGCGGGGCATTTCCCAAACATGCTGGAAGCGCTTGACCAATCACAACACACTGTCACAGTGTTACATGATCCTTCCATTATAATAGGCTAATTAAGTTACCGGTGACTTTATTTACCTTCCAAAGCCAAGTTTGAGTTCTTACATATTTGGCACAGAACTTTGCACACACATTTGTGTAATCTGCACTTTGTTGTAGTTTGTTGCTTATTGTTTTGAGCAGGTCTCTGCTGAACTTATGTTCATCATTTGAGTGGAAAAAAGCAAGAATATATCAGCGGAGGCTTTGAGTCGGAAAAGATCTGAATCAGTGCGGCGCTTCATTTTTAACACATGATTTGCTTTTACGGTGTCTGTTCCTTCACTTTTCCTGTCACGTCGCACCGATATTCCTTGTGTAGGATTCTTTCTTATCTTCCGACCTCTTTTCTTGGGAGTGAGCGAACAACTAGACGACAAGTGACAGCTGGTTTAAGTCGAGATGATAGAAGTGAACATTCAGGAGTTTTATAACACACATGCAGTGAAACACGGCAGTCGCTACAGCACTAATTACAGAGTCTGCATTCCATAGAGACCTTGAAAACAGGTCGCATGGCCTTTGATGTCACCCCTGACCCCATTACCCACAATTCTCTACTCCAAGCCTGTTGTTTTCATCTTTGTTCGTCCATTTTCTCTCTGCTCTGTTCCTTTCTTCTCAGTTCATATCCGCCACCCTGTTTTATCTTCCCCCCACTATGTAATATTCATCGCTGGGATGCATTGGGCAGCTGAAGCACAGATCTAATCCACTTTGAATAATTAAACCAGAAGAGGAGGAGAGAGAGAGAAGGAGGTGCAGAGAAATGACTTTATCAGACTGATTACTTCCTCTCTTGTCTTCCCTCTCACTTTCGCTTTCTTTGTTCTTGGCGGCCAGCACACATTCTCTCACGCTTTCCCCACCTTCCGTCACTTTTATATTTATATGCATCACTTATTATTTTTAGCATGTTGTCTCCCCTTCAGCTCTGCTACAAACGCCGGTGAGCTGCTGCCTACCTAGACTGTATTTTTAGGCCTCATTGGCGCTCCGGATGCAGAGACTGTTCCAGAAGATAGGCAGCAGCTCTGTGCTGTCCTGAAAGATAACTCGTTTTGGGTGAATTCTAAAGCGGAATCATATTGTGTCCTTCACAGAAAAGACTATTCCAGAATGCATTGTGGTGAATCATGAATCATGCTGCATTCAAGTGCAAATGATCATATTTATGAGGTGTTCACATGAATAACGCCAGTGTCACAATTACCGGTGGGAAATCTGTCGGGATTTGGAGTTGAACAAAATCTGTGTCAATTAGTGAATCATGGCTCATGGAAAGTCTTTAGTATCAGTGTTATTTTGGTATTATTTATATAGTATTATAGTATTTATTCATATTTAAAATTTCTATTTAGCTTTAAAGCTGCAGTCTGTAACTTTTTTTGGTTAAAAATGATTCAAAATCAATTTTTGAGCAAGTACATAATCAGCCAGTGTTCAAAACTATCTCCTTACCCATCTCCTAGCCCGATTCACAACTGTAAGCTTGTAAAAATGTTTCCTTATCCGGATCGTACTGGTGGGTTTCTGCGGGAAATTCGAGCATGCAGCCGTTCGTCTTTGCGTCATTACGTCACGTCTGTTTACGTAGAGAAGGAGTCCCAGCTAGTAGGCTATAAGGCATGTGGAGGATGCTTTATAGCCTTTTCTCACAGCAGCTGCAATAATTAAACTTATCATTTTGATGCCGGATTGTAATCTAGAAAGGTCCAAATGACAATCATCAGTGACAACTGGAGATTCACCCGTAGTCAAAAGCAAAAGACTTCGGACTGCGGAGTGGCTACAGGAATTGAAATATACAGGTAATGCTAATACACACTAAATATACAAATAGTCACACAATGCTGATTTTGTTAACGTTAACAATTTGAGAACAAAGTATAACAATAATAATTTGCACGGTTTGACGTGATCCGAGCCAAGCAATCGTTAGATTTAATTAACATTGGCAGTGCGATTTATTGCTTTTTTTTTTCTCAGTTGGTCAGAACAAAAGTGGCAGACATGTTACTTACTTGTTCAGATGACATTTTCCGGTGAAAATTCTTATTTTGGTCATACTTCCAAGACGTAGAATCTGTGATTCCGAAGTACAGTATCCACACCGATGTGCTGACTGACAGCAAACATAGATTCATCCGTGCTGAGGAGCCGTGCCGATCCACAACCCACGTAAAAATGATAATTCCGCAAATACTGTAATTGCAATTACAGGTTTCAAACAGAGATGGCGACAAAGAGGCAAAACTTACGGACTGCAGCTTTAATTAATTTTTATTTCAGTTTTAGTTTTATTTATTAACTTTTTAAATTAGCTTGTATTTTTACATTCAATTTTCATTTTAGCTTGTTTTAGGAATTTTGTTTTGTGCGTTTGTCATTTTTATTAGTTTTAGTTTTTTTTATTTCTATTTAGGTTTATTTAACTTTTTATTTTAGGTGTAGTTTTAGAATTTTTTTTTTTTTTCCTGTTAGTTGCCAAGGCAATAATTCTAATTGCCTTGGCATATAAATATTTCTAATATTTATATTGTGTTTTATTTCAGCTTTATTTCAGTTACTGACAATGATTTTTAATAGCTTTAGTTTTAGTTAACATTAACAACGCTGATTGGTATTGATTAAATAATTGTTGTAATTGTGCATTTCAACTGTACAATTAATTTACTCAGGTATTTTATACTATTGATGAAGAACAGCTATAGAGTGGACAGAAAATACTACTAATTCTATTGAATTTTGCGACGACAGGCCTGTGAAGCACAACTGCATTTACTACTTCATTTTCTGTGCCAGTGTAAGAATAAAATACTCAAAACATTAGTTACACACCAAATGCTCACCCATTGCTGTTGAATTAGCACTAAAAAGCTTATTATCTTTGTCAATTATTGAAAAAGAGAGATTGCTAATTGCATCTTTTATTTTCACTGACCAAATTCACATTTCCAAACTTGTAAGCAGGAACTTCCCAAGGGAGCCTGAAGGCAGCAAAATTCATCCAAGATTAGCGGACAGAGCCTAGAGAAATGTTGATTTTCTTCTTTAATATGAAAAAGTAATTTAATTTTACCCAGAGTTTGTGTGTGCTCTGTATTTATGCTTAAATTACCAAGTTTTTAGTTTAGTAACATGTTAACGACAGACTCAGTGTTAATAGAGTCTTGTGTTCTTCACATCAGTTCTATCAGGTTGTATTTGCGATGGGATGCTGTCTTTGAAGGCAGCTGCCTATGTAGACAGCACTGGGAACAGCGTCTGGACTGATAGAGAGTGTGTAGATGGGTAATCGCATACAGAGGAGCTCTGACATCTAAACGACGTTTGCTTTCCATTCAATTTAACACAGAAATATTTAAATGAGGCCATTTAATTTAAATAAATTGAATTTAAACATTTAAATTAGTTCAGCACACTGACTTGAGAATGATCAGTTGGTTTCTGATGGCCTTCTTGAAGTCGTATTACGGCTCATTTTCCATTTATTGCACAAAGCTGTTGTGAAAGTGGATTTTATGGTGCTTGTGCTTCGGGCCGCTGGAAAGATGTGAAAATGTGAGGTTGCTCTGCCCCACTTACTGGAACAAATATGAATGTTTTACGGGGAGAGATAAGATAATTTAGGAGCAGGCGTTGTTAAAGTAAAACCAATTATCTTTGAGCAGCTTTTGCTGCCATATTAATAATTGTGTTTGTGTGTAAACTACTGTTCAAAAGTTTGTGATTGAGATTTTTTAAAGTTTTCAAAGAAGTCTCTTCTGCTCACCAAGGCTGTATTTATTTGATCAGAAATTCAGTAAAAACAGCAGTGCTTCCCACACATAGAATTTACTTGGGCAGGCCGCCCAGGTATATTAACGGCCGCCTGTATTTGGATACACATCTTTGCTTTTATTATTTTTATCATCTTACACTTTTTTATCCGCCCGAGATAATGAAACCATCCGCGATCGAATAATTAGTGGAAAATCTCCCCTCGCCCTAAGTGTTTCGTACCTGCTCGTTCTGTGTGCGAGAACTGTTTAGTCCCGCTGACATTCCCACATGCGCTGCAGAGACGCGGTGGATATGTCACAAAGGCGACGCTGTTGCGCGTTCTACAGGCTCGCGCAATAGCGCTTCAGACTGCTTCAAAGTGATTCCCAATCAATGAATAGCGTACATTTATGCCAAGCGATTGCTAATGAACTCGAGGTGATGAAATATGAGAATGTCTACTTTATGGCCTTTATATAATATGTTTTAGAGAAGGTTGAAGGAATGCATATTTGATCTCTCTCATCTGAATTATCAGCCCGCTAAAGTGTAGACATTTCAAAATAAGAGTCCATGTGTATTTCGGGCTTGTTTATAATTAAAAGTCACATGCTAAGTTTTTTTTCTTTTTTCTTCTGGGCATTATTGGTATTTTGGTTACACAATAAATTGTATTTAAATTAATTTCCATTAATTCATAGTAAACTATTGTAGTATCTGTCTGGGATGCTCCCCCACAGGAAGAAAAGACTAAGAACATTTGACACATATTCAATATATTGATTTTACTAGTATCAGAGACACTATAGAGACACTATATGACAAAACAAAGAGTAATCTATCATTTTAAATGCTGTAATTTTGCATTTTGCTGTAATTTACAATGCATAATATTTGTATGTAATTAAATGTAATAGTAGCCTATGTAATTAAAATGAATTTCAATAAATAAAAATGTTAAAAATCACATTTTATTTTTGTCACATGTAGTAGACCATTTTTGTGCCGTGGGTGATAGGAGGATTTTCCACCCAGCTACCACCGCAAGTATATTTCAAACCTGTGGGAAGCACTTAACAGTAATATTGTGAAATATTATTACAATTTAAAAGCTGGTTTCTATGTGAATGTTAAAATATAATTTATTCCTGTGATGAAAGCTGAATCATTACTCCAGTCTTCAGTGTCACATGATCCTTCAGAAATCATTCTAATATGCTGATTTGCTGCGCAAGAAACATATTGGATTATTATCCATGTTGAAAAGTTTATTTTTTTTTGTGGAAACTATGATACATTTTATTTTTTATGATTCTTTGATGAATAGAAAGTTCAAAAGAACAGCATTTATTTTAAATAGAAAGTTTGTAACATTATAAATGTTCCTTTTGATCAATTTAATGCATCCTTGCTGAATAAAAGTATTAATTTAACTTACTGATCTCAAACATTTGAATGAAACACCTGAAAGTCATGATTGTTTTTGGACATTTAGAGCTCAAGGCTTGCTTTCTGCGGAAGACCTTCTAAAATATTTAGGGTTTCTACAAATTCTGGTGAAGCGTTTTGAACACTTATTTAGCAAACATCCTTCCTGTGCCTTAAACATCTCTCTCCTCATTTCCATCTGTAAGGTTGCTGTGGTTGAAATCTGTGTTACAGGCGTGTGGGTGGCTGACCGGCCGTTCTGTGGTCACTCTTTATGCTAAATTAGCACAAGACAGGAAACCAGCGCTGTTACCAAAAATACTGTCAGCTTACAGATGAAATCAGTAACATCAGGAGAATTTCCTTTGGTTTGAGGAGGAATCTCCTCTGCTGTCTAGACACCTGAAGGATCCAGTGATTTCCTGCTCTTGGTTTTATCCTCTTCATCTCAGTGAGACTCATAAGTGCTCCCTAACGCCGCACTGCATTAAGAACTGATTTCAGAGTTTCATTTATCAGGCCGTCATTCAGAGAGAGGTTATGAGATCTTATTCACATCAGACTGGAATAACAACTTCCTCTACTCTCTTTCAGTTCTCAGTTCTACTACCATTCACATCTGTAACACTGTTTTTATGGTGTTTATACATAACTAGAGCTTTTCTATGTCTGTGGAGTGTCTTCTGTCCTCTCGTTTTTCCATCCTTTGTGCTTGTTGTCGTGCAGCATTGCTGATTGAATCCATCACATGCTGCACATAAAATACTCTTCAAAAGTTTGAGATCAGTACGATTTTTTAAAACATTTTATTCAGCAAGGACACATTAAAGTGATAGTAAAGACATTTAGAATGTTACAAAAGATTTTTATTTCAATTAAAAGTTGTTTTTTTTTAACTTTGTTCATCAGAGAATCCTGAAAAAAAATGTATCACGGTTTCCACAAAATATTAAGCAACTATTTTCAACATTTATAATAATCAGAAATGTTTCTTGAGCAGAAAATCAGCATATTAGAATGATTTATGAAGGATCATGTGACACTGAAGACTGGAGTAATGATGCTGAAAATTCAGCTTTAATCACAGGAATAAATTGCATTCTAACATTTTACAATAGAAAACAGCTTTTCTAAATTTTAATAATATTTCACAGTTTTACTGTATTTTAGATCAAATAAATGCAGCACTGGTGAGCAGAAGAGACTCAAAACTAGATCTTTTGAACAGAAGTGGTGTGGGACTCAACTGATTTGACTCATGTTTTATTCCTCAAGTGTTCAAACACAGACATACACACACACACACAGAGAAGTGAGGTATTCTGGGACATTCTCCAGATAAGCGTCCAGCTCGTTTCTCCTTCAGGTCTTTGCGTGACGTTGCTCCATATGTTCCCCATCAGGCTTGTTTAACCAAATGTCAAACATGTCCTCTGGTCTGGTCGACTAATGATTCGATGTCCTTCCTGTGTTTTGTTGTTTTAATAAGAATAATTTCCCTGTTTGAGTCAGCTGATGATAACAGATTTTTCATCTTTTTTTTACAGGATTGTCCTCAGATTCTGCCGTCCACACAGATCTACGTTCCTGTCGGTGTCCCGAAGCCCATCACGCTGTCGGCCCGGAACCTTCCGCAGCCTCAGTCCGGTCAGAGGAACTACGAGTGCATTTTCCACATCCAGGGAGAGACGTACAGTGTGACGGCGCTGCGCTTCAACAGCTCCAGCATCCAGTGCCAGAAAACCACAGTGAGTCACACACACCATCTCACACGAGTCTTCAAGACTCCATACAGCGACGTTACACTGACAAGCACTTGTCTTTAAAGAATAGCTGTTTATTGTGACAGAAACATACTAAAGTATTTCACACTTGAGGTTTGGTGTACACGACCATTCAAAAGTTTGGGGTCAGTATGGTCTTTTTCTTTTTTTTTCAGCAAGGATGCATTAAATTGATCAAAAGTGACAGTAAAGACATTTATAATGTTACAAAATATTCTATTTCAAATAAAGGCTGATCTTTTGAACTTTCTATTCATCAGAGAATCAAATGTATCACAGTTTCCACAAAAATATGAAGCAACACGAATGTTTTCAACATTGATAATAATCAGAAATGTTTCTTGAGCGGCAAATCAGCATATTAGAATGATTTCTGAAGGATCATGTGACACTTATGAAAGCCCATTTCCACCACATTAGAAAAGAAATCATGCTTTGGTAAATCATAATTATGAGACGAAAAGTCAAAATTATGACAGAAGTCACAGTTATTAGAAAAAAAAATCATGATTATTACATAAAAAACATTATTTTATGTAAATATAATTTACAAAATAATTGTTTTTATATTTAAACAATTATATTTTTTATACTAATGAGTTTTTATCTTAGTTTTGGCTTTTTATGTCATAATTTTGGCTTTTTCTTATAGTTTCTCATAATTTCAACGTTTTATATCGTAATTAGGAATTTTTATTTTATTATGATTTACAAAAGCATGATTTTTTTTTTCTTATGTGTCAGAAATGGACTTCCATATACACTGAAAATTCAGCTTTGCATCACAGGAATAAATTACATTTTAACATATAATCACATAGAAAACAGGTATTTTAAATTGTATAAATATTTCACAATATTACTGTATTTATGATCAAATAAATACAGCCTTGGTGAGCAGTAGAGACTTCTTTCAAAAACATTAAAAGGTCTTAACTGACTACAAACTATTGAAAGCCTGTTTAATGTCCACTATAGTGCCTCGTGTGGCAGTGCTGAGAATGCAGCATGAACTTGCATTGTTAAAGGGTTAGTTCACTCAAAAATGAAAATAATGTCATTTATTACTCACCCTCATGTCGTTCTACACCTGTAAGACCTTCATTCATTTTCGGAACACAAATTTTGATTAAATCCGATGGCTCAGTGAGGCCTCTATAGACAGCAATGCCACTGAAAATCTCAAGATCCATAAAGGTACTAAAAACATATTTAAAACAGTTCATAAGAGTTCAGTGGTTCTACCTTCATATTATAAGGTGACGAGAATATTTTCTGTGCACCAAAAAAACAAAATAAAGACTTTTCAACAATATCTCGTGATGGACGATTTCAAAACACTGCTTCGGAGCTTTATGAATCGAATCAGTGGTTCGGAGCGCCAAAGTCACGTGATTTCAGCTGTGTAGCCGTTTGATAGCCGTTTGAATCACTGATTCGAAACAAAAGAATCGTAAAGCTCCGAAGCAGTGTTTTGAAATCGGCCATCACAAGATATTGTTGAAAAGTCGTTATTTTGTTTTTTTTGCCGCACAAAAAGTATTCTCGTCGCTTTATAATATTAAGGTAAAACCACTGAACTCTTATGAACTGTTTTAAATATGTTTTTAGTACCTTTATGGATCTTGAGATTTTCAGTGGCATTGCTGTCTGTGGAGGCCTCACTGAGCCATCGGATTTCATCAAAAATATCTTCATTTGTGTTCCGAAGATGAACGAAGATCTTATGGGTGTAGAACGACATGAGGGTGATTAATAAATGACATTATTTTCCTTTTTGGGTGAACTAATCCTTTAATTGTGGTCCAAAACATTTCAGAAGTCATGTGGCAACAACACACGAAATAGAGCTTGCATTAGTGTTTGCGTTCACGTCCTTGCATAGAGTAACTCACAGTGAAAAGCATCATGCTAATCGCTGTATGCTGATATAATCTTCACATTAATATCAGCAGTGCTGCATTGATTGAAACCTTGATGGAAGGTTAGTCTGAATCTGATGGTCTAAAATCAATGAGCTGAGCTCCTGTCACATGATCATATCAAACACATGCATGTTCATACAGACACGCCAGCGTATGTGACACTCCTGATAACGTGTGCTGGGTCTTAACAGATCAATACAATAATGAGAATGCTAATCTGCAGTTTGTGTGTGTGTGTTCTGGTTATTTATCCAGAGTGGAAAGATTAAAATGAACTTGTGTTATTTCTACACACACACTGTTGCAAACATACTTAATAACTGGCGCATTGATCTAATAAGGAGAATGCCAGATGAGAACAGTATTTATATCCAAACACACTCACACACACGCAGACAGTGTCTCATTGTTTTGTTGAAGCAGCACAGATGGTGAAGGATTCGTCCTGCTGTCCATTAGTTGAAAGCAGAAACTTATTTGGCAGACTTTGAGCATTATAAACAGTCAGGCCTGTCTAGATGGGTGTGTGTTTTTGGACACAAGCTCTTCTTGTTGTCTGGGTTTGGCTGTGTGTTCCTCTCTGGATGATACGGTTGTATTGTGTTATTGTGGTTTCCATCTGAAGGCTCTTCTTGCACCCTAGTGGTCAGAACGCACCCAAAAACTGCATCAGCGTCACACACAAACACACTCCGCCTCTTCAGCCACCTTCCTCGTGGCGTCTGTACCGCATCCAGACGCTCAGAGCTGTGATCGTGAGCTGGCGCTCGGCTGCATGGGAAAACCACAGCTGACATTCCTCTGACTAGATACAGCTGCACATGGAAAGCAGGAAGTGAAAGAGGCTCATGGGAAATGTGGTTTGAAGGGCTGTCAAGCTAGATAATTACAATTTTATTTCTGACATTTTATCTCTTATGCTCACCAAAGCTGCATTTATTTGATCAAAAATGCAGTAAAAACAGTAAGATTGAGAAATGTTATTGTGATTTAAAATAACAGTTTTCTATGTGAATATATTATAAAATGTAATTTATTCCTGTGATCAAAGCTGACTTTTCAGCATCATTACTCCAGTCTTCAGTGTCACATGATCCTTCAGAAATCATTCTAATGTGCTGATTTGCTGCTCAAGATTATTATCAATGTTGAAAACAGTTGTGCTGCTTTATATTTTTGTGGAAACCGTGATACATTTTTTATAGAATAGAAAGTTCAGCATTTATTTGAAATAGAAATCTTTTGTAACAGTATAAATGTTTTATGAAGACAGTAAAACTGACGTACGATATCAGCACAGACTGTCATTGTTTTTAATTCATCTTCCTTTATGAAGCTCTTTCAGTCTGTCAGAAAACAGGCTGAATGGAGAATAGAAACTAATAGAGCGGCTCTCGTACAGCTGATGATGGCGGCAGGTGTGTGTGTGAGAGAGAGAGAGTTTTTTTGTGTGTGTGTGTGTGATAGAGAGAGTGTGCGTGTATCTGTGTGTGTTTGTGTGAGGTGCAGCAGAGTTCTGATGAGAACCAATTAGAGGAGACACCGATAAAAAATGATGATTAATTACAGTGTGAGAGCGACATAGCAGTAATAGATACTACGGTAAAGAAAAATGAAGCAAGAGAGGAAGAGGAGAGATGGAGACTGTAGCCGGGGGCGTTCAGGAGCAGAAGAGGCTTTTAGAAACTCACTGCACCTGCTTCAGTGAGAGAGAAGAGAGAGTGTGTGTCTGTGTGTGTCGGGACAACAGATACAGACCTGGTTTAAATTATTAATCGCTCAAGAAAAGTAGTTTACAGTTGAATATGCAGGGACTTGAGAGTAATTATTATTATAATGGTAGTTGTAATGGTATGAAGATGAATCTGAATGATGCATTATTCTCTCACTCTTAACTGATGTACAGATGGAAAACAATAAGCCACAAGCTGTGGCAACAGCAATATAAGACTATTTGCAACATTTAATTTCACACCATTTTATTCTATACTCAACTCTGTTGCTTTGTATGTGTATATATATCTTTGAATAAGCAACAAATAAGGCTGAATCTGGTTGAATGAGATGAGTTTGATATAAGCACACACTCTTATTATATATAATATGCAATCTTAGAAGAAAAGTTTCTACAGTATATGGAACCTTAAACGGTTCTGTCAGGCGCTTCATATATAGAAACTTTTAGGAGTTCCATCATTTTATAGATTTATATATTTTATTAATATTTTAATGAACTTTTATGAATTAAACAGCTTGTAAACATACTTTATCACTAGAAAACATCTGAAATCCATTAAACATGAAAGTATTGTGCAATCATTTAAGACATTTGTCCATTTTGGCTTTAAAAGAAGAACCCTAGGATTCTATGTAGAACCCCATTGAACATTTGCATCAGGGGGATTGAGACATGTTCCCACAGCGAGGGTCCTGCTCCAGGACACAATAGCCAGGGTCAGAGGAAGGACAAGATCATTAAACCATCAGCTGAACGCCACTAAATCAACATCCTTTAGTGTCCCACATGAGACTTGAACCACCAACCGTCTGATTACTGCTGTGACGGTGTGAAGATCAGGCCGACAAAACAAAAGCAAGACAACGACTTGGCTTATTATACCTAAAAAAAAAAAATTTTTTAAAAAAGTTCACTAGTTTGTATTTTTATTTATTTTTTGTTTTAACTTCAATGTAAGTTTGCTTTTTTCATCTTTGCTTTTGTCTGTATACATGCATTTATTTATTTATTCATGCACTTACAATATTGTTGTATGCATTAATGCATTTATTTATTTATGCATTTATAGTATTTATGCATGCATTAATGCATTTATTTATTCATTTATTTATTTACACACAGTATTCATGCATTTATTTATGCATGCTTTAATGCATTCATTTATTTATTTATGCACTTACAATATTTGTGCATGCATTAATGCATTTATTTATTTATTTATTTATTTATTCACTTACAATATTTGTGCATGCTTTTATTTATTGTTTATGCACTTACAGTATGCACGCATTAATGCATTTATTTATGCCCTTACAGTATTTATGTATTTACACACTTAAAATATTTATGCATGCATTAATGCATTTATTTATGCACTTACAGTATTTATTTATTTATTATAAGTATTTATGCATGTATTAATGAATTTATTTATGCATGCATTATTTTTTCCATTTTCATTTTTAAATTAGTTTTCACTGCTGGTGTAGTGATTTTGGTTAACAGTAATAATCTTGGTGAGGCAAGGAAATAGGAAGCACATGTTCTGCTGTGGGCGTCTGTGTTCTCTTTTTATAGAACACATATATTAGTAAATGAAATCAAACCCTTTGCACTGATTATCATCTAATACAGGCCACTCACACACGCAAGCACACTGTCCTCTTCAGCCTTGCCGTGTCATTTCTCGTTTATTTAATTAGGCAAGTGCTCGTCTTCCCACGCCGGTGAGAGGTTAACCGGCTGCTCAAACTCGTCAGTCTCTCGCCAAATGAATCGATCGCACGTCTGCAGCCTGCAGGGTGAATGAATTACCATAACATACATGTAAGACAGACCAGAGCTCTTTTTCAGACCATAAATCATGTTTCATATCTGAATTAATGAGAGACCAAATCATTAGTGCTTAGTTAATTATCCGTAGCTCACGAGTGCAAATGGAAATAATGAATGACAGATGAGTGTGTGCTTTATACTAAGACAGGTATCACTGTTATCGCGTATATGTGAGGTTAGTGATTAGATACCTCTGTTGTGGGGGGGGGGGGGGGCTTTGCTTTCTAACAACTGAATGCAGGCCTGCTCTCAAAATAACCAATTATCTGAGCACGACTGGTACCGAATCCCTCTCGCTCTCTTTCTGAAGCATTTCATTTATTTATTCCTCCGTGTTGCCGCTCTCGGCGCTGTGGTGAAGCGCTGTAGTGCTCCTTCATTAATCTCTATTCAGTGATTCATGCTTGTCGCTCTCTCCGGCGGTTCAGACGTGTCTCTGTGTGTTTCCTCATGTGAGTCCTGCTGACTTCACCATCACCAACACTGATACACACACACACATGAATATTCCTCCTGCTCTCCTGTAGTCTCTCATCTATGACTGAGGTCTGGGACGTTGTGACTACATTCCTTATTTTTCTAATATATTAACACTTTCATGCATGAATTATGACAACCTCAGTCAGGATTTTTTTTTTTCTATGTGTTTTTATTGCTCTTAGGGCATGAAACAAGATCTGAACTTTTTTTTACACAATTTTCAAAGAGATTTTCAGGTGTCCACTTGAGTGGACAGTATGCGTTTTTGGTTTTAACTGGAGATACTGTTTTAAACATAATACAGTAATAACACTGTAATACTGTGTGTATTCACTGTGAAATCATATGAAAACTATAAAATATATACAAAAAATATAATACAGCTTCAATTATTGCAAACGCAATTGAGTTTTTTTCTGTTCGACCAGCAGACGAAGAACTTCATACAAGTTGAACGTTGCATGTCTTTGATATCAGAACATGAGGATGTGATTCCATCAGAGATCTGGTGGAGGTACAACTCTTTGGAAACCCAACTCAGACTATTTGTAGATAACGCTCATGCTCCCTTCAGTCCACCAGAGTGTGTTGATTTACCCTTAGCTGATAATTCTGATTGTTTAAAATAGTCAAATTTCTACCATAGCTCTCCTCTCTGAGAAACCCTCAGATTGAAATCTACATTGATCTATTGATGTTTTTAGACTGTGGGAACAAAACTAGCGATCAGATGTTTTCAGTCTCTGAAATGAGCAGTGTTGGAGGTAACACATTACAAGTAACGTGCATTAGGTGATCAGATTACTTTTTTGATGTAACGCATAAAGTAACGCATTACAAGTAACATGCATTACGTAATCAGATTACTTTTTTGACGTAACTGCAAATTACATTCTAATAACACAAATACATTTATAAGTTAGTGCAGATGAAGTATTTTCTAGAACAACAGTCACAGTAATAGTATGAATTGTAGCTGAAATATATAGTGGACAGATGATTAATCAGAATTTCCTCCAATTCTAAAATTAAAAGATTAGTTCACCCAAAAATGAAAATTCTGAATGACTTTCATTAATGACTTTTAATTCTGACCTTTGTTCATCTTCGGAACACAAATTAAGAGATTTTTTATGAAATCCGAGAGGTTTTTTTTATCCCCCATAGACAGCAATTTCCACATTCAAGGTCCAGAAAGGTACTAAAGACATCTTTGAAACAGTCCACGTGACTGCAGTGGTTCAACCTTAATGTTATGAAGTGATGAATACATTTTGTGCGCAAAAACAAAACAAAAATAACAAACGTAAACAACATAGGAGAATGACATAGAAGAGAAGATATTGTTGAATAAAGTCATTATTTTTGTTTTGTTTTTGCAAAACAAAACATGTTTGACAAGTGTGATCGCTCCGTTCCGTTCCCGGGTGCAGTTCGCTTAGCCGTCCCTGGCCCGCTTGGAAGAGGTGGGCCAGAGCACAGTTCGGTTGGGCTCGAGCGCGGTTCGCATGCAGTGTGAGCGCTAACCGTGCTGGAGCACGGAACAGCTATTCTTTGTGTGCGCTACTGTCATCATTATGAGGGCAAACATCTTTATTACTACTTTGATAGTACACTTCAATTCGTGTACTTAATTGGAGTGTATTTGGGTTTACAACGGGTCTGGTTCTCACCTTATTGATGAACAGGAATTGTAGTTTGCGAGTAAAGCTGCTAAATTCCTCCATTAACGTCAGCTGCCTTCATAGTTCGTAATAATCCTCTGATACGTGCAAGTGAAAATCGCTGCGTGGTATAAATGATAAATCTATTAGGCAATATCTTAGCGAAAGTGCATTTCTTCCTATTTTCTTCTATACAAAAAGTTGCATCGTATATGACGTAAGTGTGGGAGTGGGGAGGGGGGACAATCGTGCACGGTTCAAGGCAACCGTGCCTAGTGTGAGTACACCCTTATTTACCTGCAACAGTCTTCTAGGATAGAAGGAATAGATGGATATTCCGGAGCAACTTGGCATTTCTGACCGGCCGTCAGCCATCTTGGTTTGGAGAGAAGAAGAAAAAATCCACACACAACGGCTTGCCTCAGGGTGGAATTGTATAGGATGATGCACTGTAGTTGTTGATGTGCAACTGTGCAATCAAAACCCATGCATACCCAAGGAAATGGCTTTTTGAATGGCACTGTAGTGACCTCTATGTGTGAAAAGGTTAAATATATTTAAAACCATTAATAAATGATTATCTATGTTAATTTAATAAAGTGTAACAGTGTGACAAATGAGTGTAAATTTTTTACTTTCTGACGTCATTACGGAAATAAAATGGGTTATGAATGATGTTGCATGTTAAAACCATTGTATTTTCAAAAGCAATGATTTCTCTGTAACCATAAAACTAGCAACCAAAACACTCAGAACAGCCTAGTAACTGCATAGCAACACATTAAAAACCAAACACAAACACACACAAACACACACACACCTGAAGCTCCTCTCATGGTCCTGTAATATTTTGAGTAAACAACAGTTATGTTCAATAAAAGAACTAGATGTTTGTCTTGGGAAAATGTCCAGTGAGAGAACAGTCTCACTGAAACTTTAATGACAGGGAGGAAGAGTTGAGTACGGATGTTTTTTGGGCTGATTTCTTCTGCCCTTTACTCCGGGTGACCAAAGACATGAGTTCCGAAGGACATTGTTCTGTAAACCCTTCACTGTGTGCAGTATACATGCAGCGGCTCCTAACTAAATAATATCATATTATGACAGAGTAGAGGTTGAGAACAGTCCCATGTTATTTGCATGTTAAAGCAACCGTCTAGCATTACCCTAGCAAGTTTTGCGTGGTCAAACACTGTTCATTTTTACTATAAATCCTAATCATCTTAATCTTTTAATCGCATTACACTGATTTGTGTTTTTGTGTTGCAGTATAACTATGAAGGAAGTGACATCAGCGATCTCCCTGTTGATCTGTCTGTGGTGTGGAATGGAAACTTCATCATCGACAACCCTTACAACATACAAGGTAACCATGGCAACCACTGCAGCATGCTGTAGCGGGTAGCCTAGCAACCTTCACAGTATGCTGCAGAGAGTTGCAGCATTTATAAATGTTTCAGAGCATCTTTTGCTTGTGTAAACAAGTGTGCTTTCACAATTTGTAAGCAGGAAAAGTAGGTGCAATATTGTAATAAATGATTCCTGTCCTTCAGCGCTGTTGTGCTGCTCATTTGTGATTGATAATCCTGGCATCATTTTAATCTCATGCTGCTGTCCATTCACAGCAGATGTGGGATATTTCATAACTGTTAAGGTGATGATACACGGGGCAAGTTTTTGAGCAATGTTGCTGGGCAATTTTGCCGTCAATGAGCAACCTGGTGAGACACAGGGCAACTAATTAGGGCAACGGACAGTTGGCAGCAACCAGATAGAAGCAAATCTATTGCCAACCCAATAAATACTTTATTATAAACACTTGTTAGGCACTTTATTTTAACTTTTCAAATATTTTCTTTGTTTTTATTGAATATAAATGCCTTTCTGATCTGATTTGTGATGGGGAAAAAGGAGAAGAGCGAGTTTGGCAAAAGGTGAGGCAAATTCCATTTTGGGTTGACACATGACAACTTACCAGCGTAAAAAGATATAAGTTCACTCTCCTTTTCTTCGCTCCACTGCTGCTGAGAGGCCGCCATCTTGTTTGAATTTTTTCTGAAATCTCCAAGCCGGTCACGTGATCAGCTAGCATTCTGATTGGAGGATCTCAAAAAACTGCCCACGACAGATCTAAAGTATCCAGATAGAAATTTGTTGCTCATTCTCAATGGGAAAGTTCCCAAGCAACATTGCTCGGCAACATTGCTCAAAAAGTTGCCCCGTGTATCATCACCTTTACTTCTGACCATAAGTTCCATTGACTGAGTCTGAATAGAGCATTCAGAGAAATAAAATGGCAATGTTACCATTTGCATTTTTTTTGATTGTCCACAAAGACCAAAGACAGAGGATAGATGGTGTCAGGGGTTTTTTCAATCTATTCGATGCCAAATATGATCATCCTCGTGCGAAGGATCCAGACCTTAAAAATACGTCTAAATATTATTTGGAAAATATTTAGTTTCTATTAAGTTAATTATTGTTTTTCTTCTCATTGTAGCACTGAACTGTTAGATTGATCAAAAATTTATTTTAATCTTATTATTTATTTACTTATTTAATTTCTTATTTTATATAATTTTTATTTTATAATTTATTTTATCTATATATTTTTACTATTTATTTTAATAAAAAATTAATTTTATTTAATCATTTATTTACTTATTTTTCTTAATATAATTTTAATTAATTTATCTATTTATTTATTTTAATCAAATATTTATTTATTTTATTTTATTATTTTAATATAATTTTGGGTATCTATTTATTTTAATCAAATAGTTTTATTTTAATCTTATTTATTTATTTACTTATCTATTTTCTTATTTTTAATATATTTTTAATTAATTAATAAATTTATTTATTTTATTCTTATATTTTTATTTTAATGTATTTTTTGTTTATTTTAATATTATTTATTGTTTAGTTACTTATTTTCATATTTTAATCTAATGTTTGTTTGTTTGTTTGTTTTTAATCCATTTTTAATTTATTTTTCACATTTTTACACTGTTTTTCTCTGAACATTTTCCCGGATAGCATCCAGAAGCTTTGAGTTGTGTGTTGAATGAATCAATACTGAATTTACTTAAGATGGACAATGACACTATTTTCTTTAAGAGCTGCTATGCAGCCAAAATTATTTACCCGTTACCACTGTAAAGCTGCTTTGACACAATCTGCATTGTAAAAAGTGCTATATAAATAAAGGTGACTTGACTTGTTTCTGCATGAATTTCCAAGTGCTGCTCTGTTGCACTTTTGCGAGTAGCATGCTTGAAAGTTCAACATCCTGGTTTGAAGGGGATGCAGCATGAGATTTAAATAGTTTCAGTATGTCCATAATCTTACATGGAGCTGTCTTCCTCTCTCCAGCACACCTGTATAAGTGTTATGCGTTGAGGGAGAGCTGTGGCTTGTGTCTGAAGGCCGACCCCAGCTTTGAGTGCGGCTGGTGCATTCAGGACAGGAAGTGCTCTCTGCGGCAGGAATGTGCCCAGCCGGAGAACACATGGATGCACGCCACCGCCGGCAACAGCCGCTGCACGCACCCGCGCATCACCAAGGTCAGTTATACAACAAACCAGGGATATGGGTTTTTTGTATTATACGGATTTTCGCAGTATGATTGTAAATCGCTTAAATCCAAGGAGAAATAATTGCTGATTGAATTATTGATTTTTTTTTTTAAATATATTTTTTATTTTATAAATGCAAATAATAAAATATTATTTTGATTAAAAATAATTATTATTATTGTTAGTGATTTTTAATATTCTTCAAAATAATATTTTATTATTTACATTTTAAAAATAGAAAATCAGTAATATTATTTATATTATTATTATTACATTATTATTATTATTATTATTATTATTATTATTATTATAATTATTATATATTATTCTTTAAATAAAAGTATTATTGTTGTTATTATTAATGAGTAATTATACACATTTTTATTTTACAGTACAATAGTATTATTGCAATAATGTTTATTGATTTAAAAAATATTTAAAAATTTTTATTTTATAAATGTAAATAATAGTCATATTGGATAAGGAATAAACTTTTCTCTTCTTTTTTTTTGTCATTAGCTGATCACATGCCTGTCGAACCCTTGATATCATGACATGTTCCTCTCAGATGATGTTACAGGTGCTGATGAGGGACAGTTTTCTTCTTTCTTTCTGCAGTACCTGACTAAAACAGACTCGGTTCTTGATGGTCTTCCTCTCTCTCTGTTTCTCTCGAAGTAGAATTTCTTTTCAACTTCCAAATCCTCCTGTCAGTGGAATATTAACTTTTAGAACATCTACTTACTAAATTTACATCCCCTCGTGTTAATTAAACTCCTCCTTTGTTCTCGTCATTCGATTTCTCATGCGTTCTCTCTATCTGTGCGGCGCCGCTGTCGTCTTTTACTTATTAGATTAGGTGTTAATTTAATTTGGAGAAGAATGAATTTATCACATGGATTATTAGCACACCATAGGCGCTTTGAGAGCCATCTGTTCAAAAGATGTACACCTATTCTCTGCTCTTCTGCTTTACTCTCTCTCAAGCTGCGCTTTCATATTTTCAACCGTCTATCTGTATAAATGTGTGAATGTCGAATTAAAGCAGTCCCTCTGAAACCAATTACTGTTTGCTTCTGCGCTTCTTGTTTCGCTCTCCGCGTGATGCTGTCGTTAGTGTTTGTCTCCTGCGCTGTTTGGCTGAAGCTCTCGGTGGCCGCAG
The DNA here is from genome assembly GCA_039654765.1 of Mylopharyngodon piceus. Classification (NCBI taxonomy): domain Eukaryota; kingdom Metazoa; phylum Chordata; class Actinopteri; order Cypriniformes; family Xenocyprididae; genus Mylopharyngodon; species Mylopharyngodon piceus. The sequence continues at coordinate 1,987,482 of CM077460.1, read as the reverse complement.
ATGAACTAGGATCTGATGTTCTTCACCAAACTATTGCTTTTTAAGGAATAGTTCATTCACGTTCTTCTGTTGATTTGTCCTGGTCCAGTTGTTTCCTGAGACCGGTCCACGGCAGGGCGGAACCAGACTGACCATCACCGGAGAGAATCTGGGCCTTCAGTTCAAAGACATCCAGAACGGAGTGCGGATCGGGAAAGTGGCCTGTCAGCCCATCGAGGAGGAATACGTCAGCGCTGAGCAGTGAGTCTCTGATACAGACACAGTTTCTGTTTTACAATTCAATTTAAAGTGCCCCTGTTATGCTACTTTAAAGGTTCCTAGTTTTGTTTTGGAGTCTCCAACAACAGGTTTACATGCATCCAAGGTCAAAAAACACTTTAACTTTCTCATGGTACACATTGCGTTATCAGCTCTTTTCTCACAGTGTCTGAAACGGTTTGATAAAGGATTCGGTCTCATTAATGTATTGTTACATTAATATATAACAATAAAATAAGTTAATAAAATATGTAATCTCTCTTCCCTTTGAGCTGTTATTTTTATGAGAGGTTGTAACATAGTAAAGTAAGTTATTTAAAATAAGTTGTGAGTAAAATAAATTATTTTCCATTTTCCATCGTCTAATACTTAATCTTTAAAAACACAAATTTAATAACAGATTTAGTCTCAAAATAATTATCCATTATTCAAACTGTATATTATAATGTTGCGATGCCAAAATTCACTTGTAGCATTTAAAACGATTGATTTTAGTTTTGAGTTTTTTGAATTATTTAGACAAAATATTATCAAATTTTAATATCAGCCATTTTTTTAGTTTATATATGGGTCAATGACGTGACGGGTCATTTTTTTGTCCAAAGGCCTTAATAATAATAAAAAACAAAGATATGACATCCAAAGTATGTAAGATAACACAAAAAGATCTCTTTTATTGAATTCCAAAGTTTTTAATTATATTTTGCTACATATAAAGGTATTTTAAAGATTTTGAAGTGTCAAAAGGTCATACATAATAAATAATAAAATTTTTTATTCTGTCATGATTTTATAACATCATATATCAACATAGTGCAAAATGGTATTAAAATTATGTGTAGAAGTCGTTGCTTTGTTATGAGAAAGAATGTCCGGAAAAATGAATTTCATTTATGTCATTTGGAGTAACCAATATAAAGGGACCATTTTGGATCAAGTCATGCGGTCAATATCATGTGACAGGATGAGACGTCATTCAGACACCTGCAAAAGACCACGTGGTCATGAAGCAAAGTAACTAACTCTCTCTTAACTATTTGAAAAATTCAGGTTTTCTCTTGCTAATACGCATGTCCCAAAACATCAGGTCATTCGGTACAACCGCTATAAAACATGGAAAATGTTGTAATATTTTAAAAACTTTTACTAAATATAAAATGTTTGATTGTCCTTTTGCTAGCTAGCTAGATATCAGCCTGTTAGCATTGTTTGAAAATATCGTCATTCAGTAAAACCGAAATTTTGGTTAAGCCGAATGACTTTTTGGGTGACAAATTTTGTCCATCTTGTAAAAAATGACAAAAGCAGTGTTAATTGATTATAAAAACCACATAATCTCATTAACACTTAATAAAAATTCAAAATTAATTATATCTCCATTATGTTTTTTTTACACTTTTAAAAACCTTATTCGTCAGTGACCCATAATAGGCCTGTTCACACCAAGACCGATAACTAACGATAACTATATTAGTGTCCACACCAACGGATGATATAGTTCTGTTTATTCTAAGTGCGCACTGCAGTTTTGTCGTCTGCTGCTTTAAATGCTCGAGCTCTTTAAAGCAGGATGGATTCCATGATGTTTTTATCGTTCATCAGCTGGATAAAATTGTTCTGAAAGTGATTCCAACGCTGTCATTTCTCTGCGCCGTTATGGTTATAGTTGTGTTATAGATGTGGACTCTGCTATTCTTTTACGTTTAGAGTGATTTTTAGAAATATATTTTGTTGTTATTGTTATAGTTATCGTCCTTGGTGTGAACAGGCCTTATAGGTCATCATTTTAATATTGATGCATCTTTAACTCGTATCTGTAAATCTCTCATTGAAAACCGGTGATGTCTATTTGCTGCAGTTACTTTCTAACTTAAACGTTAGAAATGTCACTATTCTGTAGGAGTTTGTTTTATTCTGTTTAATATTGTGTCAGTATTAAAAGGTAATCTGTAAATAGAGCAATGCCACTCTTGTAGGGAATGGGTGCCTATTTTGTTTAGAAGCTATTTTCTCCTGGTTTTGAACAGATAGGGAGATAGGGAAGTTTGATGTATTTTTGTTTAATTTTTCTTTGTTAGGTTAAGGTAGCCTTTTAAAAATAGTTTTTGTTTTGTTTGTTATTTTGGCTTATGCCCATTTCTGAAGCTGGTATAGTGGCTTGTAAACAAAAGAAACTGCTAGTTGCTCCTACAATAAACGCAAATCTATGCTTTCCTTATGTGACGTTCTTCATTTTTGTTACTCCTCAACGCTCCTAGACTGGGACGTAACACTTTCAAATGCGTTTTTTAGACTGTTTTCAGCCGTGGTGCTGACACGAGTGACAATGACTTTACAGTTTCCTGGAAATACATACTCCCTGGAAATAGGCACAAGCATCAGGGTTTAATTGCAAACACAGAAAACTCTTTTCTTATCCGCCGTAAGCTGCATCAGCTGCTGCGTGACACTAGAAATGCTCGACACAGACACAGGGCGGTTAATAACTCGCTGCAGACGGAGACGAGCCTCCCGATGGCATGATGGGAGGGTTTGCTGTCCGTTCCATTAATCACAGAGACCCGTTTTACAGTCCAGCGAGGGTTTTACTGCATCTCATTACAGTGGTGTGTGTTCATGTAGCGCCTGCAGTCAGTGCTGTAACTTGCCTGTCTCACGTTCGGCCACTCAGTTATTGCTTTGAACGGTGAGTGCCAGCGGCCGGATCCAGACCCGTCTAAGACCCTCGTCTTTCTCTCTCTACAGGATTGTGTGTCGTTTGGCCGATGCCACAGGTTACCGTGTGCAGGAAGCTCAGGTGGAAGTGTGTGTCCGAGACTGTCTGCCAGAGTACAGGGCCGTGTCTCCTAAAGCTTTCACATTTGTGGTGAGTTTAGTGTCACGCTAACACAGATTTGGTCAAGAACGGCTCACAAATTGATGTCACACATAAGACCAGACGAGAACAGCTTCTCTAGTGTTGGGTGTTAGGAGTATTGCAAACTGAATGTATGAAATTCAAAAGGTTTTTTCCAGCTAAAGTGATTTCATTTCATACACTCATGTCATGTCCAGTCGCCGTACTTCACGCGTGTGCTGCCGTCATACGGTCCGATCTCCGGAGGAACGAGAATCACCATTCACGGCAGCCATCTGAATGCGGGCAGCGCCGTCTCCATCAAGATCGGACTCAACACCTGCCGCTTCGAGAGGTACTGATCATCTGTTCAACTTCTCTGAATGTGCTTTAATTTCAGTCAGTCAACACTGTAACATTTTCAACGCCATTTTAACATCAGACATACTTTATTTAAGCTTTAACCTGTTAGGTTTTACACTTTCAGATGTGTCCCTCATTGTTAACTAAAGCTATTAAAAATCATTTTTTAATTAGAGTAATGCTGAAATTAAATCAATTATAAATATTAGGAGGAAAAAAAACATGAACAAAAATTAGAATTGTTGCTTTGGACCTGGAAAAAAAAAAAAAAAAAGTACTAAAATGACTAAGACTGAAACTGAAATAAAAATAAATTGTAGCTAAATGGAAATATAAAAAAAATGTCAAAAGCACATAACAAAATTAATAAATCCTAAACTAAACTTAAAAATAATAAACTGAAAATATAAAATAAAAGCTTATTCAAAATATTAATAAATACTATAATAGTATATAAACAATACTAAAATAACTGTCATATTTTTGATTCAATTTATTGTAATACTTTTTTAATATTTAAACATATTATATTTTATATTACATTTTTGCGCAAAGAAATAAAACTTTTATAAGACCATTTAGATTTTTTTTCATTAAAAAATTAAGAACATTTAAATGTACAATTTCTTGTTAGCATAATGCATCTATTTTACCATTATTGTCAATGGTTATTTAATGTATTATAATAATAAAAAAAAAAAAATTAAAAAAAATATATATATATATATATATATATTAAAAAAAAAAAAAAATATATATATATATATATATATATATAAAAATACACACACACACACTCTCTCACACACACACACACACACACACACACACATATATATATATATATGTGTATATCTTTTAAAAAACATTTTTGACCGGTACTATATGTATATGTAAATGTATGTGTGTGTGTGTGTGTGTGTGTGTATATGTATATATGTGTGTGTGTATATATATATATATATATATACACACATTTACATATACATTTACATATACATACAGTACCGGTCAAAAGTGTTTTTTAAAAGAATGCTCATCAAGCCTACATTTATTTGATAAAAAAAAACAATAATATTGTGAAATTTTATTACAATTTAAAATAATGGTTTTCTATTTTAATATCCTTTAAAATATAATTTATATCTGTGATGCAAAGCTGAATTTTCAGCATCATTGCTCCAGTCTTCAGTGTCACATCCTTCAGAAATCATTCTAATATGCTAATTTGATACTCAGTTATCAATGTTGGAAACAGTTGTACTGCTTAATATTTGTTTGCAACCTGTGATACTTCTTTCAGGATTCAATGATGAAAAAAAGTTAAAAAGATTTTTTTCTAACAATATCAAAAATCAAAGAATCCTTTAAAAAGTATCATAGGTTATAAAAATATTAAGCAGCACAACTGTTTCCAACATTGATAATAAATCGGCATATTAGAATGGCTGATAAATTCAGCATTGCATCACAGAAATAAATTATATTTTAAAGTATTTTAAAATAGAAAACCATTATTTTAAATTGTAATATTTCACAATATTACTGTTTTTTTCTGTATTTTGATCAAATAAAAGCAGGCTTGATGAGCATAAGAGACTTCTTTCAAAAACATTAAAAATAGCAATGTTTCCAAACTTTTGACCGGTACTGTATATATACACCAAAAAAAAATCATAACATTTTCTTTAAGTAAAATATGATATCTTATTTTTTTTATCTTTTGATTTTGTGGTGAAATTTCACCTGAAATCTTCCCTTTAACATCTGATAACTGCTAAATTATGGTGCTGTCATAGTACATTATTGTAGGGGTGAAACATGGGTTAATGTATGTCATTTTTATGACTTTATTGTCTTGGGGAAAATATATTATGCAGTAAGTTTAAAGTAGTATTGTCATCAGACAGGAACTGGCAGAGGTGTTTAGAACGACTGTTTTCTTTTCTCTTCGTCAAGTCTGAAAGCAAACAGAAATGATTGATGGGTTCGTGTTGTCGGAGCCCCTCCCTCCACTCATGTGACGACAGTCTTGTCAAAATACATCCAGAACTCAGCAGGTCTCACCAGTGTGTGTTGTGAACACAGTTGCCTAGGCAACACAGCAACTTCACACACACACACACACACACACACACAAGGACACGCACATGCATGTCTGATCAAACATGGGAACAAACCTTCAGACTGAATCTCATCTTCTCATCTTATCTGTCACATGACTAAACGCGCCGTCAGATACGCATATGTTCATTTGATCAGATTAAAGTCTGTCATGTTAGGAGCCATGGCTCTGAGTGATCTTTGAACCTCTAAACTTGATGCAACCTGATGAAAGCGTGTCGTCACACACATGATCCGCTTCACTCTTCTCCTTCAGACACCTTCAGGTCGATGAGTTTGTGCTGCTGTTCTTATTCTGAAATTTAATTCTGAAAGTAAAATGCATTTGTTTCATTTTATATTTTTTAAATATAGGTCCATGATCAGTAAAATGTTCATATATGTGTATAAAATACTTAGAAATAAAAGTATAAATAAATAAAATAATAATAATTAAAATCACATAATTTTTGCAATGAAATAAATTAGCATAATGTTTACTACATTACTCATAGTTGTAATTTAGTTGTGAATAATGTATATGTGTGCATAAAATACATAAAAATAAAAATAAAATACATAAGAATGAATGAATGAATACATTTTTTTAAATGAAATAAATTAGCACAATATTTACTACATCATAGTTGTAATTTAGTTGTGAATAATGTGTATATGTGCATAAAATACTTAAAAATAAAATACATAATGTATAAAATAAAATACATAAAAATGAATGAATAAATAAATAAATTCACATTTTATTTAATTAATTAAATTAGCACAATATTTACTACATTGCTCACAGTTATAATTTAGTTGTGAATAACTAAATTCCAATCAATTCTCTCTTTGTCAGTGGCTGATGGCAGATGAAATGCCCATATATGTGCATAAAATAAATATTTAATAACAAAAAAGCAGATGCTTGCAAAATGTTTGAAACCATCTGATGTGTTGTAAAGTGTGTTACAGTGTTGAGTTTGATTTGTACTAGTTTTTGACATCAAACTCTTACTCCTGAAGACCAAGAAATTACGGTTTTCCATGATATGAGTCCTTTAACAGAAGGAAATCTTGAGGTTTTGATCATGCTGTGTGTGTTTGGCAGGCGAAGCGCCCGTGAGATCGTGTGTGTGACTCCGGCGGGTTTGGGTACAGGCGGGACCCCTGTGATGGTGGACATAAATGCAGCCGAGCTCAGAAACCCGGAGGTGAAGTTCAACTACACGGACGACCCCACCATCCTGAAGATCGAGCCTGACTGGAGCATCGCCAGGTGTGACTCATTAACACATCCTGACATGTTCCTTTAAGTTTGAATCCATGCGTTATATGAGAGTGTTTCTCTTTGAAAATAAAAAAGTCCACTAGTGGCGATCGCAGGTGCTTTAGCGTGAGTATTTGCAGCTCTGTCTCTGGAGGGTTGAGTAACATCACATCATGAAACTGATGACAGAGAAATTACAAACATAATATGCACTACTGTTCAAAAGTTTGGGGTCGGTAAGATTTTTTTTAATGTTTTTGAAAGTCTCTTCTGCTCACCAAAGCTGCATTTGTTTGTTTGAAAACACAGTAAAAAACAGCAATATTGTGAAAAATAAAATATGAAAATAAAAGAAAATATCAAAGCTGAACTTTCAGCATCATTACTCCAATCTTCAGTGTCACATGATCCTTCAGAAATCATTCCAATAAGCTGATTTGCTGCTCAAGAAACATTTCTGATTATTATCAATGTAGTTGTGCTGCTTTCATATTTTTGTGGAAACCTTTTTTTGCAGCATTCTTTGATGAATACAAAGTTCAAAAGAACAGCATTTACTTGAAATAGAAATCTTTTGTGACATTATAAACATCACTTTTGATCAATGTAATGTGTCTTTGATTAATTAAAGCAATTTATTTTAGAAAAAGAAATCTTACTGACCCCAAACTTTTGAATGTAGTGCACTACATTTTTAAAATGACATACTTTACCTTCAGCAGTACATATTCTTTGTGCACAGAAGTGTTCAGATTGTCATTCAGCCAAAGTCTCCACTGGCTAAAGCGTCTTCAGGAGGAAATTAAAATGTTGTGTAAGGTGATGGATGGTTAAGAGGAAATCCATGTTTTCTTGAGGTTTACGCTGTTGTTTTCCCTCTCTGTTAGTGGTGGAACCCCATTAACGGTCACCGGCAGCAACCTTGCCACCGTCAGAGAGCCGAAGATGAGAGCCAAATACGGCAACATCAGTTCCGTCAACGTAAGTGTCTTAACATACAGATTCACTGCTGCAGACTGAAATTATCATCATGTTGTTCTCTCTATAGTTATTTTATTCTATTCCTTCCTTTATCTCTATAGTTATATAATAGTTTAGCAACAGTTTGCTCCTTTTTTTTTCTTTTTTTTGAGCAACAGTTTGCTCAAAATAAGTTTTCAGTATTTCTACAAAAATATTAAGCCACTTGATAATAATAAGAAATATGCAAATCAGCATATTAGAATGATTTCTGAAGGATCATGTGACACTGAAGACTGGAATGATGCTGAAAATTCAGCTTTGATCACAGGAATAACTTACATTTTAACATATATTCACATAGAAAACAATTGTAATAATATTTCAAAATATTACTGTATTTTTGATCAAATGAATGCAGCATTGTTGAGCAGAAGAGACTTCTTTCAAAAACATTTACTGAACTTTACTGTATAAACTAGTTTTATGGTGCTTTTTTGTCTCTTCTGAGCTTTAAAGCAGCAGAAACAGACAAACAAGTGTGTTCAACCGAAGCCCTGTGTGCCTGCACATGTTTTTCTTTGTGTATGTGTGACATTGAATCACCTTTTCCCAGTTTAACCTTTAAAATGTCAATGGCTGACGGGATATAGAACATAAAATGTCTCTATAAAGCCCAGAGAAAGTCCCGCAGGGCTACCATAACCTTTCCTCCTCCTTGACCTGCTCATCTGAACAGCTCTCGCTGCTGTTTTCCTCTTCTCTACTTCCTGTGTCTTCATTTTATTGGCTCTTAAGCAGTGTTAGTGTCTTCAGTAATCTGTGATGGTTTCCTCTCTTTCTCTCTCTCACAGAACTGCACTGTGCTGAATAACAGCGTGATGGTGTGTCTGGTGCCGTCCGTGGCCGGCTCTGAAAGAGGCTTCTCAGAGGTGGGCAGCGGGCCGGATGAGATCGGATTCATCATGGATAACGTTCAAACACTCTTGGTGGTGAACGAGACCTTCAGTTTCTATCCCGATCCTGTTATTGAACCCTTCGGTCCGTCCATGCAGGAGCTCAAACCCGGTTCTCCTCTGATACTGAAGGTGAGAATCTGCATAGCAACACCCTGGCAACCACTCACAAACCCTGCTATTGAGCCAGCAGGTTTTGCACAGGCAACACCTCTCATTTACTTCAGAAAATGTAAAAATTTAGTTCATTAAAATGCTGGTGCTGTGGTGTTGAGGTCCTGTCTCTCACTTCATGCACAGCGTTAAACAATTTCAGAAAAATTACATGCATCGGATTATCTGTGCAATTCAATTTCACATGCAAAACCTTCTGGGTAATGCGTAGTATGAGTTGAGTCTACATGTTAAATGGAGCCCTTCAGTACCATACGTCTCTAAATGAAGCATGCAAATATTTATGCATGATTCTGCCTCCAGGTTTTGCCATCCCATAAGCCCCTTGGGCGGAGAGAGGTAGTGTGTGTTGGAAATGAGTTTGAGCGAATGCATCGTTTGCACAGACGTATGGAAATCATGAGGAATTTAACCATCCTGGTTCACAACAGTGTTTTTTTAGTGTTATTTATATACTATTATATTATTAATATTTTGAATTAGCTTTTTATTTTTATATTTTCATTTTCATTTTAATTTAAGTTTTAATAATTTTTCTGTGCTTTTGTCATTTTTTTTAAAAAAATATTTCTGTTTAGCTTTAATTTATTTTTAGTTCAGTTTTAGTAATTTTAGTACTGCAATTTAAACTTATTTTATGTCAGGCAACGTTTTTAATCATGTTAAGTTTTTCATCTAATATTTATATTTTATTTTATTTCAGCTTTATTTCAGATACTTTTTATAGGTTAACAGGATTAGATTCCATTTCAGATTCTGGCTCTTTAACGATTTAATGGACAAGCAATGTGCACAAACTGTTTCTACTAACATATTTTAATGTCTAAAGTGCATAGAAACAATTTCAAAACTGTATCTGCAATTACACAGACTGATTTAAAGGTGAAGTATGTAATTTCTGCGACACTAGTGGCACCTAGCAGAATTATAAAAATAAAGCATGTTTTGTTTCCGTTTAATATTTGAAGGTCTAAATGCAGAGAAATTTGGCACTTACAGGAACCTCAGTGTCTTTTCCCATGTCAAGCGTCAGTCATTGTCCCACACCGGCTAAACATCATCTGGCTCGCCTGCTACAGTAGCCACGCCCCAAACTCTCCGCCTGCTACAGTAGCCACACCCAATCTCTCCGCCTGCTACAGTAGCCACACCCAAAACTCTCCACCTGCTACAGTAGCCACACCCCAAACTCTCCACCTGCTACAGTTGCCACGCCCCAAACTATCCACCTGCTACATTAGCCATGCCTCAAACTCTCCACCTGTTACAGTAGCCACACCCCGATCTCTCCACCATGCCCAAATTCTCCACCTGCTACAGTAGCCACACCCCAAACTCACCACCTGCTACAGTAGCCACACTCCAAAATCTCCACCTGCTACAGTAACCATGCCTGATCTCTCCACCATGCCCCAAACTCTCCACCTGCTACAGTAGCCTCACCACAAAATGTCCACCTGCTATAGTAGCCACACCCCAAACTCTCCACCTGCTACAGTAGCCACACCCTGATCTCTCCACCACGCCCCAAACTCTCCACCTGTTACAGTAGCCACGCCCCGAACTCTCCACCACACTCCAAACTCTCCACGTGTTACAGCAGCCACGCCCCGATCTCTCCACCACACCCCAAACCCTCCACCTGCTACAGTAGCCACGCCCCAAACTCTCCACCTGCTACAGTAGCCACGCCCCAAACCCTCCACCTGCTACAGTAGCCACGCCCCAAATCCTCCACCTGCTACAGTAGCCACGCCCCAAACTCTCCGCCTGCTACAGTAGCCACGCCCCAAACTCTCCATCTGCTACAGTAGTCACACCCAATCTCTCCACCTGCTACAGTAGCCACACCCAAAACTCTCCACCTGCTACAGTAGCCACACCCCAAACTCTCCACCTGCTACAGTAGCCACACCCCAAACTCTCCACCTGCTACAGTAGCCACACCCCAAACTCTCCACCTGCTACAGTAGCGACGCCCCGATCTCTCCACCTGCTACAGTAGCCACACCCAAAACTCTCCACCTGCTACAGTAGCTACACCCCAAACTCTCCACCTGCTACAGTAGTCACACCCAATCTCTCCACCTGCTACAGTAGCCACACCCAAAACTCTCCACCTGCTACAGTAGCCACACCCCAAACTCTCCACCTGCTACAGTAGCCACACCCCAAACTCTCCACCTGCTACAGTAGCGACGCCCCGATCTCTCCACCTGCTACAGTAGCCACACCCCAAACTCTCTACCTGTTACAGTAGCCACGCCCCGATCTCTCACTACACCCCAAATCCTCCACCTGCTACAGTAGCCACGCCCCAAACTCTCCACCTGCTACAGTAGCCACGCCCCAAACCCTCCACCTGCTATAGTAGCCACGCCCCAAACTCTCCACCACACCCCAAACCCTCCACCTGCTACAGTAGCCACGCCCCAAACTCTCCACCTGCTACAGTAGCCACGCCCCAAACTCTCCGCCTGCTACAGTAGCCACGCCTCAAACTCTCCACTCAAACTTTCCACCTGCAACAGTAGCCACACCCCAAAATCTCCACCTGCTATAGTAGCTACACCCCAAACTCTCCACCTGCTACAGTAGCCACGCCCCGATCTCTCCACCACACTCCAAACTCTCTACCTGTTACCTATGTTATTTTAACATAAAAAATCTTACATACTTCACCTTTAATTATTTGAGTTTCAGTGATTCAAAAGCATAACTTACTGAGTTGAGTAGAGTATTTTAGGATGATCTTCTGTATATGATAATATGATAAAAATAAAGATGTCTGTATGTATGTTTGTTTCAGGGCAAGAATCTGATTCCTTCAGCTGCTGGTAACTACAGGTTGAACTACACCGTTCTGATTAGTGACAAACCGTGTGTGTTGACCGTGTCAGAGACACAGCTGCTGTGTGAATGGCCGGACCTCACCGGCCAACATAAAGTCACCGTAAGTGTGTCAGCGTTGTGCATTTCAATACAGATGTGATGATTCCCTTCTCTTCTTCTGTCTTACAGCACTCTGCTCTTTCCCACGACTATCACACCGTCTCATTTGTGGCTCTTCCTCTCATTCATCTTTTTTCTTCTGCGTTTCAGTCCATGTTTCTCAGCATCAGATTACTGATGGGAGTTTCTGTCGTTGCTCTCTGGGGGTTTTGGGTTGTATTTATTTACACTGAGTTTGCAAAGAATCTGAGAAGCAGATCTGTATTTACATGATGTCAGTTTCATCTTTAAATAGCTGTCTTTATTTGCTGAACATGTGCGTTAAATTATATTTTGTATGGCAGAGTTATTAAAACATCACTCCAATGTTTTTTTCCCAAGTTGTCTGCTCTCTTTCTGTGTGAGACAAGCCTGAAGGGAGAACGACAGAGACGCTTTGACCCACATGTTCGTCCTCGACCTATATATTATGACCCATATCGAAGCTGTGTGACAACGAGAGACCGCCGTTTAGCTCAGTATCTCGGTTTACTCACGGTATAAAACTTCGCACTAGCTCGTTTGACCCCATTAGCCTCCTTAAACCCGGTTAAGTGTGATCTACATTATTAAGACCCTCTAAAAGATGCAGCTTTATTTGAGCAATGAGGAATTATGGGATATATATTTGTGCGTTCACAAAAGGATTGTGGGATTAAAAAGTAGTCACATGTTTTAGGAGCTCCTTTTATACTATATTTTCCCCTGAAGTCTACTTATAATGAAAGTCTTTTCTTTCACCAAAAATAATCATAGTTTAGTTTTTCATGACCATTTTCCCACTTTCTCTCTGACGTTTACACTTAAAGTCACCATGAAATCACAATTGACATTTTTTGTTATTTATGGAATATTGCAGTATTTATTATAAATGATTTATCGATACACATATCATAATTTGAATTCATGTTCCTTGATATCTTGAATCAGAATAACTTCCCCTCCCTCTTGCAGCGACATCTCTTCTCTGATGACGAAGGCGGGGCAACCTGTCACTCACATGAAATCCACCAATAGCAAACCACAACCATCCAATCAGTTCCCCACGGACAAAATCAAGCCCCGCCCTACATTTGTTCTTGTTCCAGAAGCCGTTTCACTTAGATATATGTCATGATAGGGAAGAAAAGACTATCGAAACTTCCCCTTTCATGACGACTTTAAACAGGCTACTCGTTCATATGTAAATGACCTCTTTCATGATTGGATGACTTTTTTGCATATGATATGAGGAATAGTGTTGAACAGTCATATGTTCATGAGCTCATGATTTCTGAACTGTTTTTGCCATTTAGTCAATAACTACTCTTTGCGGACATTTTATCAAACAATATTATTACATAAGAAAAAGAAAATTGCTGTTTTCCGTGCAGTGCCAGCTTTGACATGTCAATCTTCATGTGACGTGCTCAGCGTGTGTGTGTGTGTGTGTTGCGCAGGTCCTGGCCGGAGGTTTCCGCTACTCTCCAGGAACTCTGCAGATCTACTCCGACAGCCTGCTGACACTTCCTGCCATCATTGGGATCGGGGGAGGAGGAGGCCTTCTTCTCCTTGTCATCATCATCATCCTCATCGCCTACAAGCGCAAATCCCGTGACGCAGATCGAACGCTCAAACGACTGCAGCTACAGATGCACAACCTGGAGTCCAGAGTCGCCCTGGAGTGCAAAGAGGGTAAAACAGCCGTCATTTCAACACTCTTTCTTTCATTCTTTCATTCTTTCTTTTGCTCTTTTTTTTTTCTTTTGCTCTTTCTTTCTTTCGTGTTTTTTCTTTCACTCTTTCTGTCATGCTTTATGCTATCTTTCACTCTTCTTTTGCTCTTTCTTTCATGCTTTCACACATTTTTATGCTCTTTCACTCATTTGCGCTTTCTTTCCTGCTTTTACACTTTTTCATACTTTTTGTGCTTTTTCATGCTTTCTTTCACTATTTGTTTTCTTTTGCACTTTCTTTTTTGTGCTTTCACTCTTTCTTTCTTTCTTTCTTTCTTTTTTCACGCTTTCATGCTTTTTCTTTCTTTCACACTTTCTTTTGTGCTTTCATGCTTTCTTTCCATTTCACTTGTTTTTCACGCTTTTATGCTTTCGTACTTTTCATGCTTTTTCATGCTTTCACCCTTTCTTTTGTGTTTTCTTTGTGTTTTCTATCTGTCTTTTTTCATTCTTTCCTTCATTCTTTTTTTGTTTCTTTGTTTCTTTGTTTCTTTCTTTCTTTCTTTCTTTCTTTCTTTCTTTCTTTCTTTCTTCCTTCCTTCTGTTCTTCCTTTCACACTTTCTTTCATGTTTTCTTTGGCTCTTTATTCTTTTTTTTTTGTTCGTTATCAGTTCTCGTTATCTTTCGTTAATTTGTTTGTTCTCTCCATCTCATCACTCACCTTCAATCTTTTTCAAGTGGTTTTCCTAGTTTAATTTTATCATTCTCCTCCATTTTCTCTTCACTGTCTCTCTCTCTCTGATTGGCTTTATTTTCTCTGGTCTCCTGTTAGCAATGACCTCATGATGCACATATCATTTATCATACACACGCGCGCACTGAACGCCCGTCTCATTCCCACCACGGTCACAAGGGCGTGAGACAAGTCGCCCATTATCTGTCTCTGTCGGGCCCGAGGTGATGACCTTGTCTGTCTCCAGACATGGAGAGAGGGATGAGGAAAGGGAAGAGAGGATAAAAGAGATGGATAGTAGGAGGTGAGAGTGACAGGTCACTGATAAGTGATGAGACGTCCTCCAGGATGAATAAAAAGAGGCAATAAATAACCACAACATCCAGATTGATTAGGCGAGTGACAGGTGCAGCAGACTGGATCGGAAGTTTGGGAAGGAAAGCATGTTTAAGCATGTTGCTATGTGGTTGCGAGGGTGTTTTCTGGTGTGTTGCTAAGTGGTTTCTTGGGTATTCTTGGAGCACATCACTATCAGCATTAGTACTAGTGATGCTTGACTTAGTAAACGCCTCTAATAAACAGTACTTCTGACTGACTGAATATCTGATCAAAATTCAAGAAACACTTTTTTATTATTTGCTTGACACCGAGATTCACAGTTTCTCTGACTCTGTTTCCAGCGTTTGCGGAGCTACAGACTGATATCCATGAGTTGACTCAGGATCTGGATGGAGCTGGAATTCCGTTCCTGGATTACCGCACTTATGCCATGAGAGTGCTTTTCCCTGGAATAGAGGACCATCCGGTGTTGAAGGAGATGGAGGTATGAGCCCTACAGACGTGCTGACAGATTTAACCCAGGCTAATGTTAGTCCAGAAGTGAACTAACCCTGGACTAAACCTGGTTTCTCCAAAGGTTTATTCTGCACTACTGTCATCTGATGGAGTTTGGGTTTTTTGCCACTGTTTCCTTTGGCTTGCTTAGTTGGGGTTTGAAAGACACGTTCAGTAATATTATCGATTTGACACTATTGAATGAAAACAAAACTGAACAGTATTGAGCTGAAAAATGACACTATTGCCTTCTGTTAAGCTGCCTTACAGCTGAATTTGAGTTTGTTTTATAATTGATAAACTTTGCAACATTTGCATTTTTTTGTTTTTGTTAGTTTATTATTTTATTTACCCTAAGCTATTTATTTATTTAACCAATTATTCATTTTACTTTATTTTATTTATCCTAACCCATTTATTTATTTATTTATTTATTTATTTATTTATTTATGTATGTATGTATGTATGTATGTATGTATTTTATCCTAACCCATTCATTGTTTATTTACCTTAACTTATTATTATTATTATTATTATTATTATTATTATTTTTAAGATTTATCTTTGGCGTTTTTGCCTTTATTATTATTTTATTTTATTTATTTATCCTAACTCATTTATTATTATTATTATTATTATTATTATTTGTTTATTTATTCTAACCTATTTGTTATTATTACTACTATTATTATTATTATTATTATTATTATTATTTGTTTATTTATTCTAACCCATTTATTATTATTTTTATTATTACTATTATTATTATTTATTTATTTTTTTAGCTTAACCCATTTTTTATGCACAGTTATTGAACTGACTTGAATCAACACTGAACTGAATTGAGCTGAATAATGACACCATTGTCTTCTGAATTTGTTTCATATTTGATGTAATTTGCAACATTAACTCTGTTATTTTCCTGTTTATTACCGTGAAGCTGCTTTGAAACAATGTTTATGGTATAAATTGCTAAATAAATAAATGTGACTTGACTTGATGTTTTCATGTGATCTGTAGCAGTTGGTTGAAGTGTTTCTCGTCTCTGTCTCCCAGGTGCCGGCGAATGTGGAGAAGGCTTTGACTCTGTTCGGGCAGCTCTTGAATAAGAAGCACTTCCTGCTAACGTTTATCCGGACGTTAGAGGCTCAGCGCTCATTCTCCATGCGTGACCGTGGGAACGTGGCATCTCTCATCATGAGCGCCTTGCAGGGCGAGATGGAGTACGCCACCGGCGTCCTGAAACAGCTGCTGTCTGACCTCATCGACAAGAACCTGGAGAGCAAGAACCACCCCAAACTCCTGCTGCGAAGGTACGGCATCTTACTTGACGTTCAAGTTCCCATGTCGCACCTGGTTAGGACACGGTGTTAATGGACATCGTGAGTTTGACTTCTAGAGGTCACATTTTCTTTCCCATCACTCATTTGCTCTCCATCCCCCCGTTTCCTCATTTTGCCCTTTTGCGGCCGTCTGTGGTTCATCCCTCTGTTTCTGTCAGATGATATTACACACCTGAACACACACGTTCCCTGCGG
This sequence comes from Mylopharyngodon piceus, assembly GCA_039654765.1. Classification (NCBI taxonomy): domain Eukaryota; kingdom Metazoa; phylum Chordata; class Actinopteri; order Cypriniformes; family Xenocyprididae; genus Mylopharyngodon; species Mylopharyngodon piceus. The sequence continues at coordinate 1,970,810 of CM077460.1, read as the reverse complement.
AGCACAAGCGTGAGGGAGGAGCACTGCGGGAGATGAAGCTCCTGGAGGAGACGTGACAAGACCAGGAGAGATGTGATGAGAGATTGAGCGGGAGAGTCAGAGTTTATGACTTTAGTCTAGAACATAGACATGGTGTATGTCAGTCTTACATCAGTATCACAAAAACAAATCTCATGTCCTTCACTTTGGCTTTATTTACCATGGACGTTTTCCCCAAAATTAAAAGGAAAAAAATATTTTGCATAAAAAAATGAAGCCTGTTTTAGGACCATTAAGACTCTTCCGCATTATAACATTATTTGCATGACAATTAAGCAATTTTCATACAGATTAGTGGTTTGTTTAATCAGTTCGTTTACAAAAATATACAACAAATGCTATTTTAATGCATCTATGCCATTACAGTAATGAGAATTTGTTTAATTGTCTTGAAAATACTGTCACTATAGTAATTGTCATGACAATAATGCGCAGAAACCCAATGGTTCTTAATATTTTCTTTAAACAAAATATAATCTTTTAAATAAATTTTATTTATTACTATTTTTGTTTATTTTTACCCTATATCTCATTTTTTAAATATATATATATATATATAATTTATTTCATGTAACCATTTATTATTTTAGATTAACCCTATTATTATTTCATGTAACCATTTATTATTATTTGTTTATTTATTTAACTTAACCCATTTATTATTATTTATTTATGTATGTATGTATTTATTTCGCTTAAAAAAATTATTTATTACCTAATCCCTGTTATTATTTTTATTATTATTTATTTCACGCAACCATTTATTATTATTTGTTTATTTATTTATTAATTTAAGCTTAACCATTTGATTATTATATTGGTTTATTTATTTCACTTAACCCATTTATTGTTTATTTATTTCACTTAATCTTTTATTATTATTATTATTATTATTATTATTATTATTTATTACGCTTAGCCATTTGTGTTAATTTATTTAGCTTAACCCTATTATTATTATTAGTATTATTATTAACTATTATTATTTATTTTGCTTAACCATTTATTATTATTGTTATTATATTATTATTTGTTTATTTATTTATTTAGCTTAACCCATTTATTACTATTATTATTATTATTATTATTGGAAAAGTAAATTATGACCAGGTCATGTTCTTGACATGTTTTGAGATTCATACCCAAGTCATATTCATGTGTGGCAACAATATCTCACTATCGACATTGAAACTGTCAGTAATGATCATTCTGTCTGTTTTAAATCGACTGTACTGATCTCTCGTCTGATTTGGCTTCCGAGTGATTTTGTTCCACTGTAGCTTCTCAGTTTCTCTTCTCTGTGACATGACAAACATCACCTAATGATCAAATAAATGTGAGCAGTCAAATCTCAATCTTTCACCCCTCCAGGAACGTTTCCAGCACAATATTCTCAGTTTTTTTTAATAACTCCTCACAGTCTGTGTTTCACGTTGAGCTCTCGTGCCTTATCATTCTCCTCTGCATCTGTCTTGGCATCAGAATGAGTGAATAATTCAACAGAGATGGTAAAAACAAACATATTTCACCAGATTCCTCGTCTACGCCTCCTCTTGCACGCCGTGAGCAGATTAGCGCTAATAAGGTCCGTTAATTACCAAGCCGTGTAATTAGCCTCATTCCGAGGGACTTTTTTCGGAGGGTTGTTATTGTGCGCCAGGTTTCTGTTTAATGACAGAAGATACAGAATGTTTTTAATTGGTGTTTTCATAATGAAGTTTAGTGGTTTGCTTTGCGAGGGAAGAGAGCAGCGCTTTGGTTTGTTATTAATGCTAAATTATTAGCGTGTGTGCTTTGCACTCAGGTCCTTTGAAGGTTTTTCCCGGAGCTGCGTTCACCACCGCTGGTGGAATAATTCAGCCGCGGCACTTTGATGTCAAATGGGAGTTTAATACAACACCCCCTCCCCAAAAGATGTTGGTTATCAGAATAGCTGTTTTTCTTGTTGTGAGACTTGGGAAATTGGGAAATGAAGAAGCCTTCAAAGCATCTCTCTCTGCTCTTAAAGGTTCCCTGAGGGACTCTGACACCCAAGTAAATAAATCCTTGACATTTATTTTTTACTCTGTTTCCCCCTCAGGACTGAATCTGTGGCTGAGAAGATGCTAACAAACTGGTTTACTTTCCTCCTCTACAAGTTTCTTAAGGTAAGGTGAAGGAACTGGAATGAATGACTATTTCTGTGTATCTTGAACGATGTTACTCACTATAAAAAGATTTATCAGCTTAAACAGCTGAAGGTGGTTTGCTGGTCTTCTGCTGGTCAGTCTGGTCTGGTTTACAGGTTTTAGAGAGGTTTTGGACACTTGTCAGGCTGGGAGACCAACTAAACCAGCCATCTTGTCAACAAAATTATTGATAAAATATTAGTTAAAAAATAATTTTGATTTTTGATTTCATATACAATAACAGCATTAGATGAAATAAACATTTATGTTGTTGTTTTTAGTTTTAGATTATTTTTAGTTGACCCATTTCCATACTACTTGGATTTTGAATGCACCAAAGTCTAGACGAAATACACTTTATAATGATCATTAAATATATTTAGATACTGTTTTGGAAAGAAATTAATACTTTTATTCATTAAGGATGCTTTAAATTGATCAAAAGTGACAGTAAAGGCATTTATAATGTATATACAGAATATATCTATTTCAAATAAATGCTGTTCTTTTGAGCTTTCTATTCATCAAAGAATTCTAGAAAAACAGTTTCCACAGTCACAGTTTTCAACATTGATAATAATAAGAAATGTTTCTTGAACAGCAAATCAGCATGTTAGAATGATTTCTGAAGGATCATGTGACACTGAAGACTGGAGTATTGATGCTTAAAATTTAGCTTTGATCACAGGAATAAATTAAAATTTAAAATGTATTCACATTGAAAATAGTTCTTTTAAATTGTAATATTTCACAATAGTTTTTACTGTATCTTGTGTGTGTGTGTCTGTGTGTGTGTGTGTGTGTGTGTGTGTGTGTGTGTGTGTGTGTGTCTGTGTGTGTGTTTTTTTTTTTTTTTTGCATGGCAAAACATTGACCAAAGTAAGGGAAATTTTCATCAACAGACAATAATTAAATAACTATGACTAAAACCATACCTGAAACCAGCAAACCACTTTAGGCGGTTTTAAACTATTTTTCAACAGTGACCTGAGAGAAAATGAATAAACAATGATTTTTAATTGCATATTTGAAGTCCAGACACATGCAGCCCACTTTCTGTACCAACATCATGTTGCCCTTGCTGTTGAATTCATATTTCTCCTTGGGTTTGTTTGTGGCTGCATCTTGAGATTCAGATACAACACAGACAGGTGTACTTTATCAGTCTCCCTGGGGAAGTTCTTTATTACAATCTTTAAAAACCTGCATTAATATAAAGCGCTTCCATAAATACACACTGGAGTGAGAGTCAATTCGTCTGTGTGTGTGTGTGTATGTGTGTGTCGTCTCCTGCTGCTCATTAACAGCTGTGTGTTTAATTATCCCCTGTGCTAATGAGCCCAGCGTGGCAGGGCCAGCATATGGATGGGCCGAACCTTCATGCTACGGATCCCAGTGAGGGACACAAGAGACAACAAACATCCAGCAGGAGTCACGGGCGGCTGTTTGTCGCTCAGTGTTTTCACCTGAGAGCGTGAGCTCTGCTGATTAAAGTTGTCTGAGTCTTATACAGTTTAATTACTTTGGGTAATTAGCCATGAGATTTTTAAGACTGCATGAAGCAGCGTTCATTTATAGAGGACCTATTATGCTTTTTTACATGTTCAACTGTCTTTAGTGTCTAATGTTGCTGTTTGAGCATGAAAAAGCTCTGCAAAGTTCCAAAGCACAGTGGGAGTGTCTCTATATCAATGTGCACTGTTTCTGAACTCCCTGAAACGCCTCCATTGTAGTCTTGAGTTTTCTTCCAGGAATGAACACGTCACAATTTTCCTCATTTAAATAATTCCCGCCCAAGGAATACTCAAAATAAAGGGGCGGGGCCTGGTTGAGTTAGTTAGTAGTGTGGAGAAACTTGCGGTTATGGTAAGGGGCGGGACATTTCCCAAATACGCTCAAAGCGCTTGACCAATCACAACACACTGGTCCAGCCGATTAATCAAGCACATTGTGCTTTTCAGAAGGAGGGGCTTCATACAGACAGGAACTAAACAGAGCGTTACTGACAGACTGAGAAGAGAGGAGCTGCAACAATATCAAATATGGGAAAAAATAGTTTTTTGAACATTTAAGCATGAAAATCTGTTCTAAGAGAGCAAAAAAACAAAATCAAGACATTGTAAAAGGGCATAATATGGCCACTTTAACATAAACAACGTGGCTTACTTTCAAACTAGTTTCCTGAACACCCCTTCTGCCATTGGTCAGTCAAAATGATAGTCCCGCCCCCAAACTCTCACCATTGGTCGAATCAGCTGTGTCAAACAAACAAATCAATGTTTTGAAAGCAGTGTTACACATTTTTTCCCTCTGCATATTAAGCTGGAACACAAGAAGGTATTTAGTTAAAAAAAAATTCACACATCACCTTTTAAGAAAGTAAAATGTGATATTATATTGTCTTTAAAGCCTAATGCACTGGTCTTGTGGTGTGTTCTGCATTCTCGTTTGGGAACATTTCTGTCAAGCATCAGAGACAAACTCTCAGGAGACAGACGGCACTGATAGAACGAAGATGATGATCAAATTAGTGAGACCGAGACGAGAAGAGCAGCAGTTGTAAATGATGAAAGCCAGAGAATGTGTGTAGGAGGAAGAGACTGAGTAAAACGGAGAGAGAGAGGCGTGTGATTGGCTGTTTGACACCTATCATGCTCTGAAGTGTTTTCCAGCTCTCTCCTCCACAGTCATTAGCCTTCTATTAACCCTCCATCGCTCGTCTGTTCGCCTCGGGTCTGTTCACGTGCCCCGCCGCTCATTTCCACGTCTAAACAGCCGTTTTTACATGGCTGAGGCTCCTGGGAGTCACAGGATTCTGTGTTTTGTCTTATTTATTTTTGTAGGAGTTGCACATTAGCTCTTCAAGACATTACAGAGTTTGAAACAAGCCGTTTGATTGTGTTTTTACTCTCGTTCAAGTGATCAATGAGTGTCAGTCCAGTTAAATCGATAATATTACTGAATACTACCTTGCATATTTACTTTGCATGGGTTATTTTAGATCAGTGAAATAGTAATAGTGAAATAATTTTACATGATGTCAGTATTGCTACAACTGCAAATATATATGATCAGAAACCAAATATGAAAGCCAACTATAAATATGCCAGAGAGCAGAAACATCATTCATTCAAAAGGTATTGAATTATGTAATGAAATAGATAAAATTGGGGATTTTTCATTATTAGTGAGATAAAGTGGCTGGAGTAGATGCGCAACACGTCAAAAATAAAAACAGGGCGTGGCCCACTAACAGTATATGACTCGCACTCATTTCATGGTCACATGAGGTGATTTTGAGAGTGGTGGAGTGCTGTGAAATGGGCAGAATGAGAGCGAGAGGCACGAGTACAAATATATCCACAAGTGTCAATCATTGGGCAAAGTGGAGAAAATGACCACTATTGGTAAAATTGGAAGAATGGATGCTGCAGACACAGTTATCCAATGGTGGAAAACTTCCTCGATCACAGTTATGGAGACACTTTAGTTATAACAGCCCACAGGACCAAAAATTGATGTCATTTGGGACGTGTCCCCAGATTGTCCTGGTGTCCACTTTTTTCAAGACTTTTTACAAACCCCAATTCTCATATAAACTGGGCTTTATTTGAAAGTCCATGGAAAGTGCATTGGGAAAAAGGAAAGCTTTTCAGGCACATGTAATTTTAAATATTCATGAACACTTATTCACTTCTCACAAAATGAAGGAATCTTATGTTGTGTAAATTCCATGATGATCGGCCATTCGCTATTAATATTACTGCTGAGTGAAACTCAAAATGGCATGGTGCTTTTGCCAGGATGAAATGGAGAAACTGAAGGATTAATTTACCTTATACGGTCCTGATTTATAAGCAAAAGCATGAATTGGCTGGTTATAGCTTCTCCTAGAGTCAGACAGGTGTGCATGCATGAGTTATTTGGGTCTGTTTTGGGACTGTTTTAGGACAAGAAACTTTCTATTATCTGACCCTTAATATACAAGTGCTTCCCTTTGAGTATGTCTTCATGTGTTATTCTGAGGTCTAATCTCACTCTCTATTATCTGTCCTGTGTGTTCAGGAGTGTGCAGGTGAGCCCCTCTTCATGCTGTATTGTGCTATAAAGCAGCAGATGGAAAAAGGGCCCATAGACGCCATAACCGGAGAGGCCAGATACTCCCTCAGTGAAGACAAACTCATCCGACAACAGATTGACTACAAAACACTGGTCAGTGACTCTCAGTTCAAAATCAACAAGCAATGGTTCTGAATGCATCCGAAGCTATGACAGAATCTTGTCATAGATGTCTGTATTGCTTGTTTTAAGTGTTAAAGTGCCCGGATATGAAATTTCAAGTAGTGTCTAATAGAGCTGTTTGCAAAAAGTCTACAAAGTTTCAAAAATCTAAGTAAAAGAAGTGATTCTGAACTGCTGAAACGAGTCATCAGTAATTCCAGACTTACTTCCTGCTGAACCTACGTAGGTTTGTAACTAATTTGCATAATGCCAGACTATGGTCTTCATTTGCGGTCGGCGAACATCGTCCGCTTTGCCCCGCCCTCAAACACTGCAGTTGTAACTGGGACTGGAAGAGTTTGCTTTGTGTTATACATGTCGAGAAGATGCTGTTTTCTGCTGCCAAAGCAAATCCACTTTGATGAGATTTGATACGGTAAAACCGACGCCATTGTTACTGTTCGTATCACTGTGTATCAAGTGCTGAGAAAGAGCTGAAATTCAGATGCTAATGAGCGTTTGTTTTCCGACCAATCACAACAGACTAAGGCTGTCAAATTAAAATTCGAATTTCGAATATTCATTGAATTTAAAATAAAAATCCACATTCGAATGCAAAAAAGGTGCATTTGAATTTTAGGTGTGCGCACGAGATATGATGATGATGATGTAAGAGTTGTTGCGTTTTAATGTTTTTCTTAGCCCAGTTTAACCCACTTGATGTGGCACTGCTGCGTTGTTCATTCAGAACATTGCAGAAATAGAGAAGCTCAATGCGGAAAAGATCTTGGTTACGTCAAAACCGCAATCAAGCCGTTCACACAGAATGCATTTTTTGCACTGCTTTTCCATTGTTTTCTATGTAAACATGCGCTAGACAGACATCTTTGACCGTTGCGCACTCGTCTCGCAACAGAAAGCCGCATGTTTAGAAATATGTAAAATTAAAAGTTCAACTTTTAAAAAAATATGCCTCAAGACTTTATGGGGTTTTTTACCATTCTACTGCATCTCATGTTTTAAACACAAAAAGTACTCCGTGTGATCGGCGCTTTTGCTCTGTATTAAACTATGCATAAATAAACGATACCGTTTTGTTCATAATTGTTTATGCAATTTACGACATTATATTTGATTTATAAACGCTATGCACTTTTTTGTACAGTCAGTCATGTTATTTCATTGCTTTGAATAAACAGTTTAATGTGGTGCATTAATATTTTGGTCATTGCACCCTCTTGTGGCCTCAAGAGACAAGCCAAAAGCTTTTTTTCCCCCCTAACTGAAATTATGCCTTTTAAATTCGAATATAATTTAAATATTAGTAATATTTAAGTATAAACCCAACAACAGACTGGGCCATCTGACCAATCAGAGCAGAGCAGCTCTCGGTAAGGAGGGGTTTCAGAGAGTCTGAATCCTTTATCGAACCGTTTCAGACACTGTGAGAAAAGAGCTGATGCTGCAATGGATATTATGAGAAAATTAAAGTGTTTTTGGCCTTGGATGCATGTAAACCTGTTGTAGGAGACTCCAAAACAAAATTAGGAACCTTTAAAACAGCATAATAGGGGGACTTTAAACACTATATTATTATTCAGCTATATTTTGTTTCAGTAAATAATGTTTGTGATTTATTTAAGTGGTTTTTGTGTTTGCTGTGGTCTACAGACGCTGCACTGCATTAACCCAGAGAATGAGAACGGCGCAGAGGTCACTGTTAAATGCCTGAACTGCGACACCATCACACAGGTCAAAGAGAAACTGCTGGACGCCGTGTTTAAAGGCACTCCGTACTCGCAGCGGCCGAAAGTCGGAGACATGGACCTCGGTATGAAAATAATGATCAATCAAGTCAAGCTGGTTTATTGTGGTTGGTTACAGTGTGGTCTTCCAGCTTGAACAAGTTGCTCAACCAGGCTGACTTTAACTCCACCAGCTGGAAGTCCAGCAAATGATCATAAATAACCAGCTAACCAGCAAAAAATGTCTAGATTATCTGTACATAGAAAGATTTTTTTTCATGTGTGTTTTTCTGAACAGAGTGGCGGCAGGGTCGCATGGCTCGTATCATTCTCCAGGATGAGGACGTCACCACTAAGATCGACAACGACTGGAAACGTCTCAACACACTGGCACACTATCAGGTAACTGCAGTGGCCTCTGCACATCTTCTGCCAGGTTACTATGGCAACACCTCTACACCCCGCTGCCCAGTAACCATGGCAACCCCTCAGCAAGTTACTAGGTGACAATTGAAGCATTTTAACACATAGCGCACGATCAGGTAACCATAGCAACACTTCACAAAACATAACCACAAAAGCAGTGTTGATCAGTAGAAATGCACTGATATAGATATTGATAACTGATCATAATTTTTGTTATGTCTGATGATCATATGATGACTGAAATAAATGTGTTCACAAAAAAACTCTAGATTTTAGATTTAGATTAGTTTATCTTTACAAATGTACAAATTTTATGATATAGAATTTATGGCTTTATAACTGAAATGATGACAGACATTACAAGTCTGTGCTCGCAAAAAAGCTCTAGAATTTAGAATTTAGAATTTTACATATTTATTGCTACAAATGTGCAAATTTAACATTTTCACATTTACAAAATTGTAATTTTACAAAGGAGATTTATACATGTTCGTCTTTACGGAATTTCAGTTTTACAATTTAGAATTTATGGCTGATATCTGATATGATGACTCAAATTATAAGTCACAAAAAAGTGTCTCTGTAAAATTTAGAATCTAGAATCTTAATAGGTTTACATGGAAGAATTTTACTTTTTCATGTTTACACATTTTTTACAATGTAGAATTGTACTTTTTTTTACAAAATTAGTTTTACAATATAGAATTTTTGCCTGATCAGCTTGATCAGACTGATGCAGATATTGGCCAGTGCTGATTGTCTGATGTATTTGTGTCAGTAATAGACAGTGTCAGTGTCAATCTGTCTCTCTCTCTGTTGTCTAGGTAACAGATGGGTCAGCCATCGCATTGGTCCCTAAGCAAAACTCCGCCTACAACATCTCCAACTCCTCGACGTTCACCAAATCCCTCAGCAGATACGGTGAGGGAGCTCTGCTTCTCTCTGTCTCTAGTGCAGCATAAAATCAGAACACACTGCATCAAATACTGCATTCCACAATGGACTAAACCTGACCTTCCATAGACCTTATTCAAAGCAGCGCCATGACAGTTATGAAAGCGAGACTGTTAGGCATCCGCTATAAAAAGCTGTATGAAGCTCCTATATCACTTATAATTTTTCACAGCTCATGTTGTCTGGAGTTTTTTAACTACTGAATTTTCTTGGAAAGATATTTTGCAGTGTTTCGTCAACAGAACAATCCAAAAACACATTATATAGCAGTACAACCCACTGAAGAGATGTGTCTATCCCTAACAGTCTCGCTCCTGTTAAAAATCAAAGATGGCGCTGCTGTGAATAAGGTCTATTGCCAGTGTATAGCTTTTATTTTTATATTTTCAAGTTTTTAGTAATTTATTAAGTGCTTTTGTCATTTTTATTAGTTTTTGTTTTTATTAAATACATTTCTATTTAGCTTTAACTTTTTATTTCAGTTTTAGTCATTTTAATACTTCAGCTTAAACTTATTTATACTACGGGGTAGGGCTGGGACAATACATCGATGCATTGCAAATCGAGAAATGATTCTGGATCGATTCTGATATTTTCCGTATGTTCCATATATTAGTTTTCAACCGCAGGTGGCACTACGTGTTTTAGAAACAGATGTACTCTGCTTCCTTCCAGTTCCTTACACCGCTTAAACCTTCTATAAAATAATCATTCATAAAGTTTGAAAAGGTTGAAGCGAATTACAAGGGTGATTGCAGTGGGCTGTTTACATTAATCTCGCGTCATAAAAGCATTCTGAGGTCCAAATACATTATCAGACTCAGCCGAACGCGCGAGCGGTCTTCTTCGTGAGCTTTTGAGCATGCGGTTAAAAACTAGCCTAGAGCGCCATCTGCTGTTAAAAACTAAACTCAGAATCGATTTGCGATGCGTTTGGAAAATATCAGAAATGATCCACGAATCGCGATGCATCGATAGCATTGTCCCTGCCCTACTACGGGGCTGTTGAATGATTGAATCTGACTGGTTGGCGAACGTTCTAAGGTGTGTAATTATTTTCAGGGAAACACACAGCTAAAGTAGTTCCAGGCAGGTCTTGACCACGTTACAGTTCCATTTCACTTCACCTTATAGCCTACAACAGCAAAAGAACCAAAACCCACAAAGACACTGACCAAGCAAATAAATATAGTAAACAATAGGATAAAACCGACAAAATTTTTTCATGTTTTTTGCGACAAAATTGCAAAAAAAAATTGTCGGAAAGCACATACTCTTTTTCTTCCACTTGCTCTCTCACTCAAACACACATACAGTATGGACACACACTCGCACAGAAATGTGTTGTCAGCGCTGCTCTGATGATTTTATCAGTAAAGTAGTTTAAAGGGTTAGTTCAACCAAAAATGAAAATTCTGCCATTAATTACTCACCCTCATGTCTTCCACACCTCTAAGACCTTCGTTCATCTTCGGAACACAAATTAAGATATTTTTGATGAAATCCGAGAGCTCTATGTCTCCTCAATAGACAGCGATTTAACAATTTTTTTTTGGACCTTGACAGTGGTTATTAAATTGTTGTCTATTGAGGAGTCATATACCTCTCGTATTTCATCAAAAATATCTTAATTTGTGTTCTGAAGATGAACAAAGGTCTTACAGGTGTGGAACAACATGAGGGTGAGTAATTAATGACAGAATTTTCATTTTTGGGTGAACTAACCCTTTAACAACTTAAAAGCTACATGACATTTCCCACTAGCAAGGTAATAACGGCGCTGTTCTTGAAGCAGATAAACTTAGACCTACGTAATATGCTCACGCTCTCTCTCTCTCTCTCTCTCTCTCTCTCTCTCTCTCTCTCTCTCTCTCTCTCTCTCTCTCTCTCTCTAATAACTGCATTAGTCTGCTATCAGTGGCTCGAGCCTACGTTACTAGCTCTAAAATTACGCTTTGGAATTAGCAACGGAAGCGTGGGTTTAGACACGTAAGAAATTAGTCCTACACAGAAGAGCGGACACAACGCTTTGTGTCGTGGCCACATCGGGTGAGCATTATTTTCTAATAATTCAACGGCCCGTCATCAATCATTCCTTACTTATTTCAGTTTCTGTAGTTGCCAAGGCAGTATTCCATTGCTAGTGTAACAAACTGGAAGTAATCAGCATAAATTTTAAACTAAATTTTAATAAATTTGTACACAGAAATGAATTAAAATAGCAAAAACTAAACCTATTTTTTCACAAATGTCAAAAAATAGGCAGTATACAGAATAAATAGTGTAGTAAGCATTACCGTAGTAGCCTATTTTATTCTGAACATAGCCTTTCTGTCTTTCTTTATTTATATGTTTCTCTTTGGCATGGTTTTCCTCTGCGCAGCAGTATTGTGTGTTTGTGTTATTGTGTATCCTAATGCTCTGGTCCTCAGTGGAATGATCACAGCGGTCCAGAGCTTCAGACAGACTGGAAATGATGGATATCAAATCCAGAGTCTGTGTTTTGCCAGTGAGGGAGGAAGAGAGAGAAAAGAAACTGTTTTTACTCTCTGCCCAATTTTGATTTATCACTAGGTTTTTATCTCTAGGTAATATTGTTTTGGACTGTCACTCCCCCTGTATTTCACTCTTAATTTATAATTTCTCTCCAGTCTAGTTTCTCTTCAGTTATACAGTTTGTTTGCATATTTTTTAAGATCAAAAGCTTCTCATGAAGTTACTGAAGCGAAGACAAACAACTAAATGTAATAAATGTCATTTCTCTTGTCACTTTGTCTCAACAGAGAGCATGCTGAGAACTGCAAGCAGTCCCGACAGCCTTCGCTCGCGGACGCCTATGATCACGCCAGACCTGGAGAGTGGAACCAAACTCTGGCACCTGGTGAAGAACCACGACCACATGGACCAGAGGGAGGGCGACCGCGGCAGCAAGATGGTGTCCGAGATCTACCTGACGCGCCTGCTGGCTACCAAGGTGAGAAGAGACATGAGTTGTGTCCCAAATGATGCACTCTACACTATGCACTTATACACTATTATGCACTCAACTGTGTAGTGTATGAATTTTATGAGGTTATTTTGCCATCCAGCATCAGAATCTGATAACCCCTCCCCCTCCACTACATAATTACCGCTGTGACACTTCAGTGCATGAAGTGTCCAACATTCCATACTTTTCAGTTAATTAAGTGCATCATCCAGATATTTAAAGTGCATGTTTTCTATTTGGAATTTTCAGTTTGAATACATTACTCACTCTATTTATACTACAAAACGGCATAGAATAGTGCACAAGTACACGTGGGACGCACTTAGTGTGTATTGCATACTGCACTTTATCAGGGATATCAAAAGTACCTTGAAGAACTTAAAGCAGTATATTCTTCATTTAGAAATACTTTCTAAAAAAGAAGATTAAGCATATTAAAAATAATAGATAGCATCAATAAAAATCACTCATTATAAATCATTTGTTTGTTAGACTGGAAATGGAAGGTTGAGTCAAGCATTGATGCATTGTGGGATAGTGTTCTATCGTATACTTCAAATGTAGTAGATCTTTGTGCATATAGATTTCCACGTACTATAGTACAAACTGCATACCATTCTGGGAAAAAAAAAAACTAATTTTAGTATTATATGAGCTGTCTTATTTCGAAGGTCACATTTGTCGGCCGCGTACATCTTATTTTAGAAAAGTAACCATTATAAAATTGATAGTTATTCCTTGTGAATCATGAATTGTAATTTCTTTATTATTTTGGAACATAATGGTTACTTTACTGAAATGAGGCAGCCTCAATGATGTATGCAGCCGACAAAAGAGACACAGCTATACACTATTATTATAGTATTTATTCATATTTGAATTACCTTTTATTTTTATACATTTTCTGTTTTTGAGTTTTAGTTATTTTTTATGTGCTTTTGTTTCTTTTAGTTGCTTTTTTTTAAAGAATATTTCTATTTGGCTTTTTATTTTTTTTTTATTTTTAGCTTTAGTTTTAGTAATTTTAGGACTTCACTGCATAAACATTCATTTCAGTTCTAATTTTCATTCAAATTTAATTCATCAAGTTTTTTAGGTTTAAGTTTTTCATCTTATATTTAGATTTTATTTCAATTACTGAAAACAGTTTTTTTTTTAATAGTTTTAGTTAACAGAACAACACTGTCACATACTTTTAATCAGAGAAAATCACTATAATTTACTATATTTTTCTAATGTATTACTCAGGAGTGTTGAGTATGTTTGGTACAGTGAAATCTGTCACTAATATTCTCCGTCTTGACAAACACACACACACATTCAAACTAATTGCCTCACTTTTGAAGCCCATGTCTGATTTTCTTAGCTGAAGTCCTCAGACAGTTAGTGTTGACCTTTGTGTGTGAATGACTAGTTGCTCATTAACATTTACCAGTGGTCCCACTCTCATGAAGAACTGTATCTTAATTAGACCAATGACCTTTGCTTATTGAGCGGTTTGGGAAAAACTAGGTCTTTATCCATCCTGTGCTTCCGTCTCCGTCTGACAGTACACAGAAATCTCAGCTGCATTTCCCAGCAGCTCTGTAGGGCTCAAGAACACATACATCAGAATCTACAGCAGCTTATTCAAGTCACACTTAATGTCTGAATGTCACTTCATTAGATAACAGAATATCAAATCAATTAATGATATTTACTATAAAGAAAGATGTACAAACACTCTTTACAAGCAAAAGAAAAAAAACACCAAAATACAGAGTTACAAAAGTTGTAGAATTTAGAATCTAGAGTTTTATGTTTATCTTTACAAAGATTAATAAGTTTACATTGAAGAACTTTACTTTTTCATGTTTAGAAAATGACATTTTTGCACTATGGATTTTCTGATTCACAAACACTTTCCAAGCAAAAAAAAAATCCCCAAACAGTCTGTGCTCATTTCTGATTGATTGATCATCTCTCACAGGGTACACTGCAGAAGTTTGTAGATGACCTGTTTGAGACCATCTTCAGTACAGCCCACCGGGGCAGCGCACTTCCTCTGGCCATCAAATACATGTTCGACTTCTTAGACGAGCAGGCCGACAGACACGTGATATCAGATCCCGACGTCAGGCACACGTGGAAGAGCAACTGGTGAGTTTGTGTGGTCTGGAAATCGAGGAGCTCATTGAAAGCATGTTTACATCCTCTCTTTGTATTCTAATGTTGTTTCTTTTCCTCTGCAGTTTGCCGCTGAGGTTCTGGGTGAACGTGATCAAGAACCCTCAGTTTGTGTTCGACATTCATAAGAACAGCATTACAGACGCGTGTCTGTCCGTAGTGGCTCAGACCTTCATGGACTCCTGCTCCACGTCAGAACACAAGCTGGGCAAAGACTCACCCTCCAACAAGCTGCTCTACGCTAAAGATATCCCTAACTACAAGAACTGGGTGGAGAGGTATGAAACGGGGATGTTCATGAAGGGCTCACTTTACTTAACAGAATGTTTCTTAGTCTTTTGAAATAAACAGTTTACACTAGAAAAGCTACATGCTACCATGTCCATTGACATGTTGGATGATATATCTGTTCACAATATATTCACAATGTGCAGTTAAGCTACATTGTAGATATCGCAAGATATGCACTTTTTATCTAACCAACTTTCCTAAGGTTTTGCATCATGACAGATCTTTTAATAGCGTCTCTGACTTATACTTCAGTAGCAAAAATAGCATTAGTTGAGTTGGTAAGTTTGATTAATTTACATGATTCAGTTCAAAATGTCTGTTTGCATGAATCAGTTAGAATGAATCATTTAGAATCAACAATTTAAAAATGTTCACAGATGTCTCTGTGTGGAATTTTTTTCATATATTAGAATAATTTTTTTTAGCAAAAACATATGTACTGTAAATATATCTGTATCACTATGTATTGTTATATTGGTATAATGATTATATTTACAGTATATAGTGAAAAACCGTGTAAAAACATGCCTTGACTATTTTAGCTGTATTTCTTTACTATTTCTTAAATCTAACATTTAAATAGTTTGTGTGTTGAATATCATCAAAAACTGAAAATACTGAGATTATTACACTATAATTGTATAATTGTTTTATTTGTAATAATTGTTTTACACTACCATTCAAAGGTTTGGGATCGGTTATTCTCGCCAAGGCTGCATTTCAAAATAAGGGGGAAAAAACAGTAAAATTGTGAAATATTATTACAATTTCAAACAACTGTTTTCTATGTAAATATATTGTAAAATTAAAATTATTTCTGTGATCAAAGCTGAATTTTCAGCATCATTACACCAGTCTTCAGTGTCACATGATCCTTCAGAAATCATTCTAATATGCTTATTTGCTGCTCAAGAAACATTTCTGATTATTATCAATGTTAAAAACAGTTGTGCTGCTTCATATTTTTGTGGAAAACGTGACACATTTTATTTTTCAGGATTCTTTGATGAATAGAAAGTTCAAAAGAACAGCATTTATTTGAAATAGAAATTTTTGTAACATTGTAAATGTCTTTACTGTCACTTTTGATCAATTTAATGCATCATTGCTGAATAAATGTATTTATTTATTTAACAAAAAATGTTCTGACCCCAAACTTTTGAACGGTAGTGTATATATTGTCCAACCCTACTATATAGACATTTTTATATAGACTAGTGTTCATAATGCAAAACAACCTCCGTATTTCATCATTTATTTAAACTAAACTGCAAAAAAAAGAAAAAAAAGAGCTCATTCAATAATCATTTTTAGCGCTAGAAATGCTGATGTTATAATTGCACATACAGGTAATAAAATGCTCTGAAGTGTAGAATATGAAACTTTGATCTTTGAAGCTTTTATCTAAAGTGTGTCTACACATTTACAGCAGATGTCTGGATGAACATTTTTTGCTGTGTTTGATCTGCTGACGGGTGTGTTAAACTGCTAATCGATCGCTGTGTGTGTGTGTGTGTGATGTGCAGGTATTACTCTGATATCTCTCGGATGCCTGCGATCAGCGATCAGGATATGAGCGCGTATCTGGCTGAACAATCGCGTCTCCATTTAAGTCAGTTCAACAGCATGAGTGCGCTGCACGAAATCTTCTCCTATATCACCAAATACAAGGACGAGGTAAGTAGCAAAGGCCTCAAAATGGTCTCCATCTGCTGTCTCGTTGTCATGTATTCATTGGTTTTTCTCGTTCGGCTTTTGTAGATCCTGTCGGCTCTAGAGAGGGATGAACAGTCCCGCCGCCAGAGATTGAGGTCTAAACTGGAGCAGGTGATTGACACGATGGCTCTTTCCAGCTGATCGGGACTCTTAAAGTCAGTTGGTGTGTTTTTACACGGACAAAACCACAACGCTGAATGTAGGTGGTGTAGATTTTTCGCGTTGTTTTTGGATGTTTTGTTGAGTGCGGTGGATGTTTTCACACAACACGGACAAAGACGCTCTTTCCTGTTTTGAAGAGACAATGAGGACGTTTGGGACCTCTAATGAAGTCATGTGACTGTGTCACGAGCCAATGATCGCGGCAGATCAAAGGACACTGATTGCGTGTTTACAATGTTTTATTATTTTGTACAAATGTTATCGACTGCCCCTCTCCGCTCTCTTTGCCACTTGTGTTTCTGCTGAATTTGCACAGTTTACAGAATCAACGAGCAACTGCCTCCATCTCATGTACACAACGTTGGGCAAACGCAACGGTGCGTCTGTTTTATCCTTTACATACAGTAGTGTTGACGAAGGTGAATTTGACATTACACAATGACAAAAAGAAGGAAAAAAATTACAAAAATATGAATAAAAATCTTGTCTTGTGCCATGTTTTATTTGAATGTTGTTTAATGCTGAAAAAGGTTTGTGAAGTAGGAATGTGCTCTGATTGTTTTACAATGAAAAAATTATGACAAGAGAGGTAATTCTTCCAAAAATGACACATTTTTTATTTTGATTGAACTGCAAAGCTTTAATTACTATTTCATCTGATGCTACAGGACGGACTCTTGATTTTAGATGCCAAACAAACTCACTTTTCGTACGCGTGCACTCTCATTACACTTGATCATCCTGGTCTTTCAGCATCTTCTGAAAAAATCACTTCGTTTACTGAGACTAAGCTGAAATAAATGAGTGAAAATGAGGCCGAGTGAATTGTTTCAGATCCATGAGTCAGTGTTTCTGCAGCGTGTCGATTCGGAGGGAGGAGACGCTCGTTCATCAGGCCTTCAGCCTCCGTGATCAGAAAAGAGAAATGGCCTTTTGTCTTTAATGAGATGGACCTGAGCAATCCTGATTGATTTAGACTGATCAATCGCTCTGGTTTCATTGAACACTTTAAGAGACGACGGCATGTTTGTCCAACTATTTGAAGAGCTGCTTTTGTTTTGATATGTTAGTTTCCTGTTAGTTCATGGGAGAATGTTTTGTTGTTTATGGCTTCATAACGCTGTAAAGTGGTATGAGCAGGTATGAAATGTGGTGAAATATTGTTCTAGATTCTCTATTATCTTTACTCAATCTTCCATGTTCTCGATGAGTCTCTTCTGGAGATTTTTTGGCCAGTTTCTCATATTAGATTCAACTTAAAGACCCCATGAGATCAACATGTCTGTTGGATTTAAAATTTGCTGTTTCTTTTTCAGACCAAATATATTGGTGATGCAACTTTTCCTCAATAACATGCAACTATGGCTAAATAAAAGCTAAAGACCTGTTCACACCAAGAACGATAACTACATTAGCATCCACACCAATGGACAATAACATTGTTCATTCCAAGCTTGCACTTCTGATATGTTCTGTGAATAAAATCTTTGAATGGGAAGGATTTTGATTGGCTGTCAATGTTTTTAATCATTCATGAGCTGAAAAAAAAAAAAAAAATTGCTCAAAGTGATTCCAATTATATATGTCCTCTGAGCCGTTACACTCTGCTAAAATTTTATGATTAAAGTTATCATTCTTGGTGTGAACAAACCTCAAATCCAGTTTATTATCTTGGTTGTAACTAAAGTAATCTGCTCTGCTCTGATAGTGATGTCAAAGCCAGGTCGTCAAGTGACATTATCTTCATCAAAAAGCAGAAAAATAGGCTTTATCTTAACACTTTTGTTTAAACTTTGACTTTTTCCCCTGCTCGACTGGTTTATTTTGACATTAAAATCTGCTCTACATAATCTTCTTGCAATAACCTTGTGCTGTCAGTGGGATGGTGCACGTCGGCACTTTGCACAACTGATCCTGTATCACACAGACTCACAGTTGAATTCGACTGACTGAAGTTGTGTTGATGTTTTTGGTCAGTGTAACTGCAGTGGATGGGCCGTTGACCTCCTAATCAGTCTGGTTTGATTTCACATGCTTTAAAATGAGTTCAAAACATCTCAGGATCTTCCTTCCGCTCTTGAGTTTGTCATTTCTTGTCCAGAGAACTGCTGTGGTCAGTTTGCTGGACTCACTGGTGATGATCTGGACGTTTGGCTTGTGGTTCTTCCCAGGGACTTTCAATGTTTACACCTGAATTTCAAATCACATGTAAAAAAAAAAAAAAAAAAAAATCACATTGTGTTTTAATTTATTTATATTTTGATCCTGTCATTGTGTTTCTTAGATTGAAATGTGTCTAAACTGGTGCTTCTCAAGTGTTCTCTGCTCTTCTTTTATATGTTCCTGTAATGGCTTCTATACTTTTCATGAATCTGCTCTTTAACTCAAGATCTCCATGAAGGTCCACCTTGATAACATGCAATAATACTGCAGCACAGATATAGAAACTCTAACCTCATCCCTCCTTTGCTTAATTTCTTTCCAGTAATTTCTAAAAAATGAAGTATCTTTCCTTCAGACCTGAACAAAATACAGAGATGAAGCAAAATGGTTTGTGTTGTTGGTGAAACTAAAATAACAAAAGACCTTTGAACAATTATGCTTCTGGACTCAGACTGTCACTGGTATCGATTCATGTGTAAATTTGTTTTTTTGTTTTTGCAGATTTACTACTTGTAAATAAACAGGCATTAAGGAGAGATTAAACATGTTTTTGCTAAAAAAAAAAAAAAAAAAAACTCTGGTGATTTTCTTCTGTCTTTCTGATGGTACTGTAAATACTTAATCTTTTCAGATCAGGGATTTTTAATCATTTCTGTTGAACCTGCATGATGTAAATTTAAAGAACACCACAATAAACGGGATGAACTGTAAAACATGAGTGCAAAATACACACACACACACACACACACACAATTATGCACACACATATGAACTGATTAATAATGCAAAATCTGACACTCCAGATCAACATTTAAAACAAAAAAGTCTTTATATATAAAAAATATATCCAAATGCAAAACCTAATAAAAGTAATTGTCTAGAAAAATTGCATAACCCTGTTTATGTATTTATGTAGACCTATACAGACATCTAGAGGTTATACCATGGTATTACACATGATTTTCTTTGTCTTTCCACCACTGACACTAATCTGCCCCAGTTATTTGGATTTTAAATTCCTTTGCTTTATCTTAAATGCTGCATTAATCAAAAAATATTAAAACAATGTTTTTCCTGCGGCAAAGGGGTCAAAGTTGAAATTATTTGAACCTGGAGCATCGTCCGTTGAACAGACGCCTGACTGTGAGCACTGAACTCCACTGACAGCAATGCTTTGACTCGCAAGTCATGAAAGCTTTTTTATGACTTGAAAGTTTGATGTTTATTAATTTGTCATTGGTTCTTACGCGTGTTTTAGCATGGCATGTTGATCAGTGAATAATGACTTAAATTTTGGCCAATAACTGCGTAAAATGAGTAAAAGACCGTCTTTTACTCATTGCTACTTGGAATATAGCGTTACGATGTTATATTTTTCTGTCACTTGTAGTTCAACAGCTTTAGTTTACATTATGAAAAAAAGTTATTTTTTTCCAGTATTTTGCTCCACCAAAAGAAATTCAGAGGTTTGGAACGATGTGATGAGTAAATATGACAATTTACTTATTTTTAGATTAACTATTCCTTGAAAGGCTGCAAAGTTCTTAGAACTGTGCTAGAAAGTTTTGAAATAAACACACAGAAAGCTTCCTAATTAGCAGACGTCAGTGGCAGTGTTATTTTTTCAGTGTTTCTACATGTATAAAAATTCAGCTAGCTTTTAGATGTAATTATTTCTGGCCTTGTGTGGGTGTAAGTGTGAAAAGCACATTTTAACTAGGTTCTGGCTAAATTACAGAATTACAGGTTTTCTGCCTGTCCCTCCGTCACCTCCAGCTCCAGCAGGACGCAGGACACTTCCCGCCCCTCTGCTGCTCAGGTGAGGACATCTCACAGGTGAGTGTGTGTCTGATGGAAACAGACCCAGGGTGCTTCAGTCATGGGCCAGACGGCTCTGTGGGGTTCAGTAGCACCTGTTCTCCCTCACCTTCAGCCTGACGAGAGTGATTCAGCTCTGGAAGATTTCGCGTAATGTCCTGATTTACTCATGGTTAAGTTCTTTTTCATTCTTTACTTACGGGTAAAAAGAAGAAAAAAAAATTCCGTGAACAATGATATACTGTCAGTGAACATCTCAGTGCTGTACTGAGATGTGCTATGTGCTGTACGCTTTCCTCTTAATAACAAAATAAACGCAACAAAAATGAGAGCGGTGAGAAAATGGTAGCTAAGAAAGCATCTGATCATTGTGATGTGGATATGTTTGCAGCAGCTAGTCAATGCAGTACTTTATACAATTGATTGCTTTATAGTATTCAGCTTTACAGTATTAAGTATAAAAAAAAGTTTAATTGACTATTTCAGTTAGGACTACAACTTAAGTTTGTATTATAAAGCGGCTCTCCAGTGTTTTCATGTTTTTTCTTGCGTCTGACCTCAACGGACTGAACAGAAGAAATGAACTGGAGAAGATTTACATGCGAAGACTCCTGAGAGCCACACCTACCTATTACATCATTGACCAATGGACTTTTCCGGAAAGTTCGCTTTGGCAAACTGTAATTCAAACTTATAAACAAACTTCATTTAGGCCTGATTTTGTTTGAAATGATGTAACACCAGTTTGTTCATTGATTTTGCTTGAAGTAGCCAGTGGAGTTTGGCATCAGTTACGTAAATGTGATGCGATCTGGGAAAACCAGTCGGATGTGCGATGGAATGTTTACCGTAAAGTCAAAAAATAGGTCGAAAATAATCTTTTTTTTTTTTTTTTTTTTTTTTTTTTTTTTTTTTTGTCAAAATTGGGTTTTCATTAAATTATCATTCTATAACATCTTGTCTATCATCTTTGAAAATATCTTGGCAAAATTCGCATGTTAAGTGCAGAAAAATAGCGATTTATAGTGGCAAGGCTGTCTTTCTCTAACGTTACTGTTCGAGAACACACCCAGCGGAGGTAAAAAATAAAAATAAAAAATAAAACGGCCATAGCTTTCCCTCTCTTAACACTACAAAGACAGTTCACCTATCAAAATAAACCACATAACATGTAGAATGAAGGTGTATTAATGCAAATTTCCCGCCAGTCCTGTATAAACTGCAAAATATATAACTGTATAAAATAATATATAAACTGTATAAAAGTTTTTTTTGTTTTCTAATAGCCTACAACGTTATCGTGAGAAGGCGAAGCACAAGAGAACAACGGAGCTATAATGAACACGCATGTTCTAATTATGTTTATTAGAGGTTGAATTCAAATCAAATACTACCAAACTGCCCATACTACTTCTGAATAGGATGTCTACTTCATAAAATGTATGAAAATATGGAAATATATGGTTCAGATCACTCAAATAAATGGAGGCGCCCTTAAATGGTCAGTAATGGAGCTTGGGTGTCATCTAGTGAAAAAGTTTGGTACTGCGCCCAAACAAAATCTTACTGAAAGCTCATTTTTTAAATATTTCAACCTAAAATTTGAAATGTTAAAAATTTTTTGCTTTTATTTTCTTGCAGTTTAAGAGTAAAACATGCTTTGTAATATATCATTATAAAATATAAACAATTATATTTTTACATTTTCATAAACTTTTTGTTTGTTTCACTTTCATAATTTATTTCACTTCTACAATAATCTGACAAGTGTCTTCTTTAAAACAAGACCAACCTTAGGTCTATATTCCAAAGCATTCTTGAATTACAACCATTTATGTTTGGATAGTGCATTTTCATGTCTGTACGAAAAAAGGGGGTGACAGTTATTTAAACCTGTTTTTCTCAAAATTCCGTTCCTGAAAATCAGAGCGATCAGCCGACTTCAGATAACCATAACTTTTGTTACAGACAAGTTATGAAAGAAGTAAAAACAGATTTGGAAAGGCTCGAATCCAGCTTTCATATGCTCTTGAGACCTGTGATAGGTAAAATTTCACCATGTGATGGGTTTTCGCAGATCACATCACAAATGTGCCTTTAAAAAAAAAAAAAACCTTTGAGTGACTTAAAATTTGAATGACAATACGTGATTGGATTTTGTAGTACATAAAGATCGTGTTTTGCATCCTAGCAAACTTCGCATCACGTGACCAGCTCTGATCTGGGCTCACAGAAATGTGGGCATCACTCTGATTTACATGCTCCATGCAACCTGATCCCGCCTGGACTAAGAGCATCACAGTCGGTATGTCCTTTGATTTTTCCAGTGTGTTAATCACAACCTCATGTCTCTGGCTTATGAAGCAGCTCATGATGATGCAGGCAGAGATACACTGTTCAGAATGGAATACTAGCATACTAAGTTAATATGACACTCTGTTGACTATATATATATATATATATATATATATATATATATATATAGATAGATAGATAGATAGATAGATATAAAACTCTTTTGTGCATTGAATACTGCTTCAAGTATTTTCAATGCATGCAGAAAATATGTATACTGTGTGTACTTTTTTGTGTTGTTTAGACCCCTTTTAAGAATGGTAACCTACAAATAGCAGTTTATACTAAAATAAAACGTAATTTAAGGCATTTTGGTTGTCACCATTTATATAAAAGCATATTGAATTGATATTTTTTACAATTTTGATCCTTATGCAAACAGGGATGCGGCTTCTTTCCTCAAAGGTCTTGCTTCTATTAGATGTAAATCTAAGCTCAACGTTTGGTGGTTTTATCAACAAATTCTTGAACTATAATTACTAAAAACTAAAATATAAAATGGAAAAGAAATATGCATAAAATAACAACTGCAACTACTAAAAGCATTCCTGAAACTAAACTGAAATGTGAGTTACATTTGAAAATAGTACATTTTTATATTTGAAAATGTAAAACCATCATAATCTTGATTTAACTATGGTTACCATGGTAATTTTTGTGAGGAGTCCAACACCAGCGCTTCCAAACAGTGGAACAAAACTCTTGTGAGTTTTGCTTCTCTCTTGGAGTCACTGAAGACAGATGCAGAGAAAAGCTGGTGGCCAAACTGGGGTGTATCATGAATAATTCTGCTCATCCTCTCTGCAGCACTTTGTCTTAGAGCTGCTTTAGCCACCGGCATCTTCTAGCACAATGTTTTAAGACGTGCTGCCGGGAATCTTTGCTGCCTGCTGGAATGTCTTCTCTTTCTTCTACCACAGAGTTTGCCTGCGTGTGACGGCTGGCTGATACCCGAGCCAAGAGGAATGACATTGCACAAGGACACATCATCTTATTCATGGGCCCTGTAGCATTATCATGCATATTACACACTCTCTCTTTCTATCTGCACTGTGTGCATGTGTACTACAGCACTTCATGCTTCATTTGGCGCCTGTATTTTCCCTGGTATCAATAAATGCATCCGTCTATTTATCTAAGTAGTAATTGCTTCAATATGTCAATGTTAAAATGGTTTAAAGTTGCCTAATTTTGTCTTCAATTACATTGAATTAAATTTAATGTTCATCTATGACATATTTACTATCTACATAGATAGATTTTCATTCAAAAAATTTTAAAAGATTTTTTTCAATCCAAAGCTTAAAGGGGAATTAATTGAATTTGAATAATTATAAGTCTGTGATGTAAAGATGCTCTGAGGGGAAGAAAATGTTTTTGGCTTATATAAAGGCAGTGTGCATTGCATTTTTCCACATTTTCCGTTCTTGTCTTCTCTCTGCCTTTCCCTCGCTTCGACAGATATCTTTCGATGTTGTTTCCTTTTCCTCCAATCAGGTCAAGCCCTACAGGAGCAGTGTGTCTTTCTGATGGTAGCAGGGGCGCAGGAAACATTTTCAAAATGGGGGGGACCAAATTGTAAGCAAAAGCCCAGATAGTAAGATCAGATTTCCAGATATCGGACCACCACTTCAGGCTCACCATTGGACCACCAATCATATATTAAACTTGCCTGATCATTAACCTCCTAAGCACTGGGACCATTTTAGGGATTTCCGCCTGGATTTGGCGTACCCAAATTGAAAAGCTTCCCATACCAACATACAGAGCTCTAAATACAAAATCATGATGTCATTTTACAGGAAGCCCTTTAAAGTTACATAAAACACTACTAAAAGTGATTTAAAAAAAAAAATATATATATATATATATTATATATATATATATATAGTATATATTGTATTTAGTATACCTAAATAAAAAGTCTCCCCATACCATTTACAGTGGTATAAATCCAATATCGCAGTGTTATTTTACAGAAAACCCTTTGAAAATACATAAACACTGCTGAAAGTGACAGGCGCGCCGTTGGCACGGGGGACAGGGGGGTCAGGACCCCCGCAGTTTTAAAAAGACAGAAATTGACCCCCGCACATTTGATAAGGGCTGCTTAAGTCAGTATCAAACAGGCGCGCCGTTGGCACGGGGGACAGGGGGGTCAGGACCCCCGCAGTTTTAAAAAGACAGAAATTGACCCCCGCACATTTGATAAGGGCTGCTTAAGTCAGTATCAAACAGGCGCGCCGTTGGCACGGGGGACAGGGGGGTCAGGACCCCCGCAGTTTTAAAAAGACAGAAATTGACCCCCGCATATTTGATAAGGGCTGCTTAAGTCAGTATCAAACTAAAACAGTATCAAAAAAGCTACAAACTAGCTTAGGATATTTTCTTTCAAATGAGACCATTTTCACGTTTCTGTGAGCTTTCATTCGTAAATAATCAACTGTTTTGTCGCGGATGTGCAGAACAGGAAATGCTCGAAGAAATACGCAATCTCCAAACCATCGATCAAAGCGTGCTAACGTTTTCTGAGGCCAGCGACGCACTGGGGAGAACGCACGAGAGGAGAGGACTCTGCGTTTAGTATGTATAAACTGTATTACTGCATTTACATTGCTTATACTCATTTTTGATTGAATTATTATTATTTTAAAATGTGAAAGAACAGCAACCACATTCAGTAAATGTAGATTTACTGAAATGGCAATTCTATTCAAGTTTGCATACTTGCAGACAGCTGTGCAGTGTGCAAGTAGCCTTGCCATATCCCAAAAGTATAGTTTTGACTTTTTTTTTTTTTTTTTGGTCAAATAATAGTTTATCATATTGGTTGCTGTTCTTTCACATTTAAAAATAATAATAATTCAATCAAAAATGAGTATAAGCATTGTAAATGCAGTAATACAGTTTATACATACTAAACGCAGAGTCCTCTCCTCTCGTGCGTCCTCCCCATTGCGTCGCTGGCCGAGGCAATAATCACTTTAGTTTCGCTTTCAAAGATCTCTTTTATCGATGCCATTGATGCTTTTCCGTTGCTAGATGTGATTATCGAAATCAAAACAGTCCATTAACTATAAATCCTCACGAAAACTCACAAATACTTCAGTCAAGCCAGCTCGCGCGTCAACCGGAACTGAATGTGAGAGATCAGCCTGTGTCAAATTTCAACGGCGCGCCTGGATGGTAGCAGTCAAGTCTCTCATCCGCACTTAAGGATGGAGGGGGTGTAGGATGGATTAACAAGAACCAGAGTCGTCAGCACAAGTAAAACAGACACACACCTGTGAAAGTGGATGATATTGGGCATTTCTGATGGTTTTATTTAAATGCTGTACATTAGAGTTCACCATCATGGGTTAAATTAAAATCATTTTCAATGTGAAAATAACACAATGACAAATTAACTAGAAACCTCTGCAGATTTCCACAAAATATAAACACTTGTCAAAAACCAGCACAAAAAAAAGAGAAAAATTCGTTCCTTTTTCAAATGAAGATCCACTGCCTCTCATGCCAGTTTCTCAGTCCAGTATCTTCAAAACCTATTTTATTAAATTGTGCTGTGAAGAAATTTTAACGTCAGCCTTGAATCCAAACTTTAGAAGCCTTTTAAATAGCTCTTTTAAAGCATTTAAACTTGTTACTTTCCATGAAAATAGCCAGGAAGCTGGCATGTTAAAACACCACCCAACCATATATTTGTCAGGTAGGGATATTTTAGGGCTTTTCACACTTGAAATTGTTACCCTGGGTCATTCTAAACCCCTGGTAAACGGAATCCTGGGTTATCTTTATTCACGTTTCACACTGCTCATTCCTAAACCCCGGGTAAAAGTCTTTATCTGCATATTTGCGGTGTCAGTGTCACTGACTGGACAAACGCTGCACGTTACCTTTTTAGATAAAGGCTCTAGCATTGCGCGTCCTCATATTACACATTGCTGACTAATATTAAGTTTTCTTCTGAGTGAACTTTTCGATCTATAAAGGTAAGAATGACGGTCTCTTCTTCACTTTCCATCGACATTTGACATTTTTACTATCATACGCAGAAACGACTGTGCATCGCGCGGTGTTTCCGTGTCTGCCCAAAGCGCGTGAATATAAGGCACGCGATTGGTTGTCGATTGCTAAGCATCTAGTTGTAACATTCGAACACCGCATCGTTTCACATTGTACAAGTTTGGCACCGCAAAGCAGTGCTGCTCCAGAGCAGGGTTTCAGCCCTTTTGTGTGGTGTTGTCAAAAAAAACAAAAAAAAAACAAGGCCACTAATGCTTTTGACTGACTGGCATTGCTTTGCTCTTAAAGGGTTAGTTCACCCAAAAATGAAAATAATGTCATTTATTTCTCACCCTCATGTCGTTCCACACCCGTAAGACCTTCGTTCATCTTCGGAACACAAATTAAGATATTGTTGATGAAATCCGATGGCTCAGTGAGGCCTCCATTGCCAGCAATGTTACTGCACCTCTCAAGATCCATAAAGGTACTAAAAACATATTTGAAACAGTTCATGTGAGTTCAGTGGTTCTATCTTAAGATTATAAAGTGATAAGAATACTTTCAACCATATCTGTATGGGCCGATTTCAAAACACTGCTTCATGAAGCTTCTGAGCTTTATGAATCTTTTGTTTCGAATTAGTGATTCGGATCTCCTATCAAACAGCTAAACTGCTGAAATCACGTGACTTTGATTGAGCTCCGATTCACTGATTCGATTTGTAAAGCTCTGAACGACATGAGGGTGAGTAATAAATGACATTATTTTCATTTTTGGGTGAACTAACCCTTTAATGCTAATGCTTGATTTGATGATCAGCACAAGTCTACACTAATATTTGTCCATAGTACAAGCATCTTGTTCATGTTCTCACATGGTTTCTCAGCCTCCAGCGTCTGGAGGTGTTCTGGTGTGGTGCTGCTCTCCAGAGTGCTGAATGTCTGCTTGGTTCTTTCACCAACCCAAACCCACTCTGACTCCAGGCATTAAGCTGAACTCTGTAGACCGTAGAGAAGAGTATTCATCCCTATGAAGTTATTTGTATCACCCTAAGTTATTGCCAAGTATCATCACAACTTAATGATATTCATTGATGGTGTTGGTCTTGCATCATTTCGTCATTGATGGCATTAGTGATTTGTTCTTACTCAAACACACTCATTTTATCAACCAGGTGCCTTGTAAATGTGACTATTTCTAGGCAGTCTGGTGAACCCTGACTCTTGGAAGTTGCGCAAGGTAACCAATTAGATTTGAACTACCATTTTTGTGTGCCATATGCATCAGAGGTCCATGAACAGATCGTGGGTGGTCCGTGGGCCAAAAGGGTCTCAGGTGTTGGATGGCATAATCAAACACAATATTCTCAGGATCCCAGGCAGACCACCCACCTAATACACTCAAAAATACAGTGAGTGGAACCAAACAATTCGGATGTGCTTTTTTGTTTGTTTGTTTGTTTGTTTGTTTGCAGAAAGTTTTCCCTTCTACAACCAAGGGCAACTCGCATATGATGAGAATCTGTGCCCATCGAATAAGCAATATTTTCTTCTCATCTGTATTCTGCAGGGTAGAATAGTATGTTTTGAATTAAAATGTATTCTGGGTTAAATTAGCAAAATGTCTTATATTCTTCATCAATCTGACATTAGCAGTTTCGGAGGTGGTTGCTATTATTTAGTGAATGAGTTCACCAAGAAATTAAATATGTCATCATTTACTCTACTTTTTATTTCTCACAAAAGAAATTAGATTGCAGAATGTTTGACATCAATAAAGAGACATGCAAGAACCAATGACATTTGATGAACCAATGATTACATTACATTAACAAGAACCTGTTACATTAAATGTCATTGGTCATTGGTCTCTTCGTTGACATTTGAACCTGGTGGGATGTGCCTTTATATCATCTGAAATGAACATGATTGTAAAAGACATTTGAGAACTACAATGGAGGGAAATATTCACGTTTCTGGCATAAGGCTATCGTGTTTTTTTTTGTTTTGTTTTTGTGTGTGTGTGTGTGTGTGTGTGTGTGAGTGTGTGTGTGTGTGTGTGTGTGTTTTTGTGATACCTTTATGGTTTTTTAACCTCTTGTGTTCCACAGAAGGAAGTCAGTTTGGAAAGACATGAGGTTGAGTACATGACAGAATTTTTATTTTGGGCTGAATTACTTCTTTACGTAACCTCATCTGCCCTGCATACACTGTTAACCCTAACACTCAAAATAAATAATTGGTTTGAGTAGGACAAACTTAAATTAAGCAAATTAGTTGTCAAATCAACTTTTATGAGTATTTATCATTTTCTTTTTCTTTTTCTTTCAAGTTCACAGAACATATATTTTTTAAGTAAACTGAACTGTTTCATTGTTTTGAGTTTTATTAACTTATTTCTTTTAATTTAGACAAACTTAAGTTGAACTGAAACTGGGCTGGGATTTCTATTTCCCACCATGCTTTGCCCATGACACTTGAAAGGGAGAGTAAATGCTAAAATTAGGTGTTATATAATGTTTTTTGTGCAAGATTAATGTTAAGTGGGAGATTTAGTAGTGATTAATGTTTTGTTATGCTAATTTAGAAGAGTTTCTGTGGGTTTTTGTAGAGTTACCATCATGGTGACTAGTGTTGCATGTGGCTTGGTTTGAGAGCAAGTATATTAAATGTTTTATATTGCTGTACTCATTCAGCAAGCAATGCTATTGTTAACATGTTAGCAAATTAGCAAGTTAACATTTTCTGAATTAGCTTGACACTAATAAAAATGTTTACATTGAGGTTACATGATCGTTTTAAGTTTAATTTTAAGTTTAAGTCTAATTCATAGTACACTCAAATATTTTAAGTTAAGAACAATTAAAATATATGAGTTAAAAATAAAATTCTGCTAGTTCTGTTTACTTAAACTTTGAATTTCTTAACTTAAAAATTTTGAGGCAACTGATCCCCTCAATATTTTTGAGTTTTGCCAACTTATTCAGTTTTACAGTGTAGTGATAATGTAACAGTATTCTCTCCTGAGTTGCACAGCCTCTCAAAGCTGGACTGCCAAAACCCAGTGCTGGGGAACAGGCAGATTTTCAACACCAATATCAATGGGCCATTCCCATTGGATGAGTAACGCTCATATGCTCTGCCAGAGCCTGGTGAGTGATTCCCTGGATGAAGATGGCATGGAGAGAGCCAGAGGAGAGCAGCACGTCTGATTGTGTTCTTCTGGTCACCTGTGTTCACCTGACCCTGTGTCGGCTAATTTTCTTCCGTTCTGCTGATCCTGCTTTACCTTGTCAAGCATTAAATCTTAAACTCTTCAACTCAAGATCTGTTCCAAAACCTGTGTATGTAAGAAGCATTTTTAAGATGCTACCTTTTGGAAACAGACTTGATGTCAGAAGTGCAAGCATGATGATGGATATGATTGGGCGGAAATCCAATTTGGTTTTCAAATGTGACTTTTCACACTGTCATTTTGATCAAGTGATAAAATTGGATCAGTTTGTTCAATATCTAAAATTAGTTAAATTGGCAAAATATATTGAAATCAGTTGTGAGTCAAGTCTCTCTGTGTACCTGTGGAGTGCTATTTGTATGGTGCACTATTTTATTCAAGTTGCTGTTTGTAGATGTAGTGACTTGCGTTCCATGACAGTCAGGATGTACACTTAGAAGGTAGTTGTCTATGTATGCAGTAGGTAGGCTTTGGAACGGAACCATTGTTGAGCTGTTTCAAATGACCTGCAGATAAGCTCACAATATGCTTGGCAACATTACAGATGAGAAACAAGCTCTGTGTGTTTAATTAATTATAAGAAGGCAGTCGGGCCAAGAATCACATATCTGACCGAGACAGAAGTCCTGATAGGCCCAGATCCGCTTTAGAATCCCATTGTTCTATTTCAACATGAGAATCTGTCTCTTTTTTTTTCAGTTTCCTTTCGACGCCTCTCACTCTGTGCATTTGTTGACTGCAGAATACTAAAAGTATGTTAGTATGCCTTTACAAACACAACCATTGACAACAGACAGACCAGATATGCTGTATAGTGTATATATACTATGTATGCATAATATGCGAATTGTCTGTATGCATACCCAGATGACCTTCTACATTTGATTTAAAGTGCAGAATACAACAATGGTATACTATATTCCACAATTCAGTGTGCTTAACGTTTCCTTCTCTTTCCAGTGTTATGAATGAACTGCATGGAAGTGATATCCTTCTGAGACCCAAGCATAGACTTTTGTCCACTGTAGTGGGCATTATATTTTAGCAAATTTCTCTGACTCCGTATGTGGCACAGTTTTAAGTCTGAATGTCCTGTAAAGAGCACATTCAGGGCTTTTCAGAGATACCAAATGTTTGGAGGTTTCACCACAACTTCCTCTCCTTGGTCTTTAAAAATGATTGGCATTGATTGAATTATCAAATTTAGCACTCTTGTGGAAATATGATAATATTTTGTAATTATCATTTAAATCTGACTAATTTTCAAATTGTTTTTTATAAATCAACATCTCAGGAAATTGTTATGGGGTATCAAATCAGAATACGACTTTTTGTTACGAAAAAGGGCTTTGATTTCATACATGTCCACTGTAGAGGACACTAGGACTTACATCATGGCATATCAGGCATTTTGGAGACACAAAAGTGAATAGTGCAAGAAATTATATATCAATATTCCTATGAAATATTAGATATTCTTATGAAAATAATCCCATTATTACACTTCTTTTTTCATGACATGTTGCCCCAAGAACACATTAATATGCAAATTAGATACAATGTATAGATGCATTGTATAGAATGGGATTAACCATTTATGGCCATTTTAGACACATATCACATAAAGTAAAATAAAATATTAAAGGTGCCATAGATTTTTTATTATACCATGTTTTAACTGCCTATTTTGGGGGGGGGTTAAAAATACCTTTAAATGCTCGCGCTCCCCGCCCCCAAGCTCGCGACTCCATTAAACATTGCGTAAATACTACAGAAGTTGTTCACACAGCAAATATAATTCTCAAAATGGATCTTTACAAACTGTTCGTGATGCAGCATATCAGATCACGTAAGTATGGCATGTATTTTGTGGATGTTTGCTAAAATTCGATTCTGAATGAGTTTGATAGTGTGCTGCGCGGCTAATGTGGCTAAAGCTACACACTCTTGCGTTTATGAATTATACAGACTGCAAGCATTTTCGGGTTAAAAATGAAAATAACGACATGGCTCTGATCTCAGTGAATACAGTAAGAAATAATAGTAACTCTAACCACATTTAACAGTACATTAGCAACATGTTAACAAAACATTTAGAAAGACAATTTTCAAATATCACTAAATATATCATGATATCATGGATCATGAACAGTTATTATCGATCCATCTGCCATTTTTTGTTATTGTCCTTGCTTGCTTGTTTCACAATACCTGCAGAACGTCATCAGATTCGGCTGTGCAGCTCCACGACGTTAATACTGGCTTGCCTTGAACATGGGCTGGTATATGCAAATTTTGGGGGCGTAAATAATAATGATCCCGACTGTTACGTAACAGTTGGTGTTATGTTGGGATTCGCCCTTTTTTCCGTGGTGTTTTTCACGCACGAGATTTACATATGAAGGAGAAAACAATGGTGTTTGAGGCTCACTGTATGTCATTTCCATGTACAGAGCTCTTATTATTCAATTATGCCAAGGTAAATTCAATTTTCAATTCTATGGCACCTTTAAATGATTCTGTTATATCTTTCATAACATAGTTGAGAATCATCTTTATACAATGTTTGGTGAAAGAAAATCCTGAAACCTAAAAAAAGATTAATGAAAAAAAAAAAAAAAAATCAATTGTTTTTGCCTATACAGGTGCTGGTCATATAATTAGAATATCATCAAAAAGTTGATTTATTTCAGTAATTCCATTCAAAAAGTGAAACTTGTATATTATATGCATTCATTACACACAGACTGATATATTTCAAATGTTTATTTCTTTTAATTTTGATGATTATAACTGACAACTAAGGAAAATCCCAAATTCAGTATCTCAGAAAATTAGAATATTGTGAAAAGGTTCAATATTGAAGACACCTGGTGCCACACTCTAATCAGCTAATTAACTCAAAACACCTGCAAAGGCCTTTAAATGGTCTCTCAGTCTAGTTCTGTAGGCTACACAATCATGGGGAAGACTGCTGACTTTACAGTTGTCCAAAAGACGACCATTGACACCTTGCACAAGGAGGGCAAGACACAAAAGGTCATTGCAAAAGAGGCTGGCTGTTCACAGAGCTCTGTGTCCAAGCACATTAATAGAGAGGTGAAGGGAAGGAAAAGATGTGGTAGAAAAAAGTATACAAGCAATAGGGATAACCGCACCCTGGAGAGGATTGTGAAACAAAACCCATTCAAAAATGTGGGGGAGATTCACAAAGAGTGGACTGCAGCTGGAGTCAGTGCTTCAAGAACCACTACGCACAGACGTATGCAAGACATGGGTTTCAGCTGTCGCATTCCTTGTGTCAAGCCACTCTTGAACAACAGACAGCGTCAGAAGCGTCTCGCCTGGGCTAAAGACAAAAAGGACTGGACTGCTGCTGAGTGGTCCAAAGTTATGTTCTCTGATGAAAGTAAATTTTGCATTTCCTTTGGAAATCAGGGTCCCAGAGTCTGGAGGAAGAGAGGAGAGGCACACAATCCACGTTGCTTGAGGTCCAGTGTAAAGTTTCCACAGTCAGTGATGGTTTGGGGTGCCATGTCATCTGCTGGTGTTGGTCCACTGTGTTTTCTGAGGTCCAAGGTCAACGCAGCCGTATACCAGGAAGTTTTAGAGCACTTCATGCTTCCTGCTGCTGACCAACTTTATGGAGATGCAGATTTCATTTTCCAACAGGACTTGGCACCCGCACACAGTGCCAAATCTACCAGTACCTGGTTTAAGGACCATGGTATCCCTGTTCTTAATTGGCCAGCAAACTCGCCTGACCTTAACCCCATAGAAAATCTATGGGGTATTGTGAAAAGGAAGATGCGATATGCCAGACCCAACAATGCAGAAGAGCTGAAGGCCACTATCAGAGCAACCTGGGCTCTTATAACACCTGAGCAGTGCCACAGACTGATCGACTCCATGCCACGCCGCATTGCTGCAGTAATTCAGGCAAAAGGAGCCCCAACTAAGTATTGAGTGCTGTACATGCTCATACTTTTCATGTTCATACTTTTCAGTTGGCCAAGATTTCTAAAAATCCTTTCTTTGTATTGGTCTTAAGTAATATTCTAATTTTCTGAGATACTGAATTTGGGATTTTCCTTAGTTGTCAGTTATAATCATCAAAATTAAAAGAAATAAACATTTGAAATATATCAGTCTGTGTGTAATGAATGAATATAATATACAAGTTTCACTTTTTGAATGGAATTAGTGAAATAAATCAACTTTTCGATGATATTCTAATTATATGACCAGCACCTGTACATGTCTTTTCATGCCTTTTTTTTTTATTTATTTTTTTTTATAAAAATCAGTCCTGATGTCCACTACAGTGGACGTAGCATAACAAATAAATAAAATATCTTTTTTCAAAAAATGTTTTTTCCATTTGTTCCTTATGCTCCAAACAATGTAATGTATTTTTTAAATGATTAATTACTGGAAATAATTATCGGACACCACTTATGATTATAAAGTTTCACTGACTATTCTTTATAAAAATAGTAGGCATTATCCAGTATATACAGTAGTGTGCAGTATTGAGTATGTATATTCCGCACACATGCTGTATCTCCTGTTTTCCTCAGGCCATGTGTCTTATTAATGATAGGGGCGGAAAGAAGCCACACTTTTCATTAACCTTCAGGATTCATAATTCACAAGCTCATGTTCTTCCTGCCTTCGTTTAATGTTCTTCTCTGCCAGCCGTCACAGATACTGATGACTTCCTGTAACTGTTCCTACTTAAAGTAGCCAATCAGTGTTGACATGATGTACTTCTCTTGCAGCTCCAGCATGATTAGTCACGTGGCATTTACGACTCAAAGTTTTGTGATCCCATCATGTGCAAAGATGGACTTCTGCGGGTCCTGCGGCAGCCGATCAACTGAGTTGTGAATATATAATGACAGTATTTGCTTTTTATGGTGAACCATTCCTTTTAATCAAAGCTAGAATATAACACAATGTAGGAAAAAGATAAAGATACAAGACTGTATACTTAAATGTGTACTTTTTGAGATAATGAACTACTTAATGCCACAAAGCATTGGAAATCAATTAATCAAATCAGTAATAACAATACAGTAATATTCAATTGACAATCAGTATTACCAGTGTGTGTGTATAGATATATTTTATAAGGAAGACTGATCTGATTGTGTTGTTCATAATGCTCTGAGAATGTGGGGTCACTATTATTTTTCCTGTGTTTCCATGGTAACACAGACTTCTGATATAGTGTATAGAGGATTGTGGGTAATGTAGCTCATATTCTGTCTATGTTGAAGGGTTTATACATTATCCCTAAAAACAGTTTCTTCATGGAGATGAATAGTATGTCTTCCAGAACTGTTGTTGCTCTCAAAACTCGGTACACTGTGTATGAACCTGAAAACTTTTTTCAATGCTCAGATCTTTCATCATTGTGGATTTTCATCTTTTGTTGTGTAAAGTGAATCTCAATGCTGACTCATTCTGAAGCTTTTCGAAGCAGTATCACATCAAGGATTCAGGTGATACTGTAGTTCCTGAAGGTCACTTTAAAGCAGTGTGGAGCTTGAGAGGGAGATGGACAGCATGTTACTTTTGCAGAAAGCTTAACTTGGCACTTTCTACTAAAAAGCTATAGAATTGTATCAATAGTCACACAAAGTTATCTTTATTTTCAAAAATTGTTTAATGTGAGGAGGTGCTTAACCTTGCACTTCTGTTCGTATTGTTCATTAAACTTGGGAGGTTGGAATCATTATATATGTGTATACTGTATGTATGTGTATATACTGTATGTGTGTGTGTGTGTGTGTGTGTGTGCATGTGCGTGTGTGTGTGTTCATTTTACAAGGTTGGCAATTTTTGCAGTACTGTTATCAAACGTTTCATTATGTATGAACAGCTTAAAACCCTGATATGTGCTTTCATTATTTTCTAGCAATAAACATAACTGAATGGGTATCATGGTTTACAACCAGCCTAATTTCAGCTATCACTCAGAGGCAAGCTACTTTTAGACCGAACATTGGTTTTCAAATAACTGGATTTCAATCATCAAAATTGTAATCTTGCTGTATACGTTGAATAGGCCAAGTTCAACAATTGGGTTTCCTTGAAGTAAAAACTCCATTAATTTTCTCCTTAGAGAAATTGATTTTAAGGATAGCCTTACTGTGAGCTGGGTGTTATTTGATAGTATTTATTTCTGTTGAAGCCATTAGCCTGCATTATATTAACTTAAATAATCTTTTTTTTTTATTTTTTAAAACTACATTACCCATGATGCTACAGAAAATTCCACCAATCAGAGAGTCGAAACAAGCAAAATGTGCCAAAAGAGCTCTTTAGCCCTGCCCACTCCCATGAAGCACTGTGAATGATGTAATCGAGTCGGTCTCCCTACACTCTAAAAATATTTAAATATTTCAATATGCCTGTTTTTTACTTTTGTCTTTTTGTCCGTTTTTTAAATACTTTTTTTGCTTCAAATCAAGTTTGTAATGTTGTGATTCACCTCATAGCTGATTGGCTTGGTTCATGGCTTATAACGCTTTAACAAAGACTTCCTGAAAATCCCTATGGGAAAAATGAATGGAAAGTACTGGAAAATACTGAAAGTGGGTTTTTGTTACTGGGTGAAGATCTCCTATATGCCCCTTATGCCAATATCCAATATCTCTGTGATAGGTAGGTTTTGGTTGATTCTTATGAAAAGATTTACTTTTAGGGTTCTTTGTTTGTTTGTTTTTTAAATGTAGTTCCAAACGTAGGTTCGGGAGGAGCCTAAACATTCAGTCCTGTCAATCATCATTACGAGCGTATATAAGCAGCAGTCACTGTGTCATCCCAGCGACAATTCTTCCAGCATCCCTCCTCCTCCCCATCTCCTCCTCTATTTCTCTTATTCTCCCTCTACGCAGTACTGTTATAGGGGGTGTTTAACTCGGAGCTCAAGCCGAGCCTCGGGTTCGAGCCTCCTTCGAGGACAGCAAGCCAAATTTGTTTTTCCATTAACCGTTCAGACTGAATGGGCAGGCGAATTTGTGAATCAATGACTAACTTTAAAAACCAATCTGTACCCCATTCATGTAAAGTGCCACCTTGTGTTTTCATTTACTTCATCCGTTTTGAATATTTCATTAACCATATTGTGGATTTTCTCATTTTCTCTTACTGCAGAATAAGACTTCACTAGGCCTTCAAAAAGCTGTCAGACTCCACCCTGGTGCTGCATCCTTCTGATCTAAAGAGAGAGAGAGATGCAGAGGACAATGCAGGACAAACTGCATGGAACATCTTGGTCTCCATGGTAACATGTTTCTGCTGTATATGCTGTGTTTTAAACAAACGCAGCACGAAAGCCATAAAAGACTGTTTACTGTATAATCAGCATGATGCCCTAGTAAATAAGAGAAACATCCACATAAAATCACTGCATGCATTTTCTCATTATAGAGAGTTTTCTGTCTCTCTTTTACCATCTCCTGTATCTCTCTCCTCTTTGTGAACATCAGAGGTCTATTTGTCCAAAGTCCATGCGGACATGGATATTAATGTTGTTGTGTGTGTTGAAATGTTTTGGACGCAGGTGTTCAGAGGAGCAGTAGCAGGTGTGAATTGGGCTTGTTTTTCTCTTGTTCTCATTTCTTTCTCAATCCTCCTCCATCTTTCATGCTGCTGAACTGGAAGGATGGATGTTGGTTCAAATGCAAGCGTCACTCTGAATCTCTCGCTGTCTTCCTCTGGTGCTCCCGCTGTCACATCGAACAGGCCCAGCAGGTCTGTTGCGCCCCATTTGCTCTACAGATGTTTCTGGGTCAATAGCTTGACCATGTTTAACATGACTGTACACTCGCTTTCATCACGTGTTACTATGGAAACACACCCTCCTGTCTGTGTTGATTCATCATGGATCAGGTTTTTGTCTTTCTGGCCATTTATCTTAATGTCAAAATAATTTAGGAACAAGCTCAAATAATGACTACACTGAAAAACATCTTGTTTTGATGTACTTGTTTTTCAGTGAAAATATGAAAATCACCATGAGATATTAAGAATTATTTTCAGAGAATATATCTTGAAAATTACATCTTATACCCATTGAGTTTTTTTTTTTTTTTTACTTTTTGTAGATTGATAATGCTGTTTCATGTATTCTGACTTATTTACACTGTTAAAGAGTTGGATTCTCATGGATTCTCATGCTAAACATGGCCAAAGTTTCAAAACACGAGTTGGACGAATGACGGAGTATTTCTGTGCCAAAAATTCTCATCTTTTTTTTTCGAGTATGGGCCTGAGTGACGTAAACAGGGGCGGAATTCCTTGTACGGGCACTTCTCCCGGAAGGGCGCGCGCGCACACGTCGACCAGAGCGAGAGAACAAGTGCACGCCCATCAACGAGCGTTCGGGTTTACAGAAGTCGTCGGCAGCGCTGCACAGGTCACAGGACTTCACGAAATCAACAATGTCACCAAAGAAGTTTGTTTTTGGTTGTGAGGGAAAGATAACCTTGCTTCCCAAAGAACCCAGCGTTAAGTAGAGCTGAGATTTTTGTGCTCACGCAATACATTGATGCGCTCTCAACATTTGTTATTAAAATAACCATAGAAACTGATAGTTGCAATCACTTTTTTATTGGTTAAAATGAATGGAGAATATCTCGTGTTTTTCCGAGGCTGCTCGAGCCCTCAGGATTGGCGCTTATGGTTTCATAAACAAGGCCTAGTTCCACGCTGGATTTACAGATTACGTTTGAAACTGAAAGATGGAGCGGTCACAGCGATAATGATCCCGGTCATGAGTCGGAACTGCAGGTGGTGAGTAAAACTGCTTCAAATGTCTGTTTTGTTGGCAATAGGCGCCTAAGTGCATATAATGTAAACAACACGAACGTAGTGAATTCATAAATTCATTATTCATCATTCACTATATGCTATATTCATTATAGTGATTCAAAAGTTATCCAGGGATAATGCGATGGTGTATTGTGTGTGTTCAAATACATTTGTTTAGCTGGCCATTGATAGCTTGCAGTCGATCTCTACACAAAAGCTGCGCGTGCTCGTGATAGATCGTCACTCTATCTCCGCTCACGTCACGCCTCCAGGAGCTCGGCTGTTTTCGGAAATACTCGGTACAGCGTATGTATCTTTTATAATTATGATAAAACTAAAGGCTTTTTGGAGATATGAAGGATGCACTACTACTCTATAGGTACTCAAGATTAACATGAGATTGGCAGAAACTGTGTGTGATACCCCCTCTTTAAAGAGAAATATAAAGCTGGATCTTTAAAGCAAAAGTACTTTGCCCTGACAGAAGGAAAAAGTTAATTTGAAAAATATACCTCTGTTAATAGGATTCACATCTGTGTCTGTAACTTTTAGTCAGCATCTAAACTTGAGAACACAGGTGAATACTGAACAGATTAATCTAAACTTAATCTTGAATTTTTCTTATAGAAATTCTGTAGACTGTTTTGACAAATTTTTTGTATTATAGACTTTCAGTACAGCTGTGGCAGATATTGTCTTGCATTAGTTTGGTTACTTTATTTGCTGAGAATGGTTATATATTATTTACCCACCAGTGTTTCCCAACCTTTTTTTTTTTTTTCCTTTTTTTGCCAGGGCAATTTTGATAAGTAAAAAATCCCACGGCACAGGTATGAACACAATAAGGTAATATATAGGTAGCTATATGATGTTGGTGATGATGATGATAAAACAACAAATTTGCATATCGTTGCTGTCGGGTGGAAACCTTGTCTTTTTTAAATAATTAAACACCGTGTCATCAAAGTTGGTATTGTGGCTTTATATATGTAAAACACGTGCATGTGTCATTATAATAGCCTATTAACATTTTATGAAAATCAAGCTCAGATGGAGTTGCAAGGTTTTTGACCAACGAATATGACAGACATATTTTGTCTGTCACTGGAACAGTGCATCTCTTCTTCACTCTTCAAAAAAAAGAAAAAAGAAAAAAAGACAGTTTCTTGTGTAAAGAAAACGCTGTACTTATTCAAACATCAGGTCCCATTCAGTCAGTTCGATGTTATGTCGATACTGACGTAATGGGGTCTCGCTTGGGAGCCCAATCACCTCCAAGTTGTACAAAACGAGCCATCTCTCTCTGGCTGGTGGGAAGGCGCATTCAGTGGTGTGTGTGTGACAGCGCGCTGGCACAGGACAGTGCGGCACTCATCCCTGCACACTTCAGCTGAAAGAGCAGTTCCTAAAAGAGCAAGCACGGGCGTTCAGCGTCTTTTTCAATGTCTTTTCGCCCGTGTGTTTCTGGATGTGGTCGTTTCCTGACCTCATCTGACGGCCACGATCGCTGTCTCACATGCCTGGGCAAACAGCATGCTGAGTCAACGCTCGTGGATGGTACATGCCCTCATTGCGAGGGCATGTCCATGTTGGCATTGCGGTCGTGACTCTCCTTCTTTAATACAGAGGTACGAGTCCCCTCTGTTGCTACCCAGCCGCCCGCGGCTTCTAAAGCTGCTGGTCTGGTTAGCACTCTGGGAAATCTGAGGGTCACAGTGGGAGCTTCTTCGTCGGGTCCGCCCCCACGAACCTCCCACTCCTCTAGCACGCCACGTGCCGTCGAGTTGCCGTCTGCTGCTGCGGGACCCTCTGCGGAGGTTCCTCGCATCACTTTCAGTGCTCCAGATGAGGATCAGATGTCAATCGCTGCATCGGAGAGTGGGCTTTTGGACTCTGAAGAGGATGAGGAAGCCGAACTTCCGCCCTCCGGGGTGGTCGTTCAGGCTGAATCGGATTCAGAGTTAACGCCCATGCTTGCCCGGGCCGCCGCGGGCATCGGGCTCGAGTGGAACCCTCCACCGTGTCCCGTGCGCTCGCGGTTGGATGATTGGTTTCTGGGTGCGGGGCGTGGTTCTCAGCCACGTTCCGCCCCAGTGCCTTTCTTCCCGGAGGTGCACGAGGAGGTTCAGAAGATGTGGAAGGCACCTTTTACTGCCAGAAACCGTTCTTCTGCCTCCTCCACTCTCACTACCCTCGATGGTGGGGCCGCCAAGGGTTACGTGGACATTCCACAGGTGGAGTGTGCGATTGCGGTGCACTTGTGCCTGCAGTCTGCTGCCACCTGGCGGAATCGTCCGCGCCTCCTATCCAAGACGAGTAAGACGACGGCAGCTCTCGCTGCTAAGGCTTACTCTGCCGCTGGACAGGCGGCCTCCTCCCTTCACACCATGGCCATCTTGCAGGTCCATCAGGCGAAAGCTCTGAAAGAGCTGCACGAGGGTAGTTCTGAGCCAGGGCTACTGCAAGAACTGCGCACCACAGCTGTGCCCTGGGTCAGACGATGTCCACCCTGGTGGTCCAGGAGTGCCATCTCTGGCTAGACCTGGCCGAAATGAAGGACGCCGACAAAGTTCGCTTTCTCGACGCCCCCATTTCCCAGGCCGGCCTCTTCGGCGACACTGTCAAAGACTTTGCCTAGCAGTTCTCGGCAGTACAAAAGCAGACGGAGGCCATAAAACACATCTTGCCCCAGCGTGATGTTGCCACCAATCCGCCTCAGGCTGGCCCCCAACCTGCTCGTCGTCGAGGGCGTCCTCCTGCGGCTGCACAGGCTCCCGGGAAATCGGAACCTTCCCATCCTCCCTGAGCCTCCTGCAGGAAGGCGAAGCAGCCCGTCCAGGCCACTAAGCCCTCGAAGAAGAAAACTCCAAAGCGGCCCTGAGACGGGTGGCCCAGAGACGTTTACGTGGACCGAACGCAGAGCTTCAGAAGCTCTGAGCAGCTCTTTGTTTGCTTTGGAGGTCAGCAGAAGGGAAAGGCTGTCTCCAAACAGAGGTTGGCCCACTGGATAGTGGATGCCATCACCCTGGCGTACCAGTCCCAAGGCAAGCTGTGCCCCCTCGGGTTGAGAGCTCACTCCACTTGGGGTGTTGTTTCCTCCTGGGCGTTGGCGCACGGCGCCTCTGTAGCAGACATCTGCAGAGCTGCAGGCTGAGTGACACCAAACACATTCGCGAGATTTTATAATCTCCGAGTGGACCCGATGTCCTCCCGTGTGCTGTCTACACGTAGATAGCCACGGGTTTTCGCTTGCTTGTGCCATTTCCCTCGGACGAGGGAATACGAGCACTTTTTCTGCTCCTCAGTTCAGTTCCCCAGATGGTGAACCCTGTGGAGTTCCTCCTGCATCCTGCGGCAGTCAGATGCGGCAGAGACGTCCGACGCCAGGTCCAGTACTCGTGTGCGTGCCCGGTTGGTCAGCCCTTGTACTGGGCTAGATGTCCATATGATGTGATTCCCTGCGGGTAATCCCATATGTGTTTGTCCACGGTACGGTTTCCCTGATGGTAAACCCATGTCTTTCCTTGGGCGGCTCTGCTCTGCCCTATCTCTGTTCCGTAGTGTTCCTCCCTGGTTAGGTAGGTCCTACCTCAGAGATTTTCATATGCGTTACTGCCCCACGGGTCAGTCCATATGTGTCTTCCACACGCCACCTCCCTTCGGGCAGGGTATGGTCTCCGTAGCTTTCCCCTCCTTTGGACTGGGAATGCTTTCCTGGCGTTTTGGTCATGGCTGAGAAAATGTGGGAATCAAGTCCCGAAGCACTCTTCCCCGGGGGTAAGGAACAGCAGCTTCCACCATCCCCTGAGTAACGTCCTGTCCGCTCCATCCCACTGGTATGGATAACTTCTTCAAGCTTACTCCGGACGCTGGAAGGTTACGACTCTGTGGTTGCACCTGTATTGGGCATGCTACGGCTTGCCAGCATCTGCTTCCCTAACACTCGTAACGTGGTTCAGTGGCTATGGTGTTTTCCATTGGGCCCCATTATGTCAGTATGGACGTAACGTAGAACGTGACTGACTGAATGGAGGGAACGGAGACGTTACGTCACCGCTGAATGGCCGGGTACCTATCTCGGCTCCTCAGCAAAATATGAATGGAAGTGAGTATGCCGGTCCTATTTATACCCGGGGGTGTGGCCCAGTCTGTACATCTCACTGGCCAATTCCCATTGGCTCGTTTTGTACCACTTGGAGGTGATTGGGCTCCCAAGCGAGACCCCATTACGTCAGTATCGACATAACGTCTCGGGTTACAATAGTAACCTAGGTTGCACTGCAAACAAGCAGAGATCTCCAAACTGCGTGCAGCACTTCATTCCGATATAGGCGGGGCAGAGTTATGAGGTTTTACTGACAGTTTGAAGGTCCAATAGAGTTACGAGGTTTAGTTAATCGCTTTTAAATAATTTTCATTGGTTAATTTTTTTTAAAACCCACATAAGCGTAAAGGATGACCGGTAGCATTGATTTTAAAAAATAAAATAAAACAAAAATGATGAAATATAGAGATACAAGGTTTCCATCTGACAGCGACTATACTGTATTCTTGATTGTATTGCATTTATTTTATTCCATTTATTTCTTTTTTGGCATTTGGTAATTTTCCATGGCACACCTGACAACCTGTCACGGCACGGCACAGTGGTTGGGAAATACCACGGTTGGTCTGAATACTCGATTCTGATTGGCTGGAAGGTGTGCCTTATGTGGCAGAGAAACAAGCGCACAGCTTTCTTTTGAATTATCAATTTCAATAAGTAAAGCAGAAGCTAAAGCCCAAATCTGGATGAAAATTATGGAAAAGTGGCAGAGTCGTTGCGATGCAGAGGAGAAAGGGAGACATTTATACAGCATACAATGAAAGGTTGGGACAGGGAGGGACTGGAAGGGAAGAAATAATTTTACTAGGCTAAAGGTTAGAGACTGGGGGTAAATAAGTACTTATATATTATAGGTAAGCATCAGGAACGTGTGAATTTTGCAATAGTATTAATTCTGTCGAACATTTGGTGTTTGAATGTCAGAAGTATGAGAGTGAAAGGATAAAGATGAAAGAAGGCATAAGAAGATTGGGGGTTCAAGGGAATTCACTTAAGGAACTACTGGGAAAAACATCAAATGACATTTGTAGGCCTACATATTTATTTAGTTTCCTAAAGGACATGGGTCTGGCAGATAGTTTACAGCTCTGCAAAAAAGGGGAAAGAGGAAGGAGGAAAAAGAAAAGGGAGAAAAAGTAAGGGAAAAAAAGGGGGATTATATATATATTTTTTTTTTAAGTTATTGTTGTTAAATAATTTTTTCATTTATTTATTTAGTCTACCTTTATAGATATGTAGTAATGGCGGTAACGCACCATTTAAATAGACATTCCGTAAACGGCAAAGATGAACATTAGTTCACACACACACACACACACACACACACATATATATATATATATATATATATATACAGTATCAAAGGTGAGTACATGCCTCACATTTCAGCAACCATTTTATTATATGTTCTCAAGGGACAATACTATAGAAATGAAAATTGGATATACTTTAGAGTAGACAATGTGCTGCTTGTATAGCAGTACAGATTTACTGTCCTCTGAAAATAACTTAACA
Source organism: Mylopharyngodon piceus (assembly GCA_039654765.1). Classification (NCBI taxonomy): domain Eukaryota; kingdom Metazoa; phylum Chordata; class Actinopteri; order Cypriniformes; family Xenocyprididae; genus Mylopharyngodon; species Mylopharyngodon piceus. The sequence goes on along the minus strand of CM077460.1, from coordinate 1,925,912 downwards.
TACAGCCATTATTGTCTAAATAACTGGCAACAAAAGTGAGTACACCCTAAGTGAACATGTCAAAACTGTGTCCAAAGTGTCAATATTTTGTGTGAGCACCATTGTTATTTAGCACTGCCTTAATCCTCCTGGGCATGGAATTCACCAGAGCTGCACAGGTTGTTGCTGGGATCCTCTTCCACTTCTCCATAATGACATCACGGAGCTGCTGGATGTTAGACACATGGCGCTTCTCCACCTTCCGCTTGAGGATGCCCCACAGGTGCTCAAAAGGGTTCAGGTCTGGAGACATGCTTGGCCACTCCATCACCTTCAGCTTCCTCAGCAAGGCAGTTGTCATCTTGGCGGTGTGTTTGGGGTCATTATCATGCCGTTCAGCCCAGTTTCTGAAGGGAGGGCATCATGTTCTGCTTCAGAATGTCACAGTACATGTTGGAATCCATGTTTCCCTCAATGAAGCAGAGCTCCCCAGTACCATCAGCACTCATGCAGCCCCAGACCATGATGCTACCACCACCATGCTTGACTGTAGGCAAGACACAATTTTCTTGGTACTTCTCACCAGGGCGTCGCCACACATGCTGGACACCATCTGAGCCAAACAAATTTATCTTAGTCTCATCAGACCACAGGACATGGTTCCAGTAATTCATGCTCTTGGACAGGTTGTCTTCAGCAAACTGTTTGCGGGCTTTCTTGTGAGTCAGCTTCAGAAGAGGCTTACTTCTTGGACGATGGCCATGCAAACCAACTTGTTGCAGTGTGCGGCGTATGGTCTGAGCACTGACAAGGTGACCTTCCGCTTCTGCAACCTCTAAATCAATGCTGGCAGCACTCATGCATCTGTTTTTTGAAGCCAGCTTCTGCACCTGATGCACAGCACAAGGTCTCAACTTCTTTGGCCTGTTCCAAGTGGAACCCGTCTTGGAAAACCTCTCTCTATGACCCTGGCCACTGTACTGTAACTCAGTTTCATGGTGTTACCGATCTTCTTATAGCCTAGGCCATCTTTGTGGAGTGCAACAATTCTAATTCTCAAATCCTCAGAGAGTTCTTTGTCATGAGGTGCCAGTGATCAGTATGAGAGAATTGTACTCAAAGCACCAAATTTTAACTGCTGCAATACAAGATCCACACATTTGTATGGTCCTGTCAAGCAGACAAAAACATGAACATGATGAATAGGACATGTGGCTTTGCATGGTTAAACAACATACAACTGTTATCACTTAGGGTGTACTCACTTTTGTTGCCAGCTATTTTGACAATATTGGCTGTATGTTAAGTTATTTTCAGAGGACAGTAAATCTATACTGTTATACAAGCAGCACATTGACTATTCTAAAATATATCCAAGTTTCATTTCTATAGTATTGTCCCTTGAGAAGATATACTAAAATGGTTGCTGAAATGTGAGGGGTGTACTCACTTTTGTGAGATACTGTATATATGTAACGGAGTTTAAAAATATGTTATTTAAATTCAGCATAAATTGGGAAAACTCACCATTGGCTGTTGTGCCACTCGCGTTGTGCACATATTGCGGGGCGGAGCTATGTAATCAGCAGAGCCGCATATCTCGTCCTGCTGACCTCTCATGCAACATCGATGCACTGTATTCTGATCAGCCATTTGGTGCTGTTTGTCCCAGTTGTGTCTTGTCCTAGGCCCAGTAAAGCAACTTTGAGTGACCATCCACCTGATCTCAGCCTGAATTATTCCATCCAACACACACACACACACACACACACACACATATATATATATATATATATATATATTATTTAAATTGTTACTCCCTTTAGTTATTATTTAGGAATAAATGTAAAAATGCATAAAAACACAAACTTTATGAAATTTATACTTGGATTTAATAAATAGAACATTACATAGTGTAAAAATACAAAATAGAATTGTATTAGGTCTCTCTTTTTTATGTAATGTTTATTTAACCAGGAAAATTAAGTGGGGACATAAATTTACATTTGAGATAGATATATATATATATATATATATATATATATATATATATTTATATATATATATATATATATATATATATATATATATAAATGAGGACTTTGCCTCCTCATTTTAAAACACCACAGCACACCACTGATATATTGATGCGCTGTTTTCATTGAAGCGTCACTCGGAGATCACGCTGTGCACGCACATAGAAACATTCAGGAGCACAGAAACTTATCAACACTGCCCCACAAATTTTATTAATAAAATACCTTCGCTACTGAATCACTACTTTATACTTCTCAGCAACGAGGGGTAACCTTGCTGGTTTTGAAGTAATTAAACTCAACTTCACTGTTAATAGAGAGAGACGCTGAACAGATGCAGGTAATTCACACATGCATCTCTCATCTCTCTCTTTCTCTCTCGATAATGAATTCAAATAAATGCTAAAATTCATTCATTCATATAAATGTAATCATACGCATTATTTTATCTCTGTGTGTGATTCAAAGCGGACAGAATGCTTGATCTGACGAGCCGTAACTGACAGAATTAACAGTCATTTTTACCCTTCCAGCCAAATATTACACTTTAAGTAATAATATAACAGCTTTAAGTTGTCAGTGCTGGCAAATGACCATAGTATAAGCAGGACAATCCACAGCTTGCTGTGCATTAAACAATTTGAATGCACTCCGCTTTGCGTCGGGTGGTTGTTTGCCTCCACGTCGTGCATTAAAATAGTTTAATGCACAGCTAGCCATGGATTATCCCTTACTTAACACTTTTAGTCTTTCTCCCCATCCCTCTGAACACACACACAGAGGGAGCATCTAATGTTCTCAATTTGTTTCATAAAATGAAACTTTTTGATTGAATTTTGCATCTTTTAGAGACTTGTTGCAAATTACATACATTTACAGCCAATTTTCTTTCTTCCCCAGAGGCTCTATTGTGTGTTTGCTAGACCTCAAAGATAATTACAGGTTATATCATAAGGAATATTCGACAATTGTTCTTTTCAGAATAAGCTTTATTCAGCTTTAGAGTTCATTGCATACAATGAAAGTAAATGGTGATTGAATCTGCCAAGCTCCAAAGAAGAAGAAGCTCCAAGCACCATATTAAAGTTGATTCATGCACTATATTCCGGATCTTATAAAGTCAAACCATAATGTTACGAGACACAAGAACCGATGGTGTTCAGCACCGCTTATGTCCGTTCATCACACAAAGCCTTCGTATAGCTTTAGAAGATAAGTTGGAATATAGTGATAAGCTGTATGGAAGATTTTATGAAAGTTTTGTTGTGCTTTTTTGCAGATCTGGAGCTTGACAGCGTCTGTCCAAATTTATCTTCATTGCATGAAAACGAGCAGCATGAAAAAGAAAGGCGTACAGGTTCAGAACGACATGAAGGTCAGTAAATAATGAGAGAATTTTCTTTTTTTGGATGAACTAACCTTTAAAAAGCGATGGAAAAACTATTTTCATACCTGCAGAATAACTCATGCCACAGTCGATAATAGAGCTTAAATAATAGATCGCAGCCAAATATATATAATGTATGATGAGTGCTAATGACTGAGCTTTATGAGGCACTTTGTCATGATGTTTGGTTAGACATACACTGCTATATGATAATTAAATCTTTTCTTAATGAAAGCATTTATAATGCATCTGGTGGTTTCTGTTCATTATCAACAGTGAGATATTCTGGACATATTCCAGCTCTTGTGAGAAGTTCAAGAAGTTTATGATGGTTTTTAAAGTCCCCCGTGGTGAAAATCAAGTTTTTAATGTTGTTTATATGTCTATGTGGTCTTTTTAATATGCTTTAAGACTAAACATGTGCAAATTCATCAGTCAACACCATTGCTGAGTATTTTCTCTTTAAAACTACAGTGATCTAAAGAGTCTCAAAAATGTGGTTTGAAATAGCTGGTGTTTCTTACATCACAAACTACCTTGTAACCAATTACGTCAGCGTGCCGGTGGGCTTTAGCATATCATTAAATATGATTGCTCTGAAGCAGTGGAGTCTCAAGAGGAGCCAGGTTATCCCAGTATATTTTTCTGTTGATATGAAAAATCAGGTAGATTTAGCAATATAGTGGGTGTATGATGTATATTACGATGTTATGATGAACTATATGCCTTTCTCCACTGACGTTCTGAGTTGTTCAAAGCGTTTCTAAGGATACTGATTGTTAGAATGCAGCTGTCTGACTGAGGTGGCAAATGGAAACATGAGATACGTCCCGATTCGCGTACTTGTGCACCATTCCATGACTTTTTAAAGTATGAATAGTGCGAGTAGTTTGTTCACACAGAAAATTCCAAAAAGAAAAAGTGCGCTTTAAATACCTGGATGATGCACTAAATTAAAAGAAAAAAACGAAGTGTGGAATGTTGGACACTTTATGCACTCAACTGTCACAGCTTTAATTACGTAGTGGAGGGGGAGGGGCTATTAGACTTCGATGTTGAATGGCAAAATAAGCTTATAACATTCATACACTACATGGATAAGTACATAGTGCATAAGTACATAGTGTATAAGTGTATAGTGTTAGTGTATAGTGCATCATTTGGGACGCAACTATGGTTTGTGTAACATTAGCAACACATTATTAGCTGTTTGATAACGTAGTCAAGCAAAAGGCCAATCATATTAATTACCGTTATGTGTCCGACGTTGTAAAGAGCAATACCATTGTGCAGCGTTTACCTCAGTAAGTTGACCGAGTGGATCTCTGAGCTAGTGTAAGTGAGTGGAGGCTGGGCTAATTAGCATATTCATGGATCGGCGTATACTAAATGAAGCAAGGGTGTAAAGTTACATTCAAGCTATTTTAAGGCATGAAGAATTTTTTTTTCACAGGAAAAAACATTTAAAAATGTAATTTTGGTGATCAAAGATGATTTTTAAGGGATTGGAAGATAGGAAGAGATGTTAGTATGTACAATAGTAAAATATAGGTTAAAGTTTATCCAGTATTAACAGTTGAAGTTTGGTACTTTTAATTCTTATCCCATGTTAGATTAAATTGGTGGTAGATTATTTGTAGCCTCAGTGCTCTCAGTCATCAGTCGAGCACAGGCACTCCAACCCCTGTAATGTGTGGCAGCAGCAGCATGAGACATCTCGGGAGAATGACCAAGCAGACACAGAGCAAGTGTGGTACATGGCATTCTCAACTTTATTCAGGAAGAAGGGTCATATTTATAGGTCAAACAACAATCTCCAGCATGTCTTGAGGATCCAATCATACTACTTAAATCAAACCTTACCATATATGGCATTTCAAGAAATATAATAACAAGTAAGAAATGTATGCGCGCAACTGTGTGTGTGTCTTTAACTCTTGGTTGCGTGCGAGTGTGTCAGTGTGTCCAAGGACTACTTCTTGTTTTGTCTATGCGTGTCCATGATGTGCACATAACATAATGGAAAAAGGTTTCCCAAGGCAGTGTTGCACAAAGAAAGTCAAAAAGTGAAGCCCAAGAAATAAGAAAATATTAACACCCCACTATAATCAAATCTGAAGTGCAACAGGTTATTAAATATTATTCAAAAAATTCAGCTCATATATATATATGCTCTACATCGTCTCCTCTAGTGTTATTTGTACTGAACGAAAACTCTTGACTCATTTGAGTCTTTTTATTTCTTCTGAGGAATTATATGAGAAACATCTGAGACAGAAGTGATAGTTGAATAAAATATAAGACAGAGATCTGATATCATTTACATTCACTTGAAACATAATTGAAAGTAGTAAACAGCTGATGTATGACTATTTTGAAATTACCACCATTATCCAATAACTGCTTTATTTCCTTCTCCTGTCAGTTCCAAAATTCTTTTCACCTATAAAACCCCTGTTTTGCACAATATTTATTCATTTCATTTCCATGATTTTGTGTATGTCTTATTTGGTGTTTTTGAGTTCTAAATTTCACATAACATTATTACATCAACCATCCTGCTCTTTAGATATTGATATCTGCATCGACTTTTGAAAAAACTATAATCGTCCATCACTAGTCAGGTGACGCATCAGGTTTAGAGCCACTATTGAAAGCCTTCCTAATTGGCTGAGGAAAAAAATCCAAACCTTGTGTTTCTGCTACCAGCCTGCAACAAGATTCGATCTGTGCTAGATATCTGTGAACAAAAATCATAATTGGTTAAGTGCAAACGCGTTCTAGGTTTCCTGAGTTAGAGTATAAAAGCGCAACCTGAGAGCAATAAAGTTTTCCTCTGGGATGTACAGATATTTATAAGCACAATGCTTTTTGACTTTACACTGTTCTCCGTCAGCATTACAGGGGTCTAATGCTGGAGACGGTTCATCTGTAGGCAGATAGAGAAGAGAAGAAGAGAAGAGGATTGTGTCAAACACAGCAGCAGATGGTGAACAGCATCAAAAGACCCGCTGGGCTGCACTGCTGTCATCAGAGATCAGAGGCCACGACACTGACCAAACGCCATAAGTGAAGAGCATAAAGAGTCAAACAAAGCTCATTTTCTGAGATGTGCAGATGGAGGGTCAGAATCTGGCGTAGATGCCATGAAAACATGGACCCAACTGTCAAATAGAGACTTCCTGCAGGAAATTGTACCATGACACCAAGCAAGCCGTCAGCTGGTTCCATGAACACATTTGTGACATCTGCAGTGGCCTGTACAGTCTGCAGATCTCAGACCAGTAAAATATTGTTGAAAATGGAATGATGTAATCTGTCATCAAAATGTATTAACCTGCTCCTCCTCTCAAACTGTTTTGTTTGAACTCACTTCATCAAGTCTTCTTATTTTTCAACCCCTCAGTTATGGTATGTACCCACTGTCCACTGATCCAGTCAATTCCTAATTCATAAAATCAAGTGCTACTCTCTATTTTTCTTGTTAAATATTCTATTTCACTCTGAAATATGTCAGACAGGATTGTAAATTATACAACCCGAATTCCGGAAATGTTGGGACGTTTTTTAAATTTGAATAAAATGAAAACTAAAAGACTTTCAAATCACATGAGCCAATATTTTATTCACAATAGAACACCACAAGGTGTCACTGTGGCCTCAACGCTTGCTCTCGCCTACTCTGAGCTCGATTGCTATGTCTGAGGTAAACTACGCCCTCCTCATTACCTTACGGACAAAGAAATGTAGAAATACATAAATGTAAAAATAAAGAAATGTAGAAATGAACAAATGTAGAAATGAACAAATATGGAAATAAATAAATGTGGAAATAAATAAAAATCTAAATGAAATAAATGTGGAAATAAATAAAAATCTAAATGTATAAATAATTATTTATTTATTTATTTTTTTGCTTTTCTGTGTATATTTATTTATTTATTTATTTTTGCTTTTTTTTTTTTTACATTTCTTTATATATTTATTTATGTATTTATTTATTTTTAATTTTGGCAGGCTTGGGATTCCATAGAATTCAGCACCCGGACTCTTCTACGACGAAGCCATGCTGTTGTAATAACTGCAGTATGTGGTTTTGCATTGTCCTGAAATACACAAGGCTTTCCCTGAAATAGACGTCGTCTGGAGGGGAGCATATGTTGCTCTAAAAACTTTATATACCTTTCAGCATTCATAGTGCCTTCCAAAACATGCAAGCTGCCCATACCGTATGCACTTATGCACCCCCATACCATCAGAGATGCTGGCTTTTGAACTGAATGCTGATAACACGCTGGAAGGTCTCCCTTCTCTTTAGCCCGGAGGACACGGCGTCCGTGATTTCCAACAAGAATGTCAAATTTGGACTTTCTGACCATAGAACACTTTTCCATTTTGAAACAGTCCATTTTAAATGAGCCTTGGCCCACAGGACACGACGGCGCTTCTGGACCATGTTCACATATGGCTTCCTTTTGGCACGATAGAGCTTTAGTTGACATCTGCAGATGGCACGGCGGATTGTGTTTACTGACAGTGGTTTCTGGAAGAATTCCTGGGCCCATTTAGTAATGTCATTGACACAATCATGCCGATGAGTGATGCAGTGTCGTCTGAGTGTGCATTTGTGTGCATTTACTCACGGAATTTGCATAAATCCAACCAATTAGATGAGAGCTTGCCAGATTAAGTAAGTGCTTTCCATTTTTGTTTGCAATATGCATTGTATGGTTAGTGAATGAACTGTGGGCGGTGCATCTGATACAGAGACAATGAGACAATTATTTTGTTATTTATTGTGTCTGCTGGGAGATTGTTAAAGTGTGGGGGAAAATATAGTGAAAAGAGCAGGAAGTGTTGATAGGATTATCTTGTGTTTGGTGTAGTTTTCTCACATGCATTCAAATTCCCATTCATATACTCTAAGACAGCCAAAGAGTAAAAGCTTCAGCTGTTGTCTCACCATACACATCCAATCTCTTAAATGGGCAAATGTTTTGTTTTAGTCCTTGTAATTCCTGTTCATTCTGAACTGTCATAAAAATCATGAACACAAAACTATTTGGTGTAAACTTAGGTTTTCCATTTTTGAATTTGGCAGCAGGTCTGGTTTTCTGTCAGTTCTTGACACACATTTATCTGAGTTGTTTAAAAAATGCTCTTTTTTTAAACATCAGAAAAATGCAAAATAAAGAGAGAAGATGACAATAAAAGGGCAAAGGCCAGAGGGAGGGCGTGATACTGCAGACAAGACAAGCATGCAATAATACATTTTTCTGTTGGTGTATATATAAATAATATAAATGTATTTTGTGCACATAAATATATCACTCATAAACACAACTTTCATGTACACGCATGCAGACATGTTGTTGAGCAGAGGTTTATAGTTCTCAAGGTGTTCCACAGTGAGCACGTCAAAATGTATAATGAAAGGAGACAGATTGAGGTCATTTTGACTCTCTCTTTGTTTCCAAGGGTTTGAGGGAAGAAATAGACACACTGAAGCATGAAAAAATCAGTATGACTAACAGAAAGAGAGTGACAAGATTTGTGTGTGTTTGAGATTGTGCGAAGGATGGGTTTGGGATGTGTTTGCGTGCGTCTTGGCAGTGAATGTGTTCACTTGGGAGAACATGCAAACACACTTAGATCTGTTATAACACATATTTTATGTTATTATTCATCTTTTACCTCCTCGTGCCAAAAGTATCTGCAAAAATCAAGCATAACACTTTTCTATTCTGTCACACGTTTTAGAAAAATGTCCACATATTTTTCACAATATCCAGTGTTGTTCTCTAACGGCACCTTATGTGATAACTGCGCTGGAGAAAAATCATGTTTTGAATCAGTATTTTTGTCGTGTTTTGCAGTGATAATGTCTGCTAACACTTTGCAATAACGTTTCATTTGATAACAATGAACAATACAGCAATTTAATAACTAACAATAACATTAACATCAACATTTAACAATACATTTTTCAAATTAGATGTTGTATCTGCTAAGTGCACTGTGAACTGACACAATGAACAATTGCATTTTTATTAACTAACATTAGCAAATATTAATAAATTCTGATTGCTCATAGTTTGTTCATGTTAGCTAATGCAACAAATAACTAACAAATGAGACCTTATTGTAAAGTTTTACCAAGTATCTATAATGTGCAACATTTTGTTGTCTAATGCTTAACTGTCAGCCCAGAAACACCTAAACAGGGGTGCAGAAGTAAATACTTAGCCAGTTCATTGCAAATGCACAGTTCTGTTATGACAGTTACACACTTCAGTACTCAAGGGGGGTGATAGTTTCCTTCAAATTTCTGTCATTAAACCTGAGGTAGTGTTAATATTCACATAGCTGCTATAACAGTCATTTGACAGTAGAAATCTCAAACTGAGAACATATGATGTTGAATTTATTATTAGTAACATTTTTTTTTCACCAACAGGCAAACCTCGCTCGCATGATTGTGAGATATTGTAGGAAACATCTGAAGGATCTACACTGCCTTCAAAAGTCATCTAGATGAAGTGTCAGTAGACATGCACAAATTGATGCCTTTCCTTGTATTGTCTGAGAATGTATTTCTGCATGTTTCTTACACAGCAGGTGTGCTTCATTTTTATTTTACATTTTACTTGACCAACAGCAACCTCCAACTGTCTCCATTTTTTTTTTCTCTCTCTTTCTTCTCTCTGTCTGTCACATTCGATCTGTGTTTGCACAGATGGAGGGGTTTGGGGTCCAGACTGCTGCTTTACTCAGTCGGTTAACATCGACTGTTCCTCCCTGACAGTGTGTCAATACTCACCAATTTACAAGCACATTAAAAATCGACCCCAGATAAAAGGCAATTTCTGCTGTTCTGCTAGAAATACATTTGAGCAGAGAAAGAAACAAAAAAGGCAAAATGTCTTGAGTGAAATAACAGTCTTGTTTTTGTCTTAAGTTTTTTTTTATAAACTAGCATCAACTGTTTTGTTTGACAGATTTCTTTCTCATTTGTGTATGCTGACTGAACATCACTGCAAATCCAAAGACTATGACTATAAAACCTAGTGAGATGCCTATATAGGCAGCATTTTAAGGTACCATCCTGTAGGTGCAATGTCGATAGATGCAGATGCACTTCTTAATTATTAGCAAGAGAACATCTTGAGGTCAAATTGAAACATGCATTCATAGCAAAGGAAAACTGAGAATGCAGTGTAACAAGCTCAGTGAAAACAGTTATCCAAGATGGTTGATGAGGCGATTGTCACTTATACTAAAAATAAGAAGTGCACTATTTTACACAATATTTAAATGTATAAAATACATTAGTGTTATTATAGTTAACAAAAACCATGTTTCATTACTTGAAATAAAATAATATAAATATAAAAAACTTAAACTAAATAAAAATTAAATGTTGTCTTGGCAGCTAGCTGAAATAAAATATGTTTAATTTGATGCAGTAAAATAACAAACTAAAACTGAAATACAAATGAATAAAAACTATATAGAAAACTATAAAACTATATAAAAACACAACAAAATTACTACAATTAAAATAAAAACAAAATATAAAATAAAAACTAATTCAAAATATTAATAAAAACTATAATAGTATCTCAATGAATCACACTGGTATACATGCCATTGCCACATGACCTTCATTTCAGGCCTTCGCCAGAATTTATAATTATCACAAAACTTTCAATATTTTGTTGTATGAATATCTGAACATGCAATATATCAAAAGAAAGAACAGAGCCTCTGCTTTTAAACAAACAAAAAATATTCTAGCTTCATGCATTTTTTTTTTATCAACACTTGAATGTGGGTAAGTTTCATAAAAAAGCAACATTTTGAACAAAAAGGTGAGAAAATGTCATTTTTGTCAAAGACTTTGTCCGGATCGGATTCAGAGTGATGATTAAAAAAAATGTGTTCTGGTTGTGTACTGCATATTTTGGCAATGTGGTAAGTAGGTCATTCGGGCATTCGATGTAAAAAATCGTCATACTCTGCTCAGTATACATAATGCATAGTGCAAAAATAAGGAGTCAAGTAAATCTCAAGACCTCCCAATACGCAACTGACACCTTCATATGTGGCCTTCAGGATGCCTGAGAGGAAGTCAGTGCTTTGCATGACCTCAATATTGCCTTTAGAAGGAGATGAGAGAATGTTTTCTGTGATGATTTATTGATCTGAATTTATATAATGAATTTTATATCTATATCAATATGTTTATAATGATTAATTCATTTACAACCGTGTTAATTATGCATGCGTCATGGGGGAAGGGTCTTGTCGTTAGGGGCAACGTTTTTGCAATGATCAGATGTGTTGGGGGTTGATGGAGTCTCTAAAGTGTGTGTGTGTGTGTGTGTGTGTGATGATTAATTTATTGCTCCTGAACCCTTGAGACCTCCGCTAGTCAGAGTAGACGAGACTTAGTCAAATAAAGAACAACTCAGGAAGATGAATTTCTCCTCAAAGAACAAACAGTTGCAGGACTGTAGTATGAGTCTCTGTGTTGGTGGATATTCAGTCATTCTGTGATTAGTTTTGATGATGGAAAGCCACATTCTAGACAGGTTGTAATTTTGGTCACAAGTCTCTCAGGGTGTATGGGCCATAGTGTTTTGTTGGACCACTTGTATTACCATGGTTTCTTTGAAGTATTTTGTAAGTAACTCATACATATAAAGCTAGTATTACCGTTTGACTCTTAAGGCCAGTTATACTAAACAGGGCAAATTAGCGTGAGAGTGCAATCCCATTAAAGCGCCGATGTGAGTGGAAAGTTCTGTGCGTGATCTACTGACAATGTGCACATTAAAGAACACAGACGCAGCCGGATCATTTCCATAATGACCAACGCAATCTACCAAGAGCAGCGCAAATTAGCGCAAATATGTTTTTTGGGCTTTAAATAATAGCGGCAATTGCCAGTAAATTGACTAGCACAAACCTTAGTAAATCACCTTGCATGATTCATTTAAATACTTTTCTCCCATAAATTTAACATCTGAAAGGGAAACTCCTACAAATGCATATGCAATAAGGCCAGCTTCAAAAATAACTGTCCACGCCTTTTCAGCACTAATTTTTCATTGCGTGTCTTTAGTAAATCCTTAAAGTAGTGTTTTAACGCCAAAAGAGGGTTTCCGCTGGCGCAAGCTGGCCCTTAGTGTAATGTTTTACCTGGTGGCCACTAGTTCCACATGTTCTTCATCGAAAGACAGTTTACCAGTCACAACAAACACAAATATCTATACAGCGTATGCTTATACAACTGCAGTTATACAGTGACTCTCTGCTCTGCATGTTCAGGGAAATAATGGTAGATCATGTATCATTTTCTCTTTGAGTATCATACAGGTAGCAGCTCCATAAGAGACCAGGAACAACATGATCTGGCAAAAGAAAAAAGATTTTTAAAGATGAAGTTTGTAAGAATAGTGCGATTCATGAGAAAATGAATGTGCCTTGTATTTTAAATATTTTTTTTTGTTGTTGTTGTTTTAAAGAGACTGTCTCGAGATTGAGCGTTCTGTTGCATTCATTTGTAAATTAAATTAAACCTAAATTAAACCTTTTACCTTTGGGGATTTAAGACAAGTTATTTTAACTTTGAGAGGATATTTATGATGGTTTTTAAGGACATTCTTTTCAGGAATTCAAATCCTTCTTACGTTTTGTCTTTAGAACAGTCTTAAGAAAAAATGTTCAGAACATTTTCAAGAAATGTTTTGGCAATACAAAATAATCTTAATTTTATTCTTAAGTTAAAAAATATGGCAGTTAAGAAGAATTTTATTCGTAAAGGATTAGTTCACTTCCAAATGAAAATTACCCCTTTACTCACCTTCAAGCCATCCTAGGTGTATATGACTTTCTTCTTTCTGATGAACACAATCGCAGATATTTTAATAAATATCCTGACGCATCCGAGGTGAGCTTGATAATGGCAGTAAACAGGGGTCACGAGTATGAGCTGAAGAAAGTGCTTCCATCCACATCCATCCATCATAAACATGTACTCCACACGGCTCCGGGGGGTTAATAAAGGCCTTCTGAAGCGAAGCGATGCGTTTGTGTAAAAAAAAAAAAAAATACATATTTAGCAAGTTATGAAGTAAAATATCTAGCTTCCGCCAGACTGCCTTGTCACGAAGTTATGAAGAAAGTGTAAACTGGCATTGCGTCAGTTACACTTTTTCCGTAAGTTGAATAGGGAAGGTGTGGGACATAGCGTAAACTTTTTGAACTGCAAGAGTTTTGCACTTTCTTCGTAAGTTGAATACAGAAGGCGGTCTGGCGGTAGCTAGATATTTTACTTCATAACTTATTAAATATGGATATTTTTTTTACACAAACGCATCGCTTCGCTTCAGAAGGCGATTCTTTATTAACCCCCACAGAGCCGTGTGGAGTACACGTTTATGGTGGATGGATGTGGATGGAAGCACTTTCTTTAGCTCATACTCGTGACCTCTGTTCACTGCCATTATAAAGCTCGAATGCATCAGGATATTTATTAAAATATCTGCGATTGTGTTCATCAGAAAGAAGAAAGTCATACACCTAGGATGGCTTGAGGGTGAGTAAAGCTTGGGCTAATGTTCATTTGAAAGTGAACTAATCCTTTAAGAATGTTTCATGAAACCGGCCCCTGGCTTAAATGAAACTGTCTGTTATTTAAATGTGTAAACAGTAAAATACATAGCGATCAAATCACACATATATGTATAAAGAAACTCATTTTAATTCAGAAGTCGAGGCAAAATAAAGTAGCTTGAGTGACTCTGCAGCATGACAAAAATACAAACAGGATGTCTGTCAATTGGATAATTTTAGATATAACTTGAATATTTTGGCCAAAAGTTATGGTTGGTTTAGACTCTTTGGGTCATACAGAGTTCAGTGATGTCCAGTGTTCTATGGTCAGTGATTGCCTTTCCACCATTTTTAAATTTTGTCCTAAAATGGTGTCTGAGAAGTGTAGGGTCATTAAATTTAAAAAAAAAAATCTGTATTTTTTTTTTTTTTCTTTTTTTTTTCTTTTACAGTTTTCATCAGATCTTTCCAAAATTTGTCTCAGGTCATCTTCAGACTGTGCTGGCCAAAAGCTATTAAAAGCTTTTCGATGTACCAAACCATTCACATGTAATGCATCAATGAATTCAACACGATGAAACCAGACTGGATCTGAGGTTGTATTTCAGAAATGCTTTGGCGAACTGACATGAAATTTATACACGTGCCTTGAGCACAATGTTCTGAAAATTGCAAAGCAATTTGTGCCACCTATTGGTCAAAAGTCATACGCATTTGTAACTTTACTTTTCTAAAATTTGCTGGGATACTTTTTCCTATTAAATTTACTTGTAACGTTTATGACACTGAAGTGTTCTGCCCTGTAATTACTGCTTGCAGCGATATTATTCTGATTAGTTCTGATTGGCTGCCAGCCAGATCACTCTCAATCATCTCTCTCTCCTTTATTCTCTTCTCTTTTTCTGTTTGTGTGCATCTTTCATCAGTCTCCTTGTATCATGTAATGTATGACATGATACATCCTGCAGATGTCTGTAGCATTGTCACAGAGAGAAGTTTAAGTAGTAGTTTTTTTTGTTTGTTTGTTTGTTTTTGCAGAGTGGAACTCTGGAGGAGTTTTAATGATTCATTAATTTTACTACATTTGACTTTTATCAAGTTCTTCTGCTGTTCAGAAAAATTATCTGTCAGTCTTCCTCATTACTCTGAATGGATGACCAAGTTTCTGATCAGTGATGTGTAAATGTTGACGGTCATGTGTTGATGTTCATCTGTGTGATGACAGAAAGCTGAAAAAGTTCAGAACAAATCCTTTCTGCTGTTTAGTTTAAATAAACACTTTTTTTGCATATGAAGCTTTGACTTTGAAAGTTACAGCAAGTTTCATAGTACATTGATCTCGTTTATCTGAAAACATAAAGGAACGTTTTGTTCCTTGTGATATGAGCTCTTTAAAGTTAAATAGCTGTACATTATTACTTTGAGTAGAGTAGTCAAGTCATAGTGTCCTCATGTCTAGTTAGGTGTGTGTGTGTGTGTGTGTGTGTGTGTATGTGAGAGAGAGAGAGAGAGAGCAGGTTAAAACCATCTGAGTGTGTGTGTGTTTGAAAGAGATAACTTTGACAGCGTAAGGTTATGTGGAAGGGCAGAGCTCATCTGAAGATGAAACCCCTTTGATCACCATACAAAGCAGAGGATACTCAGAGTCAGCAGTGTGTGTGTGTGTGTGTGTGTGTGTGTGTGTGTGTGTGTGTGTAAGAGAAAGCACTCTTGATCTGAATTCCAGAACATGTGGAATGCAACATAAGCATGTGTTATGGAAATTTTTGTCGCTTTCTGGGTTTGTTCTACTGGTCAAGTTTGGAATAATTAAGATTTTTTTAAAGGGGGGTCTAATGCCACACTATATTGCCAAAAGCATTAGGACACCCCTCCAAATCATTGTATTCAGGTGTTCCAATCACTTCCATGGCCACAGGTGTATAAAATCAAGCACCCAGGCATGCAAACTGCTTCTACAAACATTTGTGAAAGAATGGGTCGCTCTCAGGAGCTCAGTGAATTCAAGCGTGGTACTGTGATAGGTTGCCACCTGTGCAGTAAGTCCATTCGTGAAATTTCCTCACTACTAAATATTCCACGGTCAACTGTTAGTGGTATCATAACAAAGTGGAAGCAACTGGGAACAACAGCAACTCAGCCATGAAGTGGTAGGCCAGGTAAAATCACAGAGCGGCGTCAGCGCATGCTGAGGCGCACAGTGCACAGAAGTCGCCAACTTTCTGCAGAGTCAATAGCTACAGACCTCCAAACTTCGTGTGGCCTTCAGATTAGCTCAAGAACAGTGCGTAGAGAGCTTCATGGAATGGGTTTCCATGGCCGAGCAGCTGCATCCAAGCCTTACATCACCAAGTGCAATGCAAAGCGTCAGATGCAGTGGTGTAAAGCACGCCGCCACTGGACTCTAGAGCAGTGGAGACGTGTTCTCTGGAGTGACGAATCACACTTCTCTGTCTGGCAATCCGATGGACGAGTCTGGGTTTGGCGGTTGCCAGGAGAACAGTACTTGTCTGACTGCATTGTGCCAAGTGTAAAGTTTGGTGGAGGGGGGATTATGGTGTGGGGTTGTTTTTCAGGGGTTGGGCTTGGCCCCTTAGTTCCAGTGAAAGGAACTCTTAATGCTTCAGCGTACCAAGACATTTTGGACAATTTCATGCTCCTAACTTTGTGGGAACAGTTTGGGGATGGCCCCTTCCTGTTCCAACATGATTGCGCACAAATGCGCTTCTAGAACCTCACAAATGCGCTTCTAGAAGAATGGTCAAAAATTTCCATAAACACACTCCTAAACCTTGTGGAAAGCCTTCCCAGAAGAGTTGAAGCTGTTATAGCTGCAAAGGGTGGGCCAACTCCATATTAAACCCTACGGATTAAGAATGGGATGTCATTAAAGTTCATGTGCACGTAAAGGCAGGCGTCCCAAAACTTTTGGCAATATAGTGTATTTCATGCATTCTGACTTATTTACACTGTTAAAGAGTTGGATTCTCATGCTAAACATGGCCAAAGTTTAAAAAAAAGAGTTGGACGTATAACGGAGTATTTCTGTGCCAAAAATACTAATAAAGGGTGTAATAAAGGGCGGAATTCCTTGTACAGACACTTCTCCTGGAAGAGCGCATGTGCACACATCAACCAGAGCGAGAGAGCAAGAGCATGCCCATCAACGCGCTTCGTTCGGCTTTACGGAAGTCATTGGCAGCCCTGCACAGGACTTGCACAAAAAAGATTTGCCACTTTGTTTTTAGACTATACAAAATCAACAATGTCACCAATGAAGTGTGTTTTTTGTTGAGGGAAAGATAACCTTGCTTCCCAAAGAACGTAGCATTAAGTTGAGCTGAGAGATTTGTGCTCACTCATTACATTGATGTGCTCTCAATATTTGTTATTAAAATAACCATAGAAACCGCCTTAAATTAACTATCAAAATAAGGACAAAGTCGTGTCTGATAGTTGCAATCAATTTTTTATTGGTTAAAATGAATGGAGAATATCTCGTTTTTTTTCCGTGGCTGCTCGAGCCCTCAGGATTGGCGTTTGTGGTTTTATAAACAAGGCCCAGTTCAACGCTGGATTTACAGATCGTTTGAAACTGAAAGATGAAGCGGTCACAGCGATAATGATCCCGGTCATGAGTCGGAACCGCAGGTGGTGAGTAAAACTCATCAAATGTCTGTTTTGTTGGCAATAGGCAAGGTGTAATGCATATAATTGTAAACAACACGAACGTAGTGAATTCATAAATTCATTATTCATCATTCACTATACGCTATATTCATTATAGTGATTCAAAAGTTATCCAGGGATAATGCGATGGTGTATTGTGTGTGTTTAAATACATTTGTTTAGCTGACCATCGATAGCTTGCAGACGATCACTACACAAAAGCTGCGCATGCTCGCCACTCTTTAGCTTCGCCCATGGCACGCCTCCAGGAGCTTGGCTGTTTTCGGAAAGATTCGGTACAGCGTACCTGTCTTTTATAAATATGATAAAACTAAAGACTCTTCAGAGATATAAAGGATGCTATACTACTCTATAGGTACTCAAGATTAACATGAGATTGGCAGAAACTGTGTGTGTTATGTACCCTTTTAAAAATGTTTTTAAAAGAAGTCTCTTATGTTCACCAATGCTGCATGTACTTGATAAAAATACAGTAAAAACAGAAATTTTGTGAAATATTACAATTTAAAAGAACAGTGTTTTAAATAATAATAATAATAATAATAATAATAATAATTTATTCCTGAGGTGGCAAAGCTGATTTGGTGCTTAAACATTTCTTGTTGTTGAAACAATAATATGACAGTTGTGCTGCTTAAAAAATTTTTTTAACCCTAATTGGGTGTCAATATGACAATATGACCTTTGTGATTACTTTGACACAATTGCTAAGCTTGTGTCCAGGCCAACAACTAGTGTGAAAGTGCCCCTTTATTTTAGAATGAGTTTAAGGATTCAGTCTATAGATGGTAGAAGTATGTGGATGGAAACAACTCTTAAGACTGAGACCGAACGAGAGCTCTGCAGTAAAATATTCCCCAGGCACTGAGAATGGATAAAATAATAATGCATTGAAAAGTATTTATGATCCGAAGCTGATGGGACACTCCAAGCAGATGATAAACTAAGACTTGCTCAATATATTCAGCACTCCATTAGAATGAGCAGCAATTTCTTACGCCATTTACCAGACAAATCACACAGTTGACTGTGGGCCTTCTGTGTGTGAACACTGTGAATGAGATCTTAGACTCATATTGATAGAGTATGACAATAAATGGAAGAAGACCTGTTCATTGAGATTCCTTAAGTAAGTTTGACAGTTAACAGTTTTATGGATTTATGTTTCCCCCCTAGGAATTTGATGCACTGACAACGTGCTTAAAAGTAAAAGCTTCAGGGATCGCCAGTAGTCAGTTTATGGAAGTTTGTCTAAAACATTTATCAGTTCATCAGACATCCCTGCACCCTCAGTTCTAGTCAGTGTTTACCACAGTTTCCCAAAAACCTCACAATTGTCTAATGCTGGTAGACTATTTCGGTGTCTTGTAATGTATTGTTGTCTAAGGCCTGTTTCCTGAGATCTCTCAGTGATTCGTGTTTTGACCTATTGCTTTTGGATTATATAGATTTTGGAGTTCAGCTTGATTTATTGATTTACAGACCTGGATTGTGCTGGTGGATTTACATGTTAGATTCAGTGACTGTATCCATCATCAGGTTGAGTCCATTTCATTATGTTATCATTGATTATGTTGCTGAAACGCAACCTTAGTACAGAGTACAGGAGGTTTTCTTTTCAAGATTATGTATGGAAACAATGATAAACATAAAATATTTTAGAGACCCTCACGGCTAGGCAGAAATGACAATTTTAGTTTTGTAAGCTTTTGTAATATTTCTCAGTCCCTCTAAGCCACAGAAATCAAGTGTTGTTCTGGTCCAAACCCTCGTCTTTTGAAATGCTCATTGATTTACACCCTGGGCCGAGTTCACAGTCTAGTACTCTTTAAAAGCCTGAGGATGATACAGTACGTGCCTGTCTGACTGTCAGCTTCAACAACGTGTGTCGCCTTGAGGACGCTTTATTTTTTATTACCATGTCCACAGTTTTGCAGAAGGTGCAGTCCAGCTGCAGGGGTCAGTTGCATAAACATAGCCGCTAAGTTAAGCCTGCCTTAAAAACTAGTCTGACAAACTAGCAATTAGGAGGGGCTGTGGCTGGTTGCTTAAACTGCTTAGTTAGTTAGTCATGTTTTTTTTGTTTTTTTTTTTTAACACTGGTCATAACTTCAGTAATTTTACTATCAGTAAAAGTAGATTGGTCAAATTTGAATTTAAAAAAAAAAAAAAAACTGATTAAACTGATTACCCCTTGACAAACTGCTAGTTGGCCAGACTAGTTCTTAAGACACTGGCTTAACATAGTGACTATGTTTATGCAACTTACATTGCATTCAAAGTATATTTTTATCAGTTCATGCATTCACTGAGAACCAAACTCACAACCTTTGTGTTTGAGCAACAGGAGCGCTACTACATAGAGCATCTACTGTAGTGAAGAGAATGACAAAGTATCTGAGACGTGATATAAATAGAGAGGACAATAATATTGGTGATATTGAGACATAGTGTGGAAGAGCTAGAGGAAAAATGGTCAGTAATTTCATGTTTCGAGATGAAATATGAAGCTTTAGTGGCCAAAAGTCTGTTCGCAAACAGAAGCTGTGAGAATTTGAGTTTTGAGCCGAACACCATCATATCACAAACAGTTGGGAATGAGATTCAAGGGACTGACCAGAGAAAGAAAGAGAAATGATGGTCATCAGAAATTTAATGATTATTCAATAAACAAACACTGACATGTCACAATTGCCTTTTTTTTTTTTTTTTTTAAACCCTTGCGCTGTTCGTTTAGGGTGTACTGTGAGGATGTTTGGGGTCTCTCCAGACATTAAAATGTGATTTTGTAACAAGTCTTTTTTTTTTAATCAAACCTAATATCACTCACTTTATTAATGTTTTTCCTTTACAGTTGGGAGGATTTATGGTATTTTTACATTTATTTTGCCTCAATTTGTAATAATTTCACTTAAATTCACTTTTTAAAGAAGATCTACATTTTCTCAATTTCATTCATAGTCATAACATGAAAAATGTGTGATAGTTTTGCGGAAGATTGCTGCCATCTACTGAAAAACAAACACTTAAAATTAAAATATAAAATTTTATGGCTGCAGAGGATTATTCTGGCTCATTTGCCATTTCTACATAGGTATATAGCTTTATGTTTACACATTTTAAAATCATTATTATTAAAATACAAATTACTCTTTGTCAAAGTTTAGCTTTTTTTTGTACTGAAGTGTGTGTGATCACTAGCGTTCCACATTATGGATGTTATAGTGTTGCCACTTCATTTGTGTGTTTGTGTTCAGTGTTATAGGGCTGTAAAATTGATTAATCACATCTAACATAAAAGTTTGTTTACATAATATACAGTGGTGCTAGAAGTCCTAAAAGTAAACAAAGAGAACCCAATCAAACAAATGAGACAAAAAATTATGTACTTATTTATTGAGAAAAATTATCCAGTATTACATATCTGTGCATGGCAAAAGTATGTGAACTCTTGCTTTCAGTATCTGGTGTGACCCCCTTGTGCAGCAATGATGGCAGCTAAACGTTCCCGGTAACTGCTGATCAGTCCTGCACAGCAACGTGGAGAAATTTTAGCCCATTCTTCAGTACAGAACAGCTTAAACTCTGGGATGTTCATGGGTTTCCTCACATTAACTGCTTACTTCAAGTCCTTCCACAATATTTCAATTGGATTAAGTTCTAGACTTTGACTAGGCCATTCCAAAACATTAACTTTGTTCTTCTTTAACCATTCTTTGGTAGAACAATTTGTGTGCTTGGGCTTGTTGTCTTGTTGCATGACCCACTTTCTCTTGAGCTTCAGTTCATGGAAAGATGTCCTGACATTTTCCTTTAGAATTTGCTGATATAATTCAGAATTCATTGTTCCATCACTGATGGCAATTCATCCTGGCTGAGATGCAGCAAAACAGGCCCAAACCATGATCCTTCCACCCCCATGTTTCACAGAGGGGATAATGTTCTTATGCTGGAATGCAGTGTTTTTTTTTCTCCAAATGTAACACTTCTCATTTAAACCAAAATGTTATATTTTTGTCTCATCCGTCCACAAAACATTTTTCCAATAGCCCTCTGGCTTGTCCATGATCTTTAGCAAACTGCAGATGGGCAGCAATGTTCTTTTTGGAAAGCAGTACTCTTTGCAACTCTGCCATGCAAGTGTTCTTCTGATGGTGGACATATGAACATTAACATCAGCCAACGTGAGAGAGGTCTTTAGTTGCTTATAAAGTTACCCTGGGATCCTTTGTGACCTTGCGGACTATTACACGTCTTGTCTTGCTTTTGTAGTGATCTTTGCTGATCACTCCTGGGGAGTGTCACAGTTGTCTTGAATTTCCTCCATTTGTACACCATCTGTCTAACTGTAGATTTGTGGAATCCAAACTCTTTAGAGATGGTTTTATAAACTTTTCCAGTCTGATGAGAAACAACAACTCTTTTTCTGAGGTCCTCATAAATCTCCTTTGTCCGTGGCATGATACACCTCCACAAACATGTTTTGTGAAGATCAGACTTTTATAGATCCCTGTTCTTTAAATAAAACAGGGAACGCACTGACACTTGATTGTCATCCCACTGACTGAAAAATCTAAGAACAGGTGGAGCCTAATTTCACCTTCAAATTAACTGCTAATCTTAGAGCTTCACATACTTTTGCCACTCACAGATATGTAATATTGGATCATTTTCCTGAATAAATAAATGACCAAGTATACTATTTTGTCTCATTTGTTTGATTGGGTTTTCTTGGTCTACTTTTAGGACTTTTGTGAAAATCTGATAGTGTTTTGGGTCATATTTATGAAGAAATATAGAAAATTCTAAAAGGTTCACAAAATGTATATGTTTGTATATATATTATTATATTTACATATATTATATATGTCTGTGTGTGTATATACAGTGCATGCATAATTATTATGCAAGTTGATTTTCTGATCATATTTTTTTTCCAAGCATATTTTACCAATTCCAAACCACATCAATCTTAATAACTACTATTAATTTTGTATTTAATCATTTATAAGTGATATATAATTGTTCATGAAGGCTGGAAGTGAAAAACGCCGTATATTCAGGTGTGCATAATTATTAAGCAGGTTTCTTTTACAGGCAAAATGAGCCAAAAAAAGAGATTTAACTCAGACTGAAATGTCAAAAATTATTAAATGCCCATGATAAGGATGCAGTACTAATGCAGTACTAGAAATTGCAAAGTTAAGGCATGACCAATGGACAGCAAAATGTTCATTGGGTCAGCAGGCTCAGACAAAAACAGGTGGAGAAGAAAAGACACATGTTAACTGCAAAAGAATTAAGAATTAAGGTGAATAATTAAGTGTGAAACCATCAGGAACCCTTTAGTCTCCAGCACCACCATTTTCCAGAACTGCAACCTACCTGGAATCTCCAGAAGTGCAAGGTGTCAGGATCTCAGACTTAGGTTAGGTAAAGAAGACCCCCACTTAATAAGAATCACAAGCTGATGTGTAGTAAAATACGTGAAGACTGATTTTTTTTTTTTTATAGGCTTTATAGTTTTGGAAGATCATTTTTAGTCCATCTCTGCAAGATGGACTTTTCAGGATAAGAGATGGACTTCCAAAAAATGAATGAACTTCCAAAACTTACTGCCAGATTCTGGAAGATAAATTCTTCAAACAGTGGTACAAGAGGATGTGGTGCTGGTCAAGAGTCACTCTCAATCTGTCTGTCTATAAAGCCTATAAAAAAATCAGTCTGCACACTTTAGTATGTGATTCTTATTAGGTGGGGCTCATTTTTTAGGATTCTTTACCTAACCTAAGTCTCTGAGATCCTGATACCAATTGCACTTCTGTAGACTCCAGGTAGGTTGCAGTTCTGGAAAATGGTGGCACTGGAGACTAAAGGGTTCCTGATGGTTTCACACTTAATTCTTCATCTTAATTATTTTGCAGTTAACATGTGTCTTTTATTCTCCACCTTTTTGTCTGACCCTGCTAACCCAATGAGCATTTCACTGTCCAATGGTCATGCCTTAATTTTGCAATTTCTAGCATGCATTAGTATGCTTCTCACTTCTCATGGGCATTTAATAATTTTTAAATTTAAATATAAGAGTTAAATCTCTTTTTTGGCTCATTTTGCCTGTAAAAGAAAACCTGCTTAATAATTACCCACACTTGAATATAAGGCGTTTTTCACTTCCAGCCTTCATGAACAATTATATATCACTTATAAATGATTTAATACAAAATAGTAGTTATTAAGATTGATGTGGTTTGGAATTGGTAAAATGTGCTTGGAAAAAAATTATGATCAGAAAATCAACTTGCATAATAATTATGCACTCACTGTACAGTATATACACACACATATTATACCTACATATATACACACACAGACATATATATAATACAAATAAATATAATAATATATATACATACACTTATATCATGTAAACACAAACTTTTATGTTAGATGTGATTAATCACAATTAATTGATTTTACAGCCCTATTCAGTGTTGTGGCTGATTTAGTGATTTTATTTGACAAATTAAAATGAGGGGTCTAGGGAGACCCCGAACATCCTGAGTGTGACTAGAACTAGCAAGTGTTGACAGTCACCAAGTCTCGTGCCATTTCTCAAGTCTCAAGGAAACATTTTTTTAAAAATCAGCAAACGTAATTTGGGGTCGCCCACAACCCCAACAGCATATAAGGATTAATTCCCTTTGTAGCTTTTTGCGTCTTCTGTTTTGTAGTGAAATTCTTTGCTGTTTAGTTTTGAATTTCTTTGTCTTTTCTTGTTTTATTATTTAGAATGAACTTTTGTTCAAGTTTCATGTTTAAGTTTTGTGTTGAAGTTTCATAATTTAAATACCGATCTTACTGAAAAAATAAATATCAATCATCTGGTAATTATAGTATAATCCCCTTCAGTTGCGTCAATGTTATATGCTTAATTTTTTTGTATTTTGTACTGTGGCTAATTGCTTTTTCAGTAACTTGATTGTTTAATTACTTTTAAAATAGTAGTTTGTGGCATGGCAAACTACAGTTTCAATAACACTTCATCTGTAATCCATTTCATGTAGCGTATCAGCCTGATTTCTTTCCTGCATTCTCTCCATTATCTCTTCAATAATCCCACTCCTTTACATTTAATATCTGTGTTTCTTCATCTCTGTCTAGATGGAAAGGTTTTGGATGCACATTGAAGCGTATCCGTATGGAATTGAGTGAGGAAAGCTCAGGTCAAGAGCAGGAGCATCTGCGGTTCTCAGATAACACCATTCTGCCCTTTGGAAATCCCGAGCCATACACTGATTATGATTCCAGTGTGATCGTCGCTGCCTGTTTGTCTATATGAGAGTGATAATATAAAACTCTGTGGCTCTTTATATAAACTGGAGTTTTTGACAGCAGTGTTTTTATGGCCATGTGTTTCAGTTTAATGTGCTTTAAGAAGAAAATTCAATCAATAAGGAGAGTCTGGCTCAGAATAGCCACATTAGTAGCAGTGTCAGGCTTAATTAGCTATAGTCATATCGCATATGTAAATCTTGATCATTTCAATAGATTTTGTGAGCACGTTTATACATGAGCACAATTGATCACGTTAATATGGTATGTAGTTCACTCATAAAAACTAGATAATTAGATTTTGTTTTGTTTCATAATTGTTCTAAATAATAAATTTCATTAAGATAGAGGTGCCCAAATTTTTTACTACAAAGGGCCAAAAATCAAACTTGATTGAGGGCCATGGAACAAAAAGAAAAGTTGAGTTGTATCAAACAATATTATATTGAAATGTAATTTTTTTCACTTATATTCTCTACATTTCAATGCAGAAATAAAACCATAAATGTAAAAAAAAAAAAGTGGAAAAGTTTTTCCCTTCTTGTGATATGCAGGAAAATATGTGAAATGGCCAAATAAAAGAGCATCTCTGCATTCTATAAACATGCATTCATTTCCTTAAACATGCAAATACACTCAATAAATCCTGCAGC
Organism: Mylopharyngodon piceus; assembly: GCA_039654765.1. Lineage (NCBI taxonomy): Eukaryota > Metazoa > Chordata > Actinopteri > Cypriniformes > Xenocyprididae > Mylopharyngodon > Mylopharyngodon piceus. Next base: position 1,900,215 of record CM077460.1, on the reverse strand, counting down.
AAGTGTGGGACCAAGACAGATTGGGAAAGAGCAACTGCAAAATAGAGGTACGTGATGATGAGATTTGCAAGTCCACTTCCATGGTTTTACATTTGGATTTGTTGGTTCACTGGTTTGTGTGTGTGTGTGTGTTTTATTCCTCTTCGCCATGTCCAGGTCTGCTCCCCAGTGTGCTTTTGCCAGTCTGTGCAAGCTGCCTACTGTGCCACCCCCAGAAGTGGGCATTAGTCCTCTAATTAAACTTCTTTATAGTTTGGGTGGCACAGAGCGCAGGCACATGCCATGCCAAGCCTTGTTTATACATGCCAGCCTCTGCTGTGCCCTGCCAAACTTTGCCATCTGACAGTATGCCAACCTCTACATCTGAAGCCAGATCTAAACCAGACTGTGCCAGTGAGGAAGGTCCAAGCCAAGCAGTGTCACAGTGTGCCAGCTATTACCATTCAACGCCAGTCTCACCATGCCTAGAGTGAGTTCTTCTAAAGCTGCTGCTAATTAGCAGGGAACTTTAGTGTATTCAGAAACACAGGACCAATGAGAAACCATTATTCTTATTCCCATTTCTCTGATTTGTATACACTACTTGTGTATACATTTTTCTTCCAGAATCTGGCAGTAAGGTGTGGGAGTTCATTTTTAGTCCATCTCCTATCCTGAAAAGTCCGTCTTGCAGATATGGAATAAAAATGATCTTCCAAAACTTACTGCCAGATTCTGGAAGATAAATTCTTCAAACATTGGTACATGAGGAGCACAACACTTCAGCTTGTGATTCTTATTAAGTGGGGGTCATTTTTAGGATTCTTTACCTAATCTAAGTCTCTGAGATCCTGACACCTTGCACTTCTGGAGACTCCAGGTAGGTTGCTGTTCTGGAAAATGGTGGTGCTGGAGACTAAGGGTTCCTGATGGTTTCACACTTAATAATGCACCTTAATTCTTATGCAGTTAACATGTGTCTTTTCTTCACCTGTTTTTGTCCGAGCCTGCTGACCCAATGAGCATTTTGCTGTCCAATGATCATGCTTTCCCTAAAAAAAAAACAAGTTCATTCAAGTGTTCTATTAGTATACTTCTTTTAAACTAAAAATAAGAAGGTATACTTTGTCTACTTTTTATATACTTCTCAGAAATATACTTTATGTACTTTTCCGAAATATACTTAAAATTACACTTAAGTATACTTGACTTATACTGACAGAAAAGTCTATTTGTACTCAATCTTTTGATCGAGATATACTTAAAAGTATAAAGTATTTCTAGTAGAATCTCCAGATCAAAACACAGGAGAAGCAGCAGCTGAAACAAGCGATAGACGAGGATTGCTCACACAAATGTAAAATAACATGATCAAACATTAAACAGCATGTAAATCACAACTGCCTTACCGAATGAAATGATGAACCCATGAAAAGGAAATAACTGAAGCTTTGGGGGTGTTGATGGACTCGATCTACTCCATCTGTGTTTTGATCATTGTTCTAAATCTGATCCAGGCGTAGTCTTTGACAAAAATGCAGTTTTCTCTCTTTCTTTTTGTATAAAATGTTGCCTTTCTTTATGAAACTTACCCACATTCAAGTGTTGATAAAAAAGGATGCATGAAGATATAATAATTTTTTTTTTTAAAGTAAAAAAGTAAAGGTATATTTCAATTATAAAAAAATAATACCTAAATTGGAGCATAGTAGTATACTAAAAGTGCAAAAATAATATATAAATAGTAAACTATGATGTTATGTTCACTTAACGAAAACTTACAAGTATACTTGCAGTATAAAACTACTAAACTAGTAGTTTACTGAGAGTAAGCTTACACTTCAAAGTGTACTTTCATAAACTAAATGTATTACTAGTATTAAAATAGTAAACTACTAGTATACTTACAAGTTCAAATGTAGTGCAGAGGCAGTACAAATGAGAAACAAGTTGTGCACTTAAAGTTTACTACTGTTACACTTATAGTACACTTAAACATATACTTTTATATACTAAAAGTGGGCCAATTTAGTCCCAAGCAGTATTGAAATAGTACACTTACAAGTTTACTACTAGCACACATTGATATTAGTATACTTACTACATAAAGTATACTTAAAAAATATACTTAAACATTACTTAAGTATACTTCATAAAATTAACTTGAAGTATACATCTTTTTCATAAGGGTTAACTAGTATTGCATTAGTATTGCATCCTTCTCGTGGGCATTTAATAATTTTTGACTTCAGTCAGTTCCCTAAAGTAAATATTCAAAGTATGCTTTATTTGATTACCATTTCTAGTTCTGTAGACAGTAGAGCATGATGCTAGCAACAGCAAAGCTGTGGTTCGATTCCCACACTCTAAAAATTTCCGGGTTAAAAACAACCCAAATTGGGTTGAAAATGGACAAACCCAGCGGGTGGGTTAAATGTTTGCCCAACCTGCTGGGTAATTTTATTTAACTCAACTATTGTTTAAAAATTACTGTATTGCTTGCTTAAAATAAACCCAAAATATGTTGGAAATTAACATTTATTAATATGTTTAAGAAATGAACGTTTATTAATAAGTTTCATAAATAATAATTAAATAATAAACATTTATTAAATTGCTTATTAATAAATGTTCACCTTTTGATTATTGTTGCCTCTAGTAATTGTGTCTGATTTTTAATTTCCAACCTACTGTATTTTAGGTTCATTTTAAGCCAGCCATATAGTAATTTTTAAATAATAGTTGGGTTAAATAAAACTGCCCAGCAGGTTGGGCAAACATTTAACCTAACCACTGGGTTAAAACAACCGAATCGCTGGGTTTGTCATTTTCAACCCAACTTGGGTTGTTTTTAACCCAGCATTTTTTAGAGTGCAGGGAACTGATTAAATGTGTGGTTTGAATGCAATTCAAGTCATTTAGAGTATGCCAAAAGCTTAATTATAAATGTAAAACATAATGCATATTAATGAGTCAAGAAAATCAGATATCAAAATGTCAATTTAATATATGTTCTGTTTGTATTTCTCTTTCATGGGTTACATAATTGAGAGCCCATTGGCTAAAGCTTTGAAATGCAAGTGCAATGCAGGGTAAACCTGTAGACCTCCATGTTAATGAGAGAATCCTGTTATCAGTGTCATCTTAACCAAATCACCTACACTACAGGATGGTTCCTGTGTTTGAACTGCTGCAAGTTAGAAACAGATATGAGCATAGTGGACATGAAGCATAAGACCGAACTGAGAGCTGATGCTAAATACAAAACCTGTTAATACATTTGGCCGACTCATCTGAAAGCTGTTTCCCCATTGGACCTGCAAGCTGTTCCCACAGCAGAGAGAGACACCCCAAGGGCTCGGGGGTAGTCCACCTGTTTTTAATGCAAGACAAACAAGGGCCAGAGCTTACAAAGTTAGACTGAGGTATATGAATTAAGATATTTTTAGATAATTGGCTGTCTTACAGTCAAATATTGTGCCGGTGTTTGAAACACTTGCGCTGTCATTAGTACAGTGTGTATGTGTGCATGCTAATACACTCATGCACTCCTGTTTTCCTCTTGTATGAGTCTAAATATGGATGCCAGAAAGATGCAAATCTACCATAAGTTTACATAGCTAATGTGCATTAATATGCATTTCCATCCATGCCATGTTTTCTGGAGCAGGTGTTCAAACAGGCTGATGAATAATGAGATCTTTGCTGGTCTCCATCCAGATTTTAATATAAAGTATGCTGACATACAGCGGTCTCAAATCTAGCATTAACGCCTTCATTTTTTTATCCATACCATCATTTATTAGCACGTTTTCAAAACTATTTAAGTTTCTCGAATTGTAAATGTCAGTGATTTTATTGGTGATTTTGAACATGAAAACACAGTTTTGTTCAGCTCTGAAACTAAAAATAGTTTTAAATAGTTTTGTGTATTAAACCTTGTTTATTGTAAATATCTGTCTATCTGACATGGCAGTTAGAAATGATTCTACACACTATCATTTGTGTTCCAAACAAGAAACATTAGTGTAAGTGAATTTTATTCTAAATATTACTTAAAATATTAGGTGAACTCCGTTTATGAGAAGGTTACATTGAAGCTAATAAATGCGTCTGTCTCTGCTTACCTGTGTCTCAGTGCTGTTTGTCCGCCTGTCTCATTACTTTCTGACTCTTCTATCATCTCTGCATGGGACTTTAGAAAGTGTTTCCATGTCAAATTACTGAACGATAACCTGATATGAGAGACTGTGTGTGTATACAGGTCCCCATGATTACTGAACAAACTAAATAATGTTTTGATTACTATGAAAAACTGTGTGTGAGTGTATTGTAGCGTGAGTACGCATGTATCCATGCGTGCACATGTCTGAGGCCAACACAAGTTGACAAAAAGACTGAATCCAATTATTTGGTGATAATATATCATAACAGGAAATTTATAAGCACCTCATTCAGGTCAAAAGATTTAACAAGCTTTTGTTCAAATATAACAGATGTTTTCATTTTTTCTGTGTGTCTTTGTATATTATGGGGCTGTGAGGTGAGAGATAAAGGCTGTTGTTATCTGGCATCAGCTCTGCGTTCAAACCCCTCACACCTGAGAGAGCTGGATCTGAGATACAATCACCCAGGACAATCAGGACTCAAGATCTACTGAATGATCCTGCACACTGAACTAACTTGAGTGTATTCAGAAGTAAGATTCATCTCATCCTGTGAATGTTTGTATATCTATTTCAGTCTAACGATATAAAAGTCTGTGTTTTTTTTTCCCTATACAATGTACAATGTAAGTCGATGGTCGCCAAACTGTTGTCACACATTCAGCTAAATGTCATCTTCTGTCCTTGGCAGAAGAAAGAAATGTATGCAAGGTTGGAACAACATGAGGATGAGTAAATGATGACAGAATTTTCTTTTTTGGGTGAACTATCCTTTGAACAAAGGGTAGGTTTTAGTTGACTCAGAATCAATGGATTGCTTGGTCAGATATAACCACACTTGTTATGCTTCGACTGCAGGTGTGGCATGTTGTCTCTCTGAGTGGCCACATGTGATCTACTGTACAGGTTTAACATAGTACTTTTGACTGTGTTTCTTCAATGTGTAAAACCAAAATACTCCTATTTAACTGAGGTACTTTCTTGTTTTAATACTGCTTCTGATGCAGTTTCCTTGCACTCACCATCAGGGGATTCATTTGGACAAGATATATATATATATATATATATATACACTGCTCAAAAAAATTAAAGGAACACTTTTTAATCAGAGAATAGCATCAAGTCAGTTAAACTCCTGGGATATTGATCTGGTTAGTTAAGTAGCAGAGGGGGTTGTTAATCAGTTTCAGCTGCTTTGGTGTTAATGAAATTAACAACAGGTGCAATAGATGGGCAACAATGAGACGACCCCCAAAACAGGAATGGTTTTACAGGTGGAGGCCACTGACATTTTTTCCCTACTCATCTTTTCTGACTGTTTTTCACTAGTTTTGCATTTGGCTAGGGTCAGTGTCACTACTGGTTGCATGAGGCGATACCTGGACCTTACAGAGGTTGCACAGGCAGTCCAACTCCTCCAGGATGGCACATCAATATGTGCCATTGCCAGAAGGTTTGCTGTGTCTCCCAGCACAGTCTCAAGAGCATGGAGGAGATTCCAGGAGACAGGCAGTTACTCTAGGAGAGCTGGACAGGGCCGTAGAAGGTCCTTAACCCATCAGCAGGACCGGTATCTGCTCCTTTGTGCAAGGAGGAAGAGGATGAGCACTGCCAGAGCCCTACAAAATGACCTCCAGCATGCCACTGGTGTGAATGTCTCTGACCAAACAATCAGAAACAGATTTCATGAGGGTGGCTTGAGGGCCTGACGTCCTCTAGTGGATCATAATTCATAATCATAATTTTCATTTCCATCAAACGTTGTGGCATCCTTTCGTTCCTAACACATTACCCAGTCCATATCAGTACAGATATCCAGCATGATATTTTTCCCCATATATCTATTCACACCGAACCGAAAGAGGCGTACCGAAAATGTATTTACCCCTAATATATATATATATATATATATTATATATAGTTGTGGTCAGAATTATTGGCACAAAGGTGACTGTAAAAATAAATCTGCATTGTTTATCCTTTTGATCTTTAATTCATAAAATTAGCAAAAATCTAACCTTTCATTGAAGGAAAAGAATTGAAAGTGGGGGAAAAAATCACATTATGAAATAAATGTTTTTCTCCAAAACACGTTGGCCACAATTATTGGCACCCTTTTATTCAATACTTTTTGCAACCTCCTTTTGCCAAGATGACAGCTCTAAGTCTTCACCTATAATGCCTGATGAGTTTGGAGAACACCTGACAAGAGATCAGAGACCATTCCTTCATGCAGAATCTCTACAGATCCTTCAGATTCCCAGCTGGTGCTTCTTCTTTTCAGTTCACTCCACTCATTTTCTTTAGGGTTCAGGTCGGAAGACTGGGATGGCCATGGCAGAAGCTTCATTTTGTGCTCAGTGACACATTTTTGTGTTGGTTTTGATGTTTGTTTTGGATCCTGATGGAAGATCCAACCACGGCCCATTATTGGATTTCTAGCAGTCGGTCAGGTTTAGATTTTTTTTTATCTGTTGGTATTTGATAGAATCCATGATACCATGTATCTGAACAAGATGTCCAGGACCTCCAGCAGAAAAATAGGCCCACAACATTAAATATCCAGCAGTATATTTAACCGTGGGCATGGGGTACTTTTTATCCATGTGTGCACCAAACCCATCTGGTGGGTTTGCTGCCAAAAAGCTCTTTTTTTAGTTTCATCTGACCGTAGAAGCCGGTCCCATTTGAAGTTCCAGTCTTGTCTGACAACTGAATATGCTGGAAATTGTTTCTGGGTGAGAGCAGAGGATTTTTCTTGAAACCCTCCCAAACAACTTGTGAGGATGTAGGTGCTATTTGATAATTTTTCGGCTTTCTGAGACTCAAGACTCAACTAATCTCTGCAATTCTCCAGCTGTGATCCTTGGAGAGTCTTTGGCCACTCAAACTTTCCTCCTCACCACGCATTAGGACGATTTAGACACACGTCCTCTTCCAGGCAAATTTGTATCATCTTTAGTTGATTGGAACTTCTTAATTATTGCCCTGATAGTGGAAATGGGGATTTTCAATGCTTTAGCTATTTTCTTACAGCCACTTTCTATTTTGTGAAGCTCAACAATCTTTTGCTGCACATCAGAACTATATTCTTTGGTTTTACTCATTGTGATGAATGATTACGGGAATTTGGCCTTTGTGTTTCCTCATGTTTATACTCCTGTGGAACAGGAAGTCATGGCTGGACAATTTCATGTTCATGATCACCCTGGTGTGCTAAAAAATTTAAATATGAATGGGAATATACTTCCAGGGGTGCCAATAATTGTGGCCAACGTGTTTTGGAGAAAAACATTTATTTCATAATGTGATTTTCCCCCCACTTTCAATTCTTTTCCTTCAATGAAAGGTTAGATTTTTGCTAATTTTATGAATTAAAGATCAAAAGAATAAACAATGCAGATTTATTTTTATAGTCATCTTTGATCATATTTACCAAGGGTGCCAATAATTCTGACCACAACTGTATATATATATATATATATGTGTGTGTGTGTGTGTGTGTGTGTGTTACAAAGCCAATAACATCATCAGCACCAGATCTCATCACTCCGCCCAGTCAATATCAGTCAACAGAATTCTGACTCATCTCACCTGTTACACCTAATCAAGACTGCCCATAAATACCAACACAAACCATTCACCCACTGTCTGGTCTTGTCAATGACTAACGTGCATTGCCAATCCGACTACTCTCCCGTGGATCTTCTGTCTTCTGCCGAATTACTACTACTTCTTCGTGGACTGCTCTTCTCTACATCTGCTGAACAAGAACACTTTAACAAATACTGAGCTAAGTCTACTTACCTGCTTGTTTGTTGAGTTCTGTTCAATAAACTTCCTCAACAATCTCCTAGCATCTCCTCTTCTGTGTGTGTGACAGGAGACCAGACCACAAAAGTTATGGAAGGCGGTGCCACTTCTAATCCCTCTTCTGATGCCTTTTCAGAACTTGTAACAGTGCTTCGACAAGCTCTCCAACCACCCGCTGCTGCGTTGGCTTCTTCACTGGATGGTGTAGCAAGTACTCATTTACTCCCAGACCCTGGCTGACCACCACCACCACCACGTTGCGCAGGTCCTGCAAAAACTGAGAGAACACCATCTTCACCTCAATTTGGAGAAGTGTGAGTTCCACAAAACCACCATCACTTTCCTTGGCTACATCATCAGCACCCAAGGCATCGAAAAGGACCAGGGAAAGGTGCAAGCTATCCGCAACTAGGCACAACCATCCACGGTAAAGGAACTTCAGAGATTCCTTGGCTTTGCCATTTACTAACGACGATTCATTGAGAATTACAGTAAGATAATCTCATCACTCACCTCCATGCTGAAAGACCAAGTCTCTATCCTGGAGTCCAACTGCCACGAAAGCCTTCCATCAACTCAAGGATGCTTTTTACACTGCCCCTACCTTGGTACCCAGAACTACCGTTCATTGTCAAGTTTGATGCATCTACTACGGGAGTAGGGGCAGTGCTGTCACAAAGGCAAGGGAATCCTCCAAAACTCCATCCATGTGCCTTTTATTCGAAATAAACTGTCCCTGGTGGAGCAAAATTATGACATTGGTAACTGGGAGTTATTAGCTATCAAACTGGCCCTTGAGGCACTGGCTGGAGGGAGCGAAATACCCTTTTGAGGTAATCACCGACCATCAAAACTTGGAATACCTACGAGAAGCTCATCGTCTTAACCCAAGACAAGCACGCTGGGCCCTATTTTTTTTACACGTTTCTGTTTCAAGGTGACCTACAGACCCGGTGAGAAAAATCTTAAAGCTGATGCATTATCTCGACTGTATTCTTCAGAAGCCTGTCCATCACCTCATGAACCCATCCTCCCTCCAGCCATCATCACCAGCCCCATCCAATGGTCCCTGGAAGATCAGATAGCCGAAGCCAGTCGCACTAAGCTAGCTCCGCCGGGAGGTCCTGAGGGAAGACTATATGTTCTAACCACCTTGCGCCTCTCCCTCATGAACTCGGTACACTCTTCTCCGGGCTCTGGGCACCCAGGAAGCCAACAGACCCTCTCGCTCTTCCGTAACCATTACTGGTGGCCCAGTATGACTCAGGATGTCGCTCGGTTTGTGAGAGGCTGCACCAACTGTACCATCACAAAGACCACCCTTCGCCTACCTGAAGTTAAATTGGTCCCTCTACCAATTCCCAGACGACCATGGTCTCACATCGGTATCGACTTCACGACGGACATCCTCTCATCTGATGGTTATCAGCCGTTACCTGAGGTCATACTGTCATAACCATCAACACAGCTGGAACCGATTTCTGCCGTGTACGCACAGAACTCCCTTCGCCAGTCCACCACAGGTTTAACAACCGCCTTCCAACCACCCCGTTTCCCTGGTCAGGAGAGCCATCAGACGTTCCAGCTGTGAGCCACTGGTTTGAGGTAAGCAAGAGGGTTTGAGAGAGAGGGTGTGCTCTCGACGCACTGATCGTACATTGTATTTATGCACAGACACATTTCAGTACATTCACGTTGTTTTCACACACATTCAGGATAATGTTTGGATTTGTCCTGTGTATGTTGCTGTGTACATTAGTATATATGCAGGTCAATGCGGTTGGTTTAGGTTTTTTTGGCATCTCCATGTGGTCCTGTTCAGTATCGCAACTTGACTTGTCTAAAATTTAAACAAGCTCTTTGCTGTTGCACATACTATACACTGTGAATTCTGAAACATTTTTTGCTGTGATTTTTTTATGGGTGCTTTGGTATAGGTAAATGTATGAATTATATGGAATCATATCATTTGTTTATTTGGTGTCCTTTTGGAGTCTGCAAGTGTCCTTTTTTGGAAAGACACCTAAATTTACCTTGAAAAATACAGTTTTGTGAAAATCACACTTCAATCTGATGGTTTACTTTGCTGGATATAGGCAATGATGGCAAAATGGACGTGTTAAACAAGATAAATGGTGTATGCCTAATTTCACGATAAGTATATATACAGTTGAGGCCAAAATTATTAGCCCCCCAGGAATTTTGGAACATTTTCCTAAAGATCTTTCCAATGTTTGCAGCATTGATAAAACTTGATATAATCAAACATTCACCAGTGCTATTTAGTAGCTTTTGGTACATTTTGGAATATAAAATACATTTTTAGGCTTGCTTTATATCAAATATAGTGAAAATGGGGTGGTCAAAAATATTAGCCCCCATGTGAATTTTTGCTTTCAAAACACACCTAATTAATCAAACAGCTTTCAAACCACACCTGTGCAGTCAATTGGCTTCCTAACAACACCTGAGCATTCAATCAGCATAAAAGGACTCCAAGGAACAGGGCACTTCAACACATTATTGGGAGAGACTACTTTTACTCACCATGCCAAAGACAAAGGAAATCAGTCTTCAGCTCAGAAAGAAGATAGTGGAGGCTCATGATAAGGGGGAAGGCTATACTGCCATTTCCAAGCGTTTCACAGTGTCTAGAACCGCTGTACGTTGCATCATTGCCAAGTACAAGGAGACAAATTCTGTAAGAAACAAACCTGGGCGTGGTCGTAAGCGCAAGATTTCAAGAACTCTGGAGAGGAAAATAGTCAGAGATGTCAGCAAGATGCCCCGGACATCTGCCAAGATGATTGTTGCTGACCTGGCCTCTTCTGGAGTTGATGTTTCAAGGAACACAGTTGTAAGGGCTCTTCATCGTGGTGGGCTTCAGGGCCATCGTCCCAGAAGAACCCCTTTACTCAAACAGCGGCACATCACAGCCAGACTGAGGTTTGCCCGTGAACATTTGAAAGGTAAAGACGAGTTTTGGGAGTCTGTGCTTTGGTCTGATGAGACTAAACTGGAACTGTTTGGGCACATGGATGTTGCTTATGTTTGGCGAAGAAAGGGTGAGGCCTTCAACCCTAAGAACACAGTTCCCACAGTTAAACATGGTGGTGGGAGCATCATGCTGTGGGGCTGTTTTGCAGCCTCAGGCACAGGGAGCCTTGTTCGGGTGCATGGCATCATGAAAAAAGAAAATTATGTTGACATTTTGAGGGATAATATGCAGAAATCTGCTCGTAGTCTAGCCTTAGGTCGTCGCTGGGTCTTCCAACAAGACAATGACCCAAAGCATACATCGAAATTGGTCCAACAGTTCCTGAAGGATACCAAAACCAAGGTCCTGGAGTGGCCCGCACAGAGCCCAGACCTCAATCCTATTGAGAATCTGTGGCGAGTGCTCAAAGTGAATGTCCATGCTCGGAAACCACGTAATTTGGACCAGCTGGAGCAATGGAAGAATGGCTAAAATCCCTCAGGAGACCTGTGCCAACCTAGTAAAGAACTACTCTAAGAGGTTGTTGTCAGTTGTGGCTCAGAAAGGGTACGCTATTGACTATTAATGACCAGGGGGCTAATAATTTTGGAAATTTCATTTTTGCCCTTTCTTGTTTCAACTCACTATTTCAATTAAATATCCTAATCAAACTTAGTGGACATTTTGTCTTTGTTATTTTGGAAACAAATACACTATAAAACACTTGTTGTTAATGGTCATTTCCATGGAGAAATCAAGAGTTTTGTCTAATTTCATAAGGGGAGCTAATAATTTTGGCCTCAACTGTAAATATATATATATATATATATTCCCTAATATATATATCAGTGGCGTGCAGTCCATATAAGCTGTGAATGCTCTGCATACCCAAGCTATTCGTGGATTAAATCCCTTGTTTGATAAAGCCTACATTGTTTGATAAAGCCTACATGATAAAATCTTGGTAATGCGTATGTAACTGTCCGTAATTTATTTATTTGCCAAACAACGGTCATTTTATTTAAATCTGCCAGTTACAGAGACTTCTGGGTAAGCTGATCTACAGCAGCTTTTGCGCCTTCGCTCTTTTGTTATGGAATGTCATCATTGTTCTGCATTCTCATTGGTTTGCTGGCCGAAGGGGGATTTCATGGGCAGGATAAGCTGTGAACAGAACGTTTATAGGAGTGATCTGGAGAGTAAACCTGTTTTCACTACTCTTAAAGTACTTTTAAACATTTCTGAAGAAAAAGAAGGGGAGGTAATATGCAGAAACATTTCTTTTATCTTTTTGTTTTCGTTTTTGCTTCATAAATTGGATCATTTCTGAGGTTAGTTATATGAAAGCACTTTACAGGGACCTGAGAAGAGCTTGTGCTGACAACCATCAAAGCATCCATTAGCCAGATACAGAGAATATCATCTGTGTGTTTTTAACCAGAAAGTCTAAAAGCACATTCATTCAAGCACTATGATGCTAATTTATGTCTTTAGCAAAACAATGACTTTTTTCCCATTGATGTGATTATATTGGGTCAGACTCGGCAAATCACAAATGTCTATTTTTCATTTGTCAGTTGTAATTATTCGTAGATGTTGAGATAATACTGTTTAGATTCAGATGAGATGTAAAGATTTAAATATATGTTCATATATATTCAAATTTAAATCTGAAGTCTGTGAGGTTCTTAAATTATTACCATTAAAAGTGATTAAAAATGAAAAATATCTAAATCAGCTAAAATTGTGACATTTGTCATCTAATAATTATCTTGATCGAAGTCTAATAATCCAGTCTTGAAAATAACTGTGTCAGAGATCAGCCAGGCTCCATCACCACCCAATCACAGAGATCACTGTCACCTGAATACTAATTACCCGCACCTGATCATCATCTCCTCATCACCACAGCAGCATATAAGCACACACTTCACTCTGGCACTTTGTCTGGTCTCGTTTTTGAGTTCGCTGGCATTCATAATCTCCCTGCTGAAGGGGGCGAGCGCTCCACTGGGCCCAAACCATTTGGAATCAGAATGGAGGCTTGCGGCCCTGCATTGATTACAGAGCACTCAACAAAATCACCGTCAAGTTCCGGTATCCTCTTCCCTTCGTCCCAGCAGCCCTGGAACAACTTCGTGGAGCAGCCGTGTTCACCAAGTTGGACCTCCGCAGCACGTATAACCTCATCCGGATACGTGAGGGGGACGAGTGGAAGACCGCCTTTCTGAATCCTACTGGACACTACGAATACCTCGTCATGCTGTATCGATTGGTCAACACCCCCTCCGTATTCCAGGATTTCATGCATGAGGTGCTCCGGGAGTTTCTCCATCGCTTCTTGATTGTTTACATCGATGACATCCTGATCTCCTCCCGGAGCCTGGCCAAACATCGCCAACACGTTACAACAGAGAGTTCCGAAGAGCCTGAGCCCATCTTGCCTACACAAATAACCCTGTGTCCTATCCAGTGGTCATTGGATCAACAGCTCTCCTCCTCCAATGTCTCCGAACCATCTCCGCCAGGGTGTCCTCCAGGCCGCACCTATGTTCCCAGATCCCAACGCACCAATCTCACGCACTCGGCTCACTCTTCCGTGGGCACTGGCCATCCAGGGGCCAACCGCACCTTCTCACTGCTACAAGATCACTTCTGGTGGCCCAACATGGCCAGTGATGTGAGAAGGTTCGTTCAAAGATGCCCCGACAGCGCCATCTCCAAAAGCCCACGCCATCTTCCATCCAGCAAGTTTCTTCCTTTGCCCGTACCTCAACGCCCTTGGTCACACCTGGGAGTAGACCTCGCCACCGACCTGCCTCCATCAGAAGGTAACACCTCTATCCTAGTCATTGTTGACCGATTTTCTAAATCCTGCCGTTTGATTCCTCTGAAGGGCTTACCCACTGCCATGACCACTGCTAAGCTTCTCTTCAATCATGTATTCTGGTACTTTGGCATTCCAGAAGACATAGTGTCTGACAGAGGGCCACAATTCATCTCTCAGGTATGGAAGGCTTTCTTCAAACTCCTAGGTGTGACCATCAGCCTGTCATCAGGTCATCCGCAGTCAAACCGGCAAACGGAGAGGAAGATCCAGGAGATCGGTCGCTTCCTGAGAACCTTCTGCCATGGCCACCAGAACTCTTGGAACCAATTCCTAGGCTGGGCTGAGTACACGCAGAACTCCCTCCGCCAAGCTGCCACTGGACTCACTCCCTTCCAGTGCGTGCTCGGTTACCGGCGTCCACTGTTCCCATGGTCCGGGGAACCGTCTGATGTCCCCTCCGTTGACTATTGGTTCCGAGAGAGTGAGGGGGTCTGGGACTCTGCACATCACCATCTGCAGCGAGCAGTGCACAGCCAAAGGATCCAAGCTGACGCCCGAAAAGCCGTCAGAGTCCCAGATACGTTGGCCCCTTCACCATCACACGCCAGATCAACCCAGTCACCAACCAGTTAATTACCTGCACATTACAGAATTCACCCTGCATTCCATGTCTCACTCCTCAAACCTTTCCGCTCACCTGTGTCTGTTCTCTCCACAGAGCCTGGCCCGACAGAAGAACCTCCCCTTCCACTGATCCTAGAAGATAGTGGGAGATCTTGGACTCCCGGCGCCATGGTGGCCGTCTTGAGTATCTCGTGGACTAGGAGGGCTATGGACCAGAAGAACGTTCATGGACACCCAGAGAAAACATCCTAGACCCAGCCCTCCTTACCTCGTTCCATGAAACTCACCCAGATCCTCCAGCACCCCGTGCAAGAGGTCGGCCACCGCGACGTCGGGGTCCAAGGGCCTTGCTGATATACCACTCAGGGGCATTTCCTCTGAGGAGGCAAGAGAGGCAGTGCCTCTTCAAAAAAACTGGATGAGAAAATAATCAATATTACAAAAACAACCAAATATTACAAAATTTGACATTAAAAAGTGTAAAAGTGACTCATTTTTTTAAAAGAAACACTGTCCAACAGCGTTACAGCGGGAAGTCCGCGTCTCTTGTGCCTCCGTTGAGATTCATAGAGTTAAAGCAGTACCCCTAAAGCGTGCGGTGGGTTTAGTGGGGGGTAACTGAGAATGAATGGGGGAAAGTCACATGAGAGGAGGCAGTGCCTCCATCGCGCTATGATTGGATATGATCGATTTTGATTGGATATGATTGGTTCGTGTGATAAATCCCGCCTTTTGTTTTCGTGTGCGTTGTATCGGCCTGAATGAAGACAACGATGGTGTTAATGGGAAGACTAATTAAAAAGTAAGTAAACAACTCACCCCCTTACCACATTATGTCACGTCAAAATCAAACTTGAAATGGCAGAAAACATGATGACTGTGGGGTTTTTAGTGAGCAATCAGCTTGGGGAAATTAAAGGTACATCTTCATGTCTGTGACCAGTGTGTACAAGCTTGATGACTGCTGAAAATAAATTGACTATTAAAAAGAAAAGATGAACATTAGTTCACAAATAATATATACAGTAGTCAACATCTGAAGTGGATCAAAAAAGTTCATAAAAGTTGTCCTAAGAACTATGTTGGCCTAAGAAGAAGGTTTTAGGGCAACTTTGATGAAAGGTTTTGATCCACTTCAAATGTTGACTAGTGTATACTGTTTAAATTGTTACTGCCTTTATTTAGCCTATTATTTGGGAATAAATGTAAAAATGCGTAAAAACACTAACTTAATGAAATTTATACTTGGTTTTAATAAATACAACATAACCTAATGTAAAAATACAAATTAGAATTGTATTTGGTCTCTCTTTATATGTAATGTTTATTTAACCAGGAAAATTGTGTAACAGGGACATAAATTTACATTTGATATATAAAAAAAAAAAATCGACACCACCGCACACCACTGATACCACTATATGCTGTATGGACATTTTCATGTATCAATACACTGTTTTCTCATACTCTCGTCTCTCAGAGGAACTCTAGGTGGCTCCAAAAGCACTATGAGATCCCTGCTTGGTTCAACATGACAATAAATGCATTCATCAATAAGCTGCTGTCTGACTTCTATAAGTTCTCTTGTCCTTTAAAGAAACTTAGTCACTCAAAAACATGTAAAGTGCTCTTGACTTGAACCTTCCTTGGTTCAACAGGACAATAGAAAGTCCAGTAGACTAAACAACATGTAAGAAACACAATAGATAGATTGATAGATAGATCGTAAAGAAAACTAGTATACTTTGAATAGTGAACCCATCTGATAATCTGTTTACAATGTCTTGTATTAAAACAAAAGGCTGTTGTGCCTGTTTTCTAGTCTAATGCAGTATATATATTGTCATAAGAGTGTAATATGTCATTTGCCTTGAGGCTTCCATTATAAATCCAGACCTGTTGCTCTGAGGAAAAAAAAAAAAAATGAAAATGGATTGCTAAATATTGCAGCCTAGAATGTATGTTAATCTACTGAAACACAATAATCTATTAACAGGCTGTGTGTGTGTGTGTGTGTGTGTGTGTGTGTGTGTGAGAGAGAGAGAGAGAGAGAGAGAGAGGAAATCACTACACACAGTTTTATAAATAAAGCTGCTTAATTAGTAAAGGCTAATTTGTATGAAATAATTTTCATGCTGCAGTCAGTCCTGCCATGAATATTTTAATTGATTGTTGTTGCCTGAGGTGCATTTCAGTAGCATGATTGTTTCTGTTCCATGTGAAAATATTAATTTTGCAATTATCAATTAGTTGCATAGTTTTTAAAGCAGCATTTAAATGCTTGATATTATTGCCGGATTCTATAATTTACTCACAGGAAGGCTTTGTAACCAAATATCAGGTAATAATAGGGAATATTATAGTGACAGGGAAGTTGTCTGTCACAAGAGTTAATTTTGTTGAATTTAGTCAACAAAAAAAATACATTCCCAATATGTATATTATTTATGCATGTTTGGTAAGTCAATACAAAATTACACTGATGAGTTGACAATAATGAAAGTAGATTTGAACTGTATTCATAAATGTCAGGTTGGGCAAGTTGTCACAACCATTAAAAATATTTAAAGTTATGCAATTTATTAAATATTTGTTGGACTTTTTTGATATTGCTGTACATTACCTTTTCCTGTTTCATTCATTCATTCATTCATTTATTTTTTACATTCATCATTGTCATAATCATAAGTGTTGACATTTTGCGGAAAAGCTTATAATAAGCTGTTTAACAGCAGGTTGAGACAACTTACATGTAGTGCAACAATATGACCCACTATTGTGTTCAATGTACTCAGTATCTTTGTTTCTGAAAGACATTTCAGATTTATAGAAGTGGTTAAATTACTCTTGGTCTCACAAACATTTTAATCTTTGGTTTCATAAACTGCCAACCATCATTGTGCTGCAATTGTATGGTTCACAATGAGGACAAACACACTGAGCATAACTGAACAAATCTTACAATATATTAAGCCCAATAAATTTGATTGTTGTGAGATGTGGTAAATCGTATTCCTTTGTTCCGTTCCTCTGTTTTCTGGGGGTTTTATGTTATTGCGTGTTCATTTGTCTTTGTGTGTCCCCCATATATGGGTCTGCATTACGGAAACAAAAGGCACAGAAATATGGTTCCCCTTTCATTCCAGTGCCATGGAGTTTGAATGTGGCTTTAACAACCTGCTGCGTTCTTTGAAGATTAGCACCATTAGCACATCATACCACTGAGAATCAGGTTGTGTCCGTCTCAATGGGGTTTTTCAAAGAGTTTGGGCTTTATTAAAATTCATTTCCTTTTGTTGTCACAGCTCCTTTCAGAATCATGTTTCTAAGTTCTATTCAGCAAGATGCACAACAAAGGGAAACTTGCCATGGAGCACAAGGGCTGCGTTCAGATTTCTATTTGCATACTCTCTCTCTCTCTCACTGTCTTACTGTTATGGATATGTTGATAATTAAAACCATGAGAAACATAGCTCCAGCTGTAAATCTTAAGGCCGATTCACACTGCCACAAATCCAACATTCTGTTATCGGTTAGATTTAGAATGTTGAGAAACATTCATTATTTACACAATAATCATTATAATATATAATTATAATTATATAGAGACATTAGATAATTAGAGACATTAGAGGCCTTGAAGGGAGTACAAGTATAAATATGGTCTAAATGTGGCTTTTTTATTTTTCAAGTCATTTTTGATGGCTTTTTTTTGGGGGGGGGGGGGGGTAAATTGTATTGGATGATTTTCTTTTTATATTTGTAGTCTGTTAACTGTCAGTGTCTAGTTGTAAAACACTTGGCACTTTTTATTGCCTTTTTCCCCATTACATATTTCATTAATTGTCTTGAATTAGGTATTCTTTGTCACGATCAACTGCTTGAGTGCCCTTGATAGCCACCAGAGGGCACTCCACCCTGGACTACTGCCTCCCTATCATGGACTCCATTTCCCATAACCCACTGCCCGGACTAATCAGCCATGATTACATTCAGCTGTTGCTCATTAGCTTGTTAGTTTCTGCCTATATAAACCTGGTTAATTCAGTCACTCTTTGCTATAGGTCTTGTATGTCTGTAATCGTTGCATTTCTGATTGTTACTGCATTTCTGAGCCTTAGGCCTAGTCCACACGTACACGGGTATTTTTATAAACAGAGTTTTTTCTCCTTGGTTTTTTTTAAAAAATTGCGTCCACATGAAAACGCAAAAACATGCTATGAAGTGCTGTCGAGAGCATTACAAACCAACAGGTGGTGATATAACCCTAACCGTAAAGCCATGTTGGCCAATCAGAAGCCTGGAAAAAAGGTTATTACAGGTTCCGGTTCCAACGTCACAAGCCAAAATCTCCGGTTCACCATCTACACAACAACACTGTAACCGGAGTTTCTAAAAATCTTCACCCTGGCAGGAGTTTTCAAAAATGTTCGGTTTCAGTGACCGGATACTGCGTTTGCATGTGGACAAACGGCCTAACCGCATAGAAAAAGCTGCGGTTTTGAAAATACCCATGTTTGTGTGGACAGGGCCTTAGTATCTTGTTTTATCTTTGTTTGGACTGTTTTGCTGGTATATGACCTTGGCCTGGCCTTTTAGATTACAATTGTGGATTACCCTTCTAATAAATATTGTGTTTGGATCCTCAACCTTCAAGTCTCGGAGCAGTTTCATTATATCCTGTGAAAACCGTTTTGAAATTGGACATTGCTTTACCATGGAAACAAAACTCAATATTTGTGGTATCAACTTAAAATTTGGAACAAAATTTGTTTAGACAATTAGCTTTTATTTTCTAGCAATTTTAGATTCCAAATTATTTTGTAAAATTAAAAATCAGCATCAGCTCTGATTTCTTGTCACATGACTGACCTGCCAGTTCAATCTCTGAAGAAACCCAAGTGATCATTTACTATGGAGATGGCATGTTGAATATTTTCATTTAGACAAATTATACAGAAAAAGAATTTCATATTTGTGTAATTCTGTAAATCATGATTAGATGATTCATGTACTGAAACAAGTTTCGAACTTCACCAAAAACATAATGAATCTGCACTATAAAAATGGTTGTAATTGTAAAAGTAAAAAAGCTACAGTAAAAGCCTGTTAATTTGTTAACAGTATGTTCCCTTAATATATTCAGTTACTGTTATTCAGATATTGTTAAATGTACCATTTTTGAAAAAAAAAGAAGAACAAATCATCATATAATTTACAGTGACAAGCAATATACTGACATTCCCTGAATTCCCTGTGTGACACTTCACATTTGTTGGTTTTTCATTTTAATTATTGTTTCTTCTTAGTTTTCTTTTCCTGTAGGTAAAAATTAAATAAAATTTTTGGGGTGGGGGTGAGGGGGTAAATTATTTTTAAATTGTAAAATTTACAGGCTGTTCTGTAAATGTTTACATTTTTACTGTATTTTTACAGAATTATTCTAGCAACCACAGCTGCCAGTTTTTTGTTTTTTTTCAGTGATTCTGATATGTGATCATTTCTAATTCAGTGTGTAAAACATCATTGACAGAAACACCTTATGTAAAGCGACCGGCGTCCTAATCTCAGTAGCCATCAGCTCAGCTGTGGAGACGACTTCATTTGATTGACAGCTGCTGTGAGAGTGTTAGGCTGTTATCAAGCTGACCGGATCATCAGACGAGTCCGGCCGTATGTTCATGATATATCCAGCTTGCTTTATCTGACAGAACACACCTGCCTCTCTGACACGTGTCCTCACACCCACATGAAAAAACCTAGCTCTCAATCGCTCTGAAGGAAACCCATTCTTCTCTGAGATATTTCAGCCAGCAGATATCTTGCTTATTTTGATGCTTTTAACTGGTTTCTGAAGTAGTTCTGGAGGTATGTTGAAAGTTAGCCTATACACAATGCAGTAAGAAAATTCACACAAACTCAAACATGCATTTGCTCTCATCAACATGCATCATGGTTTGTTATAAGCTTTGTCAATTTTAAAGGGCCCTGGAGGAAAGTTTGTCAGATGATGAATGTGGGTTTTTGGGGGTGTATAGGACGGGGATATGAGTATACTTGATATATTTGTGATGATTTTGCTGATGATATATTGCATGAATATTATGATGAATCTACTGCACTTATTTGAAAATTTAAGGTTCTGTGTCGTTAGTTTCACAATCCTTTTTTGTCTTCTCATGAGTAGGAGAATGTTATATAAGCTCAGTTCATTTCAGTGTATTCAAATTGTAAAATATATTTATATATTTTAAAAGTAAATTAAATATTCTTTCTTGAATTTTTTAGTAAAACAATGTGCAAAACATGCCTTGATTATTTTAAACTAGATTTTTATTTTACTTCTTGTATTAAACATCATTTTTTTTAATTCACAATATACATTTTTACACATTTTGAGATATATAATAAATATTATTGAACGGCTCAAAAATATCAAAACAATGTATTAAGCTACATCGCCCAGCCCTGATATGCATCTATCTTTATACTTCCTGCTGAGTCCATAGCAAGAGAGTTCAGCTCAATGAGTTGACATTGTACACATTTATTCCAGGTTTTACAATGAATTGTGTCGTTTGATGCCAAGCTCATCTTTTGCATATTGCAATATCCATTATAGATGATCATTACTCATTCTCTCTCAAGTCTGTCAGAGAGAAACTACTGCAGACGCCACGTAAACAACAGCAGATAGTCGATATAAAGTGACGATGCCACTAGAAATAAAAAAAAAAAATGCTTTCTTTTTCTTCATGTGGAATGGAGTGAAGCACCAGCACCTCCTCAAAAAAACATCCAGCATTCACTGTTGTTTTCTTAGTCTGTGTGGAAATGCGACTGCAAACTGTCACCCAGTGAATCCTCAATGGAGTAAAATCTATTTGAGGATTTGCTGGGTCTGGTGTGGAAATAACAGCCGTGACTCTGAACGGTCTGAGAATGAGCTTGAGTGAAACATCAAATATGCAGCAGCTCTGCAGCATAGAGGAATCGTGTGTCCCGCTATACTCGAAAACTTTTGTCACACACTTCACCAACTTGAATGCTGCTCTCATGCCCTTCCCCCTTTCTTGCCTCCTTTAATTTTTAAAAATGTTTCTTCAATTCTGGGTTGTTCTGGGTTATTCCTCCATTTTTATCATTTTTTTCCTTTCAGATACATTCAATAGCCTTCAAATAAGTGTTAGATAGAGCTCGAATTAGTTTAATATCTATATTTGGCTATGCAGATATTAAAGGGCTCAAATGCATTATTGCATGCTTAGTTCCACTTATACATTGTTAGTTGTTTTTTGTGACAAATGTGTCATTATTTAGTTTTATGTCAAAAAAGGAGTGAATGGGAAATAGTTAATGGATAGCTTACTTCAGATACTATTGATTACCAATCTCTTGTTTGATCGACAAAAGTTGACATTTTTGCACAAAATTGCATTTTAAAATGCAAAAATAAATAAATAAATAAAATCTCAAACAGTAGAGCATAGTGCCATTAACACCAAACCCAAAAGTTCGATTCCCAGGCAGTGGATGAACACGTAAAATGTGTAGTTTGAATGCAGTGTTGGATAAACGTCTCCACAAATGCATTAAATTGAACTGAATTAAATGTGCAACATAATGAGGTCATGTGACAATAATGTATCATACTCATTTTTTAATTATCATTTTAAATTAATACATTGTTAGCTAACTGCATGATTTGTATATGTACATTTCTGAAATTACATAATTTGGACACAGTCACCACTGATAACAGATCACTCTAAATTGTAATGTTGACATCCATTTCCTGTAAAGCTGCTTTGAAATGATATGTATCGTGAAAAGCGCTATACAAATAAATGTGAATTGAATTGAATTAAAATGTGTATTGTTTCATATACTTTAAAAACATTTTAGTATATATCGTGAGCTGTGCAGTATTCAGTAGTACATTAGTATTCTGAACACTGTCAGGTCCACCTTGTTTTCAGACATACGTGTCCTGTGTTCTGGTCCGTGAGGTTCTAACTAGGGTCCAGATGGTTCTGAGCTCTTTCTCAGAAACAAGCCAGGAGTGTTAATGTTTTCAGTAACACTCCCGGGTCTTATTAGAACTGGCATTAGGCTCTATCTGGTTCAGGCCCTGGTATCATCTCAGACAGTTTTAGAGACGCTGCTGCTTCACATGGATGAATATGAGCTCCTGGAACAGCATTAGCTCTCCATTTCAACATACCAGTATGACCTGTTCCCGACGAAAGCCTTTAGTCAAGGCCTCAAAGACTATTGTTTATTCTATTATAATATTATGTATTGTTTCTTTCAACTAAATTAATGACAGTTTTTCATTTCAAATAATATACTTAAATATGAACAAAAGGATAGAACAAAACATACATCGTTCATGGAACTTTTTTCTAAAATGGTTTAGTTGGATGTTTGTCTAATATTTTTTAAATGTTAGGCCTATACTTGTTTTAGAACATTCAGAGAACATTCAAAAGTAATATTACAATTTAAAGAATGATAGAATGGAATGTTCCCTTAACATTCTCATAACCACGTTTTTAAAACATTTTGAACATTTAGAAATAGCGTTTTCATAACTCAATTGGAACGTTAGCGAAATGTTCTTAGAACATATTTACCTGATTACTACATGACTAAGTACATACCTTTTCTACGGTTTTATATTATAAACACCACTTTTGCACAACATTAGTGTTCAACACAGATCATCAGATCAGAAATAGGCACATCTTTTCCACTCCTCATGTTTTAAGATACGGTATTCACACATGCTGCTGTAATGTGTACTAGATGGATAAAATACAGACGTAAATGCAGGAGCAAGAAAGAAGGTAAAACTAAAACAACTATAAGAATTCATCAGCAGTAGTCGTGGCTAAAGGTGCTTGAGTGAGTGTGATAAGAGACTCTTGAGTGATGTTTTATAGTCCAAAGGTTTCTCACACGTACCTGATTAGAGCTTTTCATCCGGTGACAGTGTTCAAATATGCAGCTACTTCTGTATAAGAATCATATCAGCAAGCTGCCAAGAGCAGTACAGGTTATCAGCCAACTAATATAATACAACAATTATACAGTCGCCACACAATACCGACGACGGCATATAGACTATCCCCCGCTTCATCTTTAATTCAGACTTCATTTAGTCTGGCAGTTAGTGTGTAGGCAGGCGAGCGAAGCTCTTCTGGATGATAATAGCACTGAACGAGACTTTGTGCAGCTAATTGAACATCAAACAGATTGTGCTGGAGTAAGATTAGTATTGGTCCAGAGAAGCTTCTCAGAACAAACGGGATCTTTCGCTTTCTTCTTGTTTCCCTTCATTCTCTAATCCCCTTTTCTGTAGGCAAATGTGCCAAATTTTGAATAAATATTTAATATCTCTATTTCAATATTGTTAGCCTCTTAAGATTGGGGACCATTTTGGGCATTTCCGCCTGGATTTGGCCTACCCAAACTGAAAAGCTTCCCATACCCACATACAGTGGTCTAAATACAAAATTTTGGTGTAATTTTACAGGAAAACCTTTGAAGTTACAAAAAACACTGCTGAAAGTGATAAAATTTTTTAGTATATGTTGTCTGTGTTTTTTATAAATTCTTTTTTGAAAGTGAATAACTCAGGCCCTGTGTGCTCTAGCACCATGCAGACATTTTTCCACTAGATGTCTGCAAACACTGGAAAAAAGAATTTTGTCTCTGTCATGTTGTATGCAAGAGTTAATCAAATGCACCTGAAGGGAGGAATATTACCTTTTTTATGTAATTTCCGCCTAACCAAATCTAAAGTCTCCCCATACCTTTACCTTTACTAGTCACATTTACCTTTCTGACCACATAAAATCACTGGCTATGTCCCATCAAGGTCCCTTAGGTCTGCGGACTACATGCTCCTGGCTGTACCTATAGCAAGGCTGAAGCATAGAGGTGATAGGGCCTTTGCAGTTGCTGTCCCTAAATTATGGAATAATTTACCGTGAGGTGAGGCTGGCCCCAACACTCTCTGCTTTTAAATCAAGCTTTAAAACATACTTTTATTCTGTGGCATTTAATTCAGTTTGAGAGTTGTTTGTTTTGTTTTTGTCTCTTTGTTGTTGTTTATTTTATGATTTTGGATGTACAGCACTTTGGTCAACTTCTGTTGTTTTAAATGTGCTCTAGAAATAAACTTGACTTGACATACCCATATACAGTGGTATAAATGGAATATCCCAGTGTAATTTTACAGAAAACCCTTTGAAATTACATAAAACTGCTGAAAGTGATAAATGTTATAGTATATGTTGTCTGTGCTATAATAAAAATTGATTTTGATCAATTTTAATCTTTCAGGAGACACAAGACTCTATAAATTATAAAATCTATGTGGTCTATTACAATCTAGAACAGGATTTACATCCTCCTGATTTATATAATCCCTTTATGTGCATCATTTTTTGTCACCTGTGTTGAGCATCACTTGAGCATGACTTGAGCATCACCCAGCTGCCTCCTGGAGATGTGATGCCAGCTGTGCCAATGTAGCACGCCCACTGTCCAGTTGGCAGTACTGCAGTAAAATCTATGTGACAGAAATAATGAGACGGTCAAAGTTGCATTGTTCAAAGTTGAGCCGCTCTAGTAATGACTTTATTACAATCATTTAATCACAGTGTCTTGTAACTTCATGAATATCCCTGTTCAGCAATAATAATTCTTGAAGTCTTTACATGTGATCCAGCCAAATCAATAAACAGTGTATTCTGCATAACCAAATCCTTGTCTTGGCTCCTTCTTCATGCTTTCAGTTTTTATACAGTACATTCATAAAACATATTACTGGAATCAATTTAATACTTAGTCCACATAAACTGACATAACCATATCATACTATTTCTATATGCTTCATAAGAATTTAGCATTTCACCAAGCGTCCATATAAGCATTAAACCTATTAAGCAAAGTATCATTCATTTGAACTGAATACTTGAGCTGACTCTCTGTAATACAAAAATAAACACTTACATTTGATGAGTATAAAAGACATTTTTAACCACTACTGTTATCATACAAACTAAATCATTAGTAATAGCCCTTACGTAAACTTTAATACAAAAAAAAAAAACTTAACATTAGTATGGGATTTCAGCGTGCTGGAGCATTTTTGTTAACTTTGAAGTTACTATATAACACACCCGAGCCATTAACGGCCGTTATGACGAGCGGATACAATCTCCGCTATAAATTAACTCTTAAACTGCACTTTACCGCACTAAACTGGTAGATCCACTTTAGTAACATGTTCTCTTGACATTATATAGACATTGTGACAGGATTTACCCACCTATGTAACAGAAATAATGAGACGGTCAAAGTTGCGTTGCTGTTCAAAGTTGAGCCGCTCTAGTAATGACAGTCTCCTCCTCGCGGCTCACCGTTACCATAGCAACCCTGGATCACGCACTGTCTACTCAGGATATTTCATGTCATAAGTCCAGCATTGTTGTAACAATTATAAACAAAATAATCAACAAAGAGAGGCAGATATTACCTGCATAGAGACCTATATGATCAATTGTGAGGAAATGTACATATACATATAAACACATGTGACCAAACATTCAGGGTGTCACACCAGCTGCTGCTGCTCACTAATCTTCAACAGAAACTGAAACAAAGAAATCACTGTTTATGCACACAGTTTTTGCACTGTAATAATATCCATTTCACAATATCAAAATGTATGGAGCCCCGCACATGACATGCAAGAAAAAAAATTAAATCGTGCGCACGATTTACTAATTCGTTCCCTCGATTTACTAAAATGTTCGCATGATTGAGATTGAGATTGTAACTAATTACTTTCAAATGACAGTAACTAGTAATATATAATGTATTACATTTTGAAAGTAACTTGCCTAGCTCTGTTGGTGAGAAAGGGCCTTAACATTTGCCAAAAATAGAACTTTTTGTTGTTACTAAAAAAAACAAACAAGCAAGCCCAGCCCAGGTGAGAAAAAGTAAAGCAAAAGTAATGTAATGCATTACTTTTCATAAAAAGTAACTAAGTAACGCAATTATTACTTTTTTAGGGAGTAGCACAATATTGTAATACATTACTTTTAAAAGTAACTTTCCCCAACACTGGCTAAACCTCACAAAACCTCTTTTAGGGACATAATGTAATGCGTGTGTGCAGGCAGACAGACGAAGACACAGATGAATAAAGTTCCAACACAAAGTTTACTAATATAATCCAAACAGGTAGCGATTCAAACAGGCAAAAGTGTTTAAACACATAACTGTTATCAAGACCAGACAAACTCAAAATAACACACATGAATTAAAGATAATGAACCAAACTAACTAATCACAGTTACCACAGGAAGTAAAGAGTGGTGGGAATCTAAACAAAGGAAAACAGGAATTAATGAAATAGAGTCCATGAAACTAAAACTAACCGAACATAATGGTAACACATAAAAAGCACATTCCTGTAGCTCAAACAGTAGATCACAGCGCTTGCAATACTAAGATCATCGATTTGATTCTCAGAGAATGCATGAACTAAGAAAAATGTTGAATGCAATGTAGGTGGCTTTGGATAAAATCATCTGCCAAATGCATAAAATGTAAATTTAAGAAAATGCAGAAAGTTTTCTGTTAGAATTAGGATTAGGGTTAGGTTAATGTATTCATAATTAGCTGTATATAAAAATATTAGAAGTCTATGGAACGTCCTAATTCAGATAGCTAACGTGTGTGTTTGTATGACTATTCACAGCACTTGAAATATTCTAACTCATGCCATCAAATGTTTTTTGTTCAGATCTGACTTATTGAAATGGAACGTTGTTTAAAATCTTGTTTCATAGCAGAATTCCCAGAGAAGAACCACTCTGCCCAATATCCAGAAGAGAGATCCACCAATCAGAGAAGATGCTGTAACCATGGAAATGGAAAAAAATGCAAAATAGGTCATCTGAGAGCACCCACTCCCATGATGTACTGGGAATTATGTATTTAAGTTTTCCTATTTATATTAAATTAAAAAATAATATTAACAGTTTATATTGTACTATCACTTGTGATTCAGTTGCATAATTTTCACTATATACATTTTGTACGATTTTTGAAAGAAGTCTATTCTACTCATCAAGGCTGCATTTATTTGATCACAAAAAATACAGTAAAAACAGTAATATTGTGAAATATTCTAACAATTTAAAATAACTGTTTTCTATGTGAATATATTGTAAAATGGAATTTATTCCTGTGATCAAAGCTGAATTTTAGCATCATTACTCCAGTCTTCACTGTCACATGATCCTTCAGAAATCATTCTAATATGCTGATTTGCTGCTCAAAAAACATTTCTGATTATTATTATCAATGTTGAAAATAGTTGTGCTGCTTCATATTTTTGTGGAAACCATGATACAACTTTTGTAAGGCCGCTAGAAAGGTGGGCGCTCACCTTTTGTTTCTGCAGCAGCAGTGAGGTTAAACCAATTAAAGCCAGGCCATGGCTAAAAAGCTTTAAAAGGCCTGTAATAAACTCAAACACACACACACATGGATGGATTGATGAATAGATCAACAGAGCTGCAGACAGAGTGAGTAGTGCCATCAGTTTAACACCAGCAATGATCATCATGCATGTTGCTTTTTCAAGTCCGCCTACAGTAATGCTATGAAAAGACGTCTCTTTTCCTCTATCTTGGTGGTTGGTTGATTAAGATGAGTGTTTTGTGTGCAGTCGACTTGTGTGCCTCTATATTTGTGTTTTACTGAATTAAATATATGCAATGAAGTCAGCAGGGAGCACATGGAGAACCGGATTAGAATAATTAAACACACATGCAGTGCTGGCATGCACAAGCGTGTTCAGAAACAGATACATGTAGTGAAGAAGGAGAATTCAGCAAATGTAATCTGGAGTGTTGAATGAGGTGAATGTGTTTTATCTACATGTGTGACACTGAGGCGTGTTCATGCGTGTAGATAATCTTGTTATAAAAGTGCACATAGATTTGGATTTCATAATGATCAAAGAAGGCATTCTGAAGCACTGAATCCAGCACTTTGCTCAGTTCTGGATGTGAGTGGCATGAGGCGTTTCTAACAAGATATCATGTCCAAAAATATACATTCATTTGAACTATACCTTCTTGTGTTTCTGGTCTTGGTAACCATCTCTCTAAGGCCCAAAACATATGCAAATACTTGAATACAGATTGTTATAGCCTCACAAGTTTGATTTCTAGCTCTTATTGCATTTTGAATTGTCAGAGTACAATTCATAATGCAACATAAGCACAAGTTGCATTCTTACCACGTTCACACAGCAGCAGAATACGGTTGTCAGTCCTGTATTTGAGTCCTTAATATGGTTACGTTCACACGCAGTACGGTTATTTATGGGAGTGACAACCGCATTCTATAACCGAACTCACACCCGTAAATTTTCAGCACTCACAACCGCATTTTCAGAAATTCCGTGCTGTGTGAACGGAACAGGACTGGACAACTAGTTGTCTGTCATGTCATACGGTGCGAGAGAGTCGCTAGGGATGGGCATATTGATATGAAGTATCGATATATCGATACTGACGTTGAGTATCTAAAGTATCGATACTCAAATAAAAATATTGATACTAAGGTGTTTTTTTTTTTACTAGTGATTTTGTTTAATTAACATTCAATGTAATGCATACAATATGTATTGAATTGGACAAATAACCTATGTTAGCGAATAATTGTGTAGTAGAACTATTTTCCTGCTCATCTGAACACACGCAAATGCTGCAAGTCAGAACCAATCAATCACAGAAAGCGTTCGCTCACTGCCTACATTACATTCAAACGGCTGCATGCGTTTAATATTGTAAGAAACCATTGATGCTTTTGGGAAACGCAGCCCTGAACAATGCTTAACAGAAGACAGAACAACATAATATGTTTGAGTTATTTCACAAACAACAAAATGAAATAGTAGCCTACATAGTTTTTGCAATTACATTTATTTAAATTGTACATTAAAAGTTCGTATTGATGTTCTGTTCTGTTCTGTAACTACACTGTCAGAATACAAAGTTTGCATTTTATGGGTGCAACAGCCTGTCACTGGCAGTCCCTTATGAAACTGAACCATTACTACAGTAACCATAGTTCAGTTAAGCCTATAGTATTTGTAGATTTTCATGGTTACCACTACAAATAAACATTTTAACCATGTGTAAACAAAAATATAATCTAATAAATTGCAATTAAGGCGTATTGAATGTTAAAATACCTTTCAAATATAATGTTAAGTGGGTACCATTACCCATTTTACTCATAGTAATTAAATAATTTAAGGACTTAAATTATTAATAATTTAACAACTTAAATTCAGATTAGAGGTATCGATATCGATATCGGCGATTTTGGCCTTGAAAGTATCGGTATCGTATCGAAAACAAAATAAGTGGTATCGCCCATCCCTAAGAGTCGCTCTTCTAAGGTGTTTTGTGTGTGTGGTTTCGCTTTCGGTAACTTACTGCGACAGAGATATGAGCTGTGCGTCATCTTAAGGTGTTAGATCCAGTCACTGTTCTCCACCGGAGCGGCACCCGTCAGTTTTGTGTTTCTTTTCCAAATTCAAATGCCATATCATGCGCGAGACGTCGCAGAGGACGTGACACGCGAGTGCAACGGTTAAAGACTCCGGCTAGCTGTTTACATGCTGCTTTTGGTTAATGAAGTTTGAATGGATAAACTCGCGGTTCAATTGGTCTTTTGTCATGTCAAATGATGGACGTCGCCATCTTTAATATTACGTTGGTCGCTGTCGTTATGGTTACTATAAGAGAATAAGGGCTTGACTCTCGCTCCACGTTCATACAGATAGTGTTCCAGACGCTACAGTAAGTTGCTGTGTAAAAGGGACATTTCGAGACTCACACCTGTAAGTAAATACGGTTGTCAATCCCAAAAACTGACAGTGTGAACGTGGCCTTAAGTTCTTAGTTTTGCCACAAGAGGTGCTAGAGACATTAGTAGCATAATCAGTCTTCTTCTACCATCATTCTTTTTCTTGTCAACATGCTTATATCTAATAACCTGAATAATAACAGCAAAACAATCTGCTTTAATGTCTCTTAATATTCAAATGAGAGATTTGTTATCGAGTTTAAAATTCTTAAAGCTGCTGTAATTCTTAAATGCAATAGATTGCTGACAAAAATTGTGCCTTCAGAAATCATTCTATGATGATTTGCTGCTCAAGAATCATTTCTTTTATACTAAATACTTAGTATATTGAGAAAACAAACATTAAAAATCATGCTTCATCAAACTTGGTGAAATTTAGTAATGTTTTGAACCATTTTAAAACTAAAGATTGTCCGAGCCACAAAGAAAGACTCGTTTGCATAAAACAAGGTTCAGTGGGGTTCTCTATAGAACTCTAGGGTTCTTGACTCAATTTTAAAGAACCCTTTATGCCAAAAGGGTTCTGTATAAGGAGAAATGTTTTAATGATTGCATAATAATTTCATGTTTAATGGGTTATTTAATTTTTTTTCTAGTGATAAAGTATTTTTACAAGCTGTTTAATTCATAAAATATAATTAAAAAATAAAAATTGGAACCCCTAAAAGGCTCTATATATTAAGCGCCTGACAGAACCCTTTAAGATTCTATATGGGACCTTCTAAGAATATTAATCTGAATTTGAAATTATATTCATGCAGTTTGATTTAAGATGCTTTTAGAAGTCATTGATGTAGACAGACAGATCTCTGATCCGCAGGCAAATCTGGTAATTTTGATAATGTAATGTGCTTTTTTTAAAACTATGAAATCACAGGTGCTAATTGAAATAGAGCAGTAAAAGACAGTGTTTCATACATGCAGTCAGCCAGGAATGATGTGTAAAATGAAGTCATAGCACTTTGTGCAAAGTGAAAGTTAACTGCAAAAGACTGAAATCCAGTTCACTCTGTCCCTCAATATGGCTCTCGTTCTTTAAGTTTTGCACTTATTGAAGACTGTTTAATTAGTTGAGCAACTTTTACAAAGCACATTTTCTCTAAAATGTCCCTTTATCACACAATATAAAGGATGTTTGTCTTTATTGTTCCGCTTTTCTTGCTCTGAGACAAAATAACTATCGACTTATCACAGCTGCATTGCATTTGTCTCTTTTCCTTTAAAAGATAATTTCATTTTCTGCTTTATGCAAACTCAATAAAGCAATACTTTGTATTTTGGACAAAAGGATTTTGCTTTAAGTGGATAAATAGGAATTGATTCATAAAAACACAGCTCAAATTTGAAATTGGAAAAGAATAAAAAACAAAGCTGACTTCTGTCACAAGGAGTATGCAGAATATATTACAGCGAATTGAGACAAAGTCTTTCATGAAACTTTCACAGAGAGAGTAAATCACGGACCACTATAAACAACAGCTGCATAAGCAACACCAACAGAATATTTCTTCACAAAGAGTTAATAAACAAGTCACCATATTTTTTCCTGTGACATATGCAAGACAAATGTCAATATTTTTGATTGATTTAACAGCAAAGTTCAGATCATGTATAATGTCCGGAGAAAGCAGGCTGAGGCGCAGATCTAAACGCAGGGGTTTTTTAATAAAGAAACTAACATACAAACAATAAGACAAGAAACAAAAGCGCAAAGGAAACTGAGACCATCACATTCAACAACTGACAGAGAACAAATGAAACACAAGGCCTATATATACACAGGGCAAACAAGGTAACGAGATACACCTGGGAAGACTAATCAACACGAAAAACTACAATGAACTACAAACATGGCACTAGGACAGGAAATACAACAAAAGTCCAGACAAGACATGGGGAATATGTGACATCATGTCATTACATCACATTAAAATCACATTTAAATCACTCTAATTTAATTAAAATTATTCATCCTTATAACAAACATACAATTTACCTGTGGAGTCACATTTTATTGCTTTTATAAAAAGAAATATCATCTGATGTTGAAAAAGAGACACTTTAGTTTTTATTAATGACACAAGATTGGCAAGATTCACCCATTTTTATCTGTCCCCCTGAATATTTAATTATACCAATATTTGCCTGGTATGTAATTAGTCTCACAGGGAGTCTGTGTACCATGTCTCATACAGAGTTCAACAGCACCTCTTAGTGTTAGACTCAGGAAAGACACACAGCCCTTAAAGGGTTAGTTTACCCAAAAATGAAATTTCTGTCATTAATTACTCTCATGTCGTTCCAAACCCGTAAGACCTTCGTTCATCTTCGGAACACAAATTAAGATATTTTTGATGAAATCCGAGAGGTTTCTGATCTCCCTATACACAGCAGTGTCATTCCAAATTTCAAGGTCCAGAAGGTAGGAAAGACATTGTTAAAATAATCCATGTGACTACAGTGGTTCAACCTTAATGTTATGAAGTGACGAGAATACTTTTTGTGCGCAAAAAACAAAACAAAAATAACAACTTTATTCAACCATTTCTTCTCTTCCCTGTGACGTAGTAAACACAGTGCAGTAAATCAGTTGAAGTGGACTTCTCTGACAATAATCGCTCATTTGGAACGCCCTGTAAACGTCATCAAAAAAAGTCAATGACGGGGTCTCGCAGATTATGATATAACATAAATAGATATTTTAATTTACTTTACTTTAGAATTTAAAATATATAAAATACATATACAAAAACGTAAAATATACAAAACACACATTATGTATCTAATGTAATACAATCAAAACATATGTTTATTATATACAGGGGCGGGTCTACATGGTGGCCAGGGGTGGCATCGGCCCCCAGTGAAATCCCTACCAACTAACTTGCGATTGGCTTGTTTTTATGCTAGTCAATTTCTAACAGTTTCTGCTGAAATTCACAATTCAAAGTTCGGTGGTGGTGCTCAAATCTGGTGACGGTCAGTCATGGACATCGGATGGAATGTGTAACTTCATTATCAAACTTGGAAAGATGCCAAAACAAAGTGCAAGAAGGTATCCTCTCTGTGTGGTTTAATATGTAAAATATAAAGCTCAATCAGCCAGTCAAAAAAAAAAAAAAAAACTCCGACAGGTTGATTCGTTGTGTCTTGTATAATCATGAAGGGGTTTATTTTGCGATAAAATGTACAATACAATTGGCCAAGCAACAAGATGAGCAACAATATCACAATAATCCTAGAGCGTTGTTTATATTAGTTCAAAGTTACTGCTTGTTTTAATGTAAAATAATGTAATTAACGTGACTGTCATGAACAGAAGAAGGCAGACAAGGTGAGTACAAATTAAACAGTCTTTATTTCAGGAAAGCAGGCGAAGCTGAGGTGGACTTAGCTGGTGGTAATGCAGTGTCTTATGTGTGCAGGTGCGGTGAAGGCAGTGATGATATCCAGAGAATCCGGGGGATGACGAGAAGAAAGGCAGGCAGACGACAGAAGACAGGATAGAATCAGGATCGGCAGGTAGGTAACAGGTAAGTAGCTGGGTGAGTCTGTGTAGTCGTGCGACGAGACACAGTGGTGAAGTGCACAGGGAGCTTTTGAAGGGTGTCTTGATGAGGGCGTGCAGGTGATTAGAACTCCGGTGATTGTGAACGAGTGGGCAGATCTGGTGTTGATGGCTGGATTGATGTGTGTGACTGAGTCCGTGACAGTAACAAAATATAGGCTACATTATTAGTCCAGAACTCACGCTTCAGTTTTTGACCTCAGTTTTACTATAAAGAGTCAATATCTTTAATATAAAATATGAGCCTGCATTCACTTAGATAAAAACTCTGTCCTGTACAGTCGCCATGAAAGCGTTTAACTAAATAATATCTCTCAGGGCTTTTAATTCACAAGCGTGCACATTTAGAGAAATGGGTATTGATGTATTCTTACATGTTTATTTCAAATTTCTATAGAGAGAGCTATTATTATTATTATTATTATTATTACATTTTTACCCACACTGTAAAACCGTGATATAAAAAACAGCCAAATTCTAACAGTAACATACCGTTTTCCATTAAAACAGCAATATACCATAGAAAACAATGTATTTTGGGTAACATTTGCTGTTTTTGATCAAGTAGCCTACTGCAATATAACTTATCAGTTAAATTATCAGTGTTCAGAATCGACACTCCGAGGCTGTGTTCCAAATCAAACCATATACCCTCATTCACTATTCCCTACACTAGATTAGTGATATATAGTCCACTTGACAGAGTGAATCCAAATATTCATGAACACATGCTGTTAACAAGCAGAATCACTGAAGAAAAGATAAACAACAAGAACAGAAAAAAGAGAAACACAAGAACTACAACTGACTCGAGATAAAAGGCATTAAATCGCTCAAGCTCTCACCAGAGGACGATTAAACAAGTGCA
The DNA here is from genome assembly GCA_039654765.1 of Mylopharyngodon piceus. NCBI lineage: Eukaryota > Metazoa > Chordata > Actinopteri > Cypriniformes > Xenocyprididae > Mylopharyngodon > Mylopharyngodon piceus. The sequence continues at coordinate 1,865,418 of CM077460.1, read as the reverse complement.
CAAACAGCATTAACAGCTTCACGTATTACCAATTAGTTTGACTTTATTTCTGTCATACGTCAAAAGAAGTTCTCATTCTCCCAGTTTCACAGACAAGGCTTAAGCCTTGTCCCAGACTAAAATGCATGTTTGAGCTGATTTAACGGAAAGCAACTTGCATTGACATATCTTAAAATATGTCACTGCCATAGTTTTGTCTCAAGATGCACATCAGTAATGTTTTCAGTAAAGGCACTTTTATAAAAGCTACTTAAATGTCACAGTTTAGCTACAACCCTGATCAAACACACTTGAATGTCTTCAGGATTACTAAAGCTACGTGAAGGAAGTTGAGTTGGATTGGAGCAAAACTCTTCAGGACAGCAGCACTCAAGAACGAGTCACTCACTGATCTGTTAATGGCTATAATAGTACACATATGAGTCTCCATAAACTCCTGGCATCTGAGCCACTAAGGACGCAGTGGTGTAATTTTATTTATGAAGGGAATGTGTCCAAATAAATTAATATACCAGTCTGTGCAAGTCATTTTACACCAGACTGCTTTGCACACGAGGGTCAGTAAAACACAGGATTTGCACAGAAGTTGATTCTCAAAGATGGATCGATACCAACTGTTTTTGATCCAATTTCAAATATATTTCATGCTAATGTACTGTTAAATGTGGCTAAAATTACCATTTTTTCTTACTGTATTCACAGAGACCAGAGCCATGTCATTATTTTCATTTTTAACCCGAAAACGCTTGCAGTCTGTATAATTCATAAACACATCTTCATTCTTTTTGAGTCTCTCCAACAGTGTGTAGCTTTAGCCATGTTAGCCATGCAGCAGTCATTCAGAATCGAATGTTAGCAAACATCCACAAAATACATGCCATACCTACGTGATCTGATATGCTGCATCACGAACAGTTTGTAATGATCGATTTATATTTAGTTATATTTGCTGTGTGAGCTTCTTCATAATTGTTTCTGCCTCAGTGTATTGGAATCGCGAGCTTGGGGCGGGGACACAAGCTCATTTGCATTTAAAGGTACACACACCAAATCAGTGCATTTTTTTCTCTTACCCAAAAATAGGCAGTTAAAACATGGTATAATAAAAAATCCATGGGGTATTTTGAGCTGAAACTTCACAGACATATTCTGGGGACACCTGAGACATCTTGTAAAAAGGAGCATTATAGGTCACCTTTAAGTTGTACTAACTGTCATGCCATATGAAAATAAATTCTGATTTGGTGAACTGTGTAAATGTGTTCTTATTCCATGGTCTGGGTCTCATCTGGTGAGCTTTCTTTTCCACGCGCAGCCGCATAGTAAACCTGAGGTATGACAGAGCCTCAGCTGCTTCTCAACACTTTTACTTTGTCATGCCTATTCATACAATAGACTATGCAAATGTAACATTCATCGCCATAACCATTCATAAATACTCTAGATTGTGTAATAATAACAAAATTTATGAATACTCAAAACGCAGTGCCGTTTAAAAACTTTCAACGGCTCTGCTCCATCGTTCTGACTGGTGATGCCAACACGCCGTGCACAATGACAGTTGGGTGATTTTTCCTCTCTACTTCCTTCCTGTGAAGTTGTATCAGTGTTCCCTTATTCCCTATGCCCTTTGCTCCCTTCGGACTGGAATCTCACTTAAGATGGCGAAATACCCTCTGAAGTCCACTTCGCAGTCCACTTACGGTCAAATGGAACGTACCTGAAGTGTGGAATGTTGGACACCTCATGCACTCAACTGTCGTAGGTTGTAGTGGAGGGGGAGGGGCTATCAGACTCTGATGTTAAATGAATAATAACCTTCTAAAACAGATTGTTTGCACATGATGTCCCAGGGTGATGCGAAATGCAGATGAAGGGCAGGAAGTGAAGCCTATGTTTTGCGTCATTTATGGTTGCTCTAATAGATCAAACCACAAGGAGCTTTTATCGTGTACCAAAAGTTGTTGTTCATCGGGGGGGAAATGCAAGAAATTGACTGAAAAAAGCAGGAAAAAGTGATTTGTAATTCTGCGTCTGCAGTCAGGAGGAGCCGAGTCGGAAAATGCTTGTGTGTGCAGTGAACACTTTGTCAAAAATTAACACAACTTGCATATGCAATCACTAACAAACAAAAGTAGTATGCCTCCATAGTTTTGTATGCTTTCATTTGTTTATTGAAGTAGAAGGATGTCCATGCCCAGTTGTATAAAGCACCTTAAGTGTAATTTTGCTTAGTATAACATATGTTTTGGAAAACTTCACCTTAAGTGTTACACAGAGCGAGCAGGTTCAATCCAAGTCTTCTAACGAGACATGATCGGCTGCTTTATATGATAAACATTTTAATTTAAGCATTTATTCACATAAACATTGATCAAATTACATACGTAGCATACCCTATCTGTATTAACAAATAACGTGTCCACGGCAACAGTAGAATTTTATAACGGCAAAACCTGGGTCGCTGTCGTGAAACCCTTAGCGGTTACCCTTAGAGAACTGTTTAAGAGATTATATCAAAGAATTTATATGCAGTACCCTTAAGTCATTTCCATAGGTAAGGGAAAATCACACCTTAAGTCTCATACTTAAGGGAAAAACTTGAGGTGCTTTACACAACTGGGTACTGGAAAAGTTGATTACAGTCTCGATGACAGGCAAATATTTTTTTTCAGTACAAAAATCGCTCCTCTTTATAACATAAGGATCACGTCCAACATATGTTGTGATTTTCTGTTTATACCTCTCTTGTAATAGTGTCTAAACCGGTACATTAAGGACTTTCCTCCATCTCGTCCATTCTGCATTACGCATTTGCATTATGTTGTAACGACTGAGACAAATCAGACACAATTATTTGTCATATTTAACAAATAATCTTTAAAACTCACTCTGAGACCTGCAGGACCCTCCCCCACGGGCCAGCCTGTGCAAGGGCCTCAGTTACCATGGACACAGATAAGGAATTTATTGCACCGAAGTATGTTTCCACAGTGGAAAAGCAGAGGCAAAGAGACCCATAGCCCTCAAAACAGACTTTCCTGCATGCATTTATAGATGAACTGATCTATAAATGAACATGCATCCCAGGGCATTGTGTTTACGATTATGACTGTTTTGTGTAGTCCCTTTTGGATGATATTTGTTTTATGCATATTTTATGACAAGAACCAATGGGTAACGTAAACTAACCTATACCATGTTTAGTGTCTGTGGGTTCGTATCGTGAAGATTTAAATGCTTGTGTATATGAGATGGTGATACCTATGCAACATATTAGGATGACAAGAATCTTTAATAGTTTCTTCTTCAACAACCTAGTCAGTTACATAGGCAAACGCCCTGCTAGAAACACAAAGGCTCATAAATTTCCCCACAAGAGGAAGTTCCCGCTCATAAGTTCCACTTTCCTAATTGGTCAGGTGTGGCTTCGCCCAGATTTTAAGAGCCCAACACCGCCCTCTCTCTCTCTCCTGCATCTTCAACTGCCCCAAGACAACTCCTGCTTGTGGCTTCTCAGGCAAGGCCGGCAGGCCTTGACCTGCCCCCACCATGTGCTTAACCTGGAGAGAAAGAACTCTTTCCTACTACAAGAGTCAAATTAACAGCTTAAGTTGTTTCATATTTCTTCATCCAAAGCAGAAGATATTGATTACAACTTCGGACCGAACCATCAAGGATTTCTCCTCAGCCTGCAGATCTGATGCTCCTCAACAGCTAAAGGCATTTTGCAAGTATCATACATTTGAACACTAAACAGCGATTTAGTATTAATTTGTGAACCCTTTGTTAGCAAAGGTGCTTTATTACTGAGAAAGCTGATGGTCTTTTCCAGCTTGTTTGATTCTTCTCCCTAGCCCCATTTCCTTTTCCCACTTCCGGTTTCACTCATTTTACCCATGTACAGTACATGTGACTTGTGTGTATGTATGTGTTTGTTAGTTTAGTTATGTGTTACGTGTGCACAATACATATTTGGTTCTGACTCACTGTCTGCAATAAATTGCCTCTTAAATGATTTAGATTTACTACCAGCTCTAAGTGCTGTAAATGCTAAGAAAGAATTATTTTTCTATGGCCATGAAAAATACCCTTCTCTTAGAATTAATTAATAATCAATACTGAGTGTTCACAGAATGAAACTGATTGATTGATTGTAATCTTAATGTAGCTACATCAAGTTAATCTGATTAACTGATTCAAATATTCATAATTAATCATCATAATAAGTTATGAATAATTATTAATATTTCCCCTTTGAGCTAATTTGCTACAACATCTATGGAATGTCCCCATAAAACATGGAAACCCAACATGTGAGTGTGTGTGTGTGCATGTGTGTGTGACAGAGAGATTTGCAATTTGTGAACATAGAGCAGGATATAGTACAAGGGAAAACAGGGAAACAGTCAATGACTGTATAACATCATCAGAAGAAGAGAGACAGATGGCATCAAATACAGCATTTTACATTACAGTATGTATGTATGCCATGTGATACTGTAAACAGATTACCATGGTAGAGACTGCCACATTACTATAATTCACATTGGTATAGTGATAACATTTACTGCATTGGCAGCAAACTCTTATAGCACAAAACCTCATGGCCATTTCATAACTTCATCTCACCTTTTGATAACACACTGAATAGATACTATTACAAAAATTATGGATTTTATGCCAATTATGCAATTTAGGTAATGTAAGTGTATTTTCTAATGTGACATCTGTAGCCTGTGTAACTGTATTATTTCAGGAACAAGGATGATTTGAAACATGTATCTTGCATTGTTTGCTATTGAATGAACTGATTGTTAAAAGTACTAAACTGAAAGAAGATCATAGCCTACTGTTGTGTTTCAGTGATTAAACCAAATATTCTCATTACATATCACAATGATCTTGTGTTTTGAAACAGTGATTATGTAGAATGAAAATATGTGCTACTAGAATGAGAGCATGAGATCAGGTTTTAAAAGAATGACTAGCTGTGTTACAAGTGTGATCAGAGTTTTGATGTACACCTTACATGTGAAAATAGTACCAAAGTGAATTAAAAAAACTGTAAAGCCCACAGGATTGGACCAAATTACCAACATTCAGTTGCTTCATTTTGCTGATGCAACTTGGATATGGCACTGTAACATATCTTGTTACAGTGGAGACAAACAAGGATGTCAATGTTAGCACCACTGAAGCATGTAACAATTCCACGTCTTGAATTGACAGCTGCTGTACTTGCTGTTCAAGTGGACAAAATGTTGAGGGCAGGGATATAGTTTCCATTGGTGGACTCAGTGTTTTGGACAGATAGTACATCTGTGTTAAAATACATAATGAGGACAAATGCTTTCTGACCTTTGTGGCCAACAGGATCTCTGCTATAAGAGAAATTACAAGACCGTCACAGTGGAGATACCTACATCTCAAAATCCTGCAGACTGTTGTTCACGAGGTATGAAAGCAGTCCAGCTGTGATCGAGTGGACCAGATTATCTGTGGAAAGCACAAGTAGAATGGCCAGCACAAATAGTTGATTCTACTCTTAAAAACGATGATCCTGAGGTACATGAGTGTAAACATCACTGTTGTAAATGAAGTGTCAAGTGCAACAAATGCCACTTAGACTGATTACACACTTCTCAGACTGGACAAAGCTGAAAGTTGCTGTTGCCTGGTTTTTAAAGTTAAAGAAATTTCCGATTTAACAGAGTCAAAAGCGGAAAGAAATCAAAGCCTCTTTAGATTCTTTGGGTGTATTGCCATCATCCAAGAAGATGGAAAAGGAGCTTCAAAAGCTAACATTCTCAACAATTACACAGAACTTAACTTTGGAGGATCTGACTGAAGCTGAAACAGCTATTGTTGCATTTAGTCAACAGCAACATTTTGGAAAAGAAATTGCTGCTCTATTATCTATATCTGTTTTAAAAGTAAAACGAGACATCAAGTTGGATCCTGTCTTTCAAGATGATCTTTTAAGAGTTGGAGGACGACTGAGGAATGCCTCTATGCCTGAGGAAAAGAAGCATCCTACCATTCTTTCTAAGGATCAGCACATTGCCACACTCATCTTGCGGCATAGTCATCAACAATTAGGTCACAGTGGAAGAAATTATATGCTTTCCAAGCTGAGAAAAAGATATTGGATCATTAAAGGTAATGCAGCCGCCAGTAAGATCATATCTAGTTGTGGCCATTGTAGACATCTTGGAGTTAAGGTGGGTGAGCAGAAGATGGCAGACTTGCCGAAAGAGCGACTCATTCCTGATAATCCTCCATTTACAAACGTAGGAGTGAATTATTTTGGTCCTATAGAGGTCAAAAGAGGACGTTCCATTGTGAAACTTGTGGAGTCATCTTTACTTGCACGGCAAGTAGAGCAGTTAATCTGGAAGTTGCTTATTCCTTGGACACTGATGCATGCATTAACGTTCTATGCAGATTTATTTGCAGATGAGGACAAGTTGTTCATATAAGAGTTGTTCATGTTACCAACTTTTTTGGAGCAGAAAGAGAGTTAAAAGAAACACTCAGTTCATGGAATAAAAGCAAGATTCAAAAGTTTCAATCCTCCAGGAGGCTCACATTATGGAGGAGTGTGGGAGCGTGTGATCAGAATGGTCAAGAAAATTTTGAGTTCCTTCTTACATCAGCAAACTTTGGATGATGAAGGATTTCATACCGTGCTATGTGAAATTAAGGCCATTCTAAATTATCATCCAATAACAAAGCTGTCAGATGATCCTAATTACCTAGCGCCACTTACTCCAAATCACCTTCTTCAAATGGAAGGCAAACCAGTTCTACCACCTGGACTGTTTGACCAATCAGAATTATACAGCAAGAGGAGATGGAAACAGGTCCAATATATGTGGGACTTATTCTGGAAAAGGTGGACAAGTGAATACTTGCCTTTGCTTCAAGAGCGACAGAAATGGAACAAGGAAAGGAGAAGCTTTGTTCCTGGTGACTTTGTTGTCATTGTGGACTCTACAGCCCCACGTGGATCCTGGTTGATGGGACGAGTCTTGGAAGATTTTCCTGACAAAAATGGACTTGTACGTCCTGTGCAAGTACAAACTAAAACCAACATACTTGAGAGACCTGTGACAAAGCTTTGTCTATTGCATGACAGCATGGAAATGTAAAGGACTGATTGCAAATAATATGCTACTAACCAACAGAAGATTGTTTAAATACAGTGATATACAGTGTTGCTTTGGACTTTAATGGCTCTTTGTATTAATATTATACTGAATTGTAAAGTCTACCTGTCATGTACAATTAGGGGCTGGTGTGTAAGAGCCATTATGCTCTATTGAATGTATGTTGTAATTCCATTGTTGGAAACTGGGTGGAGTGTGGGTTTAATTAGTAGGTAGCCAGAGAGTAAGAGAAGTCAGGTGTAATGGAGGGAAGCACAACAATTTTTGTTGGGAAGCACAACAAATTCCGTGTCAGGACATGCAAACTTGTGGGATTACAATGTGTTTTAGCATCGGAACTATGAGTTCAAAATGTCAACTGCGAGCTTTGTGATAAATAAATTTGTTAAATGCAGTACTAGACTGGAAGCGTCTTGTTTGGATCTCACACTTCAAAACCAATCCTACAACAACTCTAAGTGACGAGATGGTCATTTCAGATTGTCAGTTCAGATAGGGTAGAAAGGAAATTGTTGAATAAAGTCGTTAGTTTTGTTTTGTTTTTGCGCACAAAAAGTATTCTCGTCGCTTCATAACATTAAGGTTAAACCACTTAGTCACAGACTATTTTGATGATGTCTTTACTACCTTTCTGGACCTTGAATGTGGTAATTTCATTGCTTTCTATGGGAAATAAAAAAAATTCTCTGATTTCATCAAAAATATCTTGAATTGTGTTCTGAAGATGAATGAAGGTCTTACGGGTTTGGAACAGCCGAGGCTCATCTGTATGGGCAGGTGGGGCAGGTATGGCAGAGCCCCACCAAAATATTCATCCAAACATAGACCTCTATATACACTGAATTAATAATAAATTATGTGTTCAGCATTCTGCAACAAATATATTTTGGATTTTCTAGACTATTTTAAGTCGTAAAGTGAGCAGGATATATTAAAATGTAGCGCATTCGGCAGGCATGAATCATGATACTAAGTGGGGCAGCCGGTCTCAGAGGCCTCCCCAGGATCCAACCTCGCCCCCTGGATCTCGTGTTCTGCAGTGAGGTCCATCTCCTCCCCAGCTCTACAGCGCCCCACAAATTTCCAATGTAAATCTGTGGTGAAAAATGGAACTGCAGCGCCCTCTCATAGAGAGCCATTTGGGCAGATTTCTGGCTGCCCCGCTTATTTCCACGTGACGTTACCTCACGTAAACCTCACTCCATACCAAGACGATATCAGTCCGCTTCAGATATGTGTCTGCATCAGGTCAGTAACTAATTGGTATGTCTGTTCTTCCTATGTGGAGTAGCGTATTAAATTAATGAAAGTATTATCCTTTAGTTTAAACGTGCTCATGTGAATAGCTTTTATACACAGTACTGTAGTTCTGTTGTGATTAGAACATTAGAATTCTGCCAAAAGTGTGTCTGATGTGTTCAGTGATTAGGATATAAAGCTTAGAAAATGTTTATCATAAACTAGCACTAAGACCCAGAAACTGCCCTACATAAATTTACGGCCAGGAGCCGCTACTGGTTTGGAACAACATGAGGGTGAGTAACCTACTTAATGACAGAAATTTCATTTTTGGGTGAACTAACCCTAAAATATTGTATAAGTGTATAGTGCGTCAACTTTATTGGACTCAATGCGAATCGCGATCATCCCTTCCTCTTTACTATTAGTTACAGAATAAACATGAATGAACATCTGAAGGTATGTTGAAAGATACAACACTGAAACGTATCATATCTCGTGTAATCTCTCAATCAGTGTTTCAACCACGGAAAGACGTCAGTAAAACAGCTTGTAAACAATGTCACGTAGCATTACATTTAGGCCTGCCTCAGAAAAGCCATTCAGTGTCCACAACTTGTTAACCTGTTAGTGATATCTTAATTATTTCATGTATGTTTTGAAAACAAGTTATGACAGCCACTGTGCAAATGATTATATTTCAACAACGAATTGGAGAAACATAATTTTATAATTAGATATAGAAGTTATTGCAAAAACTGCCCTATGTGCAATTTACATGTTTACAAACAATTTTTTATCATTATTATTATTTGAGTGTTGATTAGATCTAAAAATAAATAGCAACTGAATTTAATAGTTTCTCTGTTTTTAATTGTAACCTTAAATATTATAGTAATGTGCAAGTAAGGGCTCCCTATATAGTTTACAGCATTAGCAGAGATAGAGACAGAGACACAATTTGATAAAAAACAAAAATTTAATAAAAAACAAAAAAACAATTGTTTAGTTTTCTCCCCCTTGCTGTACCGAACCCGTACCGAACCTTAACAACAAAGCCGAGGTACGTACCGAACCATCATTTTTGTGTACCGTTACAACCCTAATGTGTATGTATGTATATATATATATATACATACATACACATACCAGATGGGTTTGGTGCACACATGGATAAAAAGTACCCCATGCCCACGGTTAAATATTCTGCTGGATCTTTAATGTTGTGGGCCTATTTTTCTGCTGGAGTTCCTGGACATCTTGTTCAGATACATGGTATCATGGATTCTGTCAAATACCAACAGATAAAAAATCAAAACCTGACCGCTTCTGCTAGAAATTCAAGTTCAAGTTCAAGTTTTTTATTTGTCAATTCCACCATATGTGCAGACATACAGAGAAATCGAAATACCGCTTCTCTTCTCTCTCATCAAGTGTTTACATTATCAATGCACTATAGAAAATTTGTATAAAAAAATCCACAGTCAATGCAATATAAAACAGATGTTTGTACGAAGGTAGCAGCAATGTACAGTACTTATACTAAACAGATATATATATAGACCAAGTAATAGATCTTGTAAAACTTCTGAATAAATATACATAAGTAAATGTAAACAGTGAACTTTGTTAATGTACAAATATACATCCAAATATATATAAACAATTTGTAAAGTGCAGATATACATCCAAAATATGTAAACATTTTGAGTATAAAGGCATTTGTAAGCTACAAGACAGATAGCAGCAGTATGACATCAGTGCAAAAGAGTATAAAGTCTGTAAGTGCAAGAGTATAAAGTGTCCTGTGTGCAATGAAAGAAATGTGGGGTGAACTGTACATTTTTTAAAGTTCAGGAGTATGTGGAAAAGGGGGGAGGTAATGAACAGAATTCAGGTTCTTGACAGCCTGATGGACGAAGCTGTTTGAAAGCCTTGTGGAGCGAGCCTGGAGGCTCCGATACCTTCTCCCTGAAGGCAGAAGGCTGAAGTGGAGGTTTAACGGATGTGAGCTATCAGCAGCAATGCTGATGGCTCTCCTAGTAAGGCGGGTGTGGAAAATGTCCATAAGGGAGGGCAGGGAAACACCGATGATCTTGCAGGCTGCATTCACTATGCGTTGCAAAGTTTTTCGACAGGATGCAGTTTTGCTTCCGTACCACACTGTGATGCTGCTGGTGATGATGCTTTCAATGGTGCCCCGGTAAAAGGAGCACATGATGGGAGGTGGGACTCGTGCTTTCCTCAGTTTACGGAGGAAGTAGAGGCATGTCTGAGCCTTCTTGGCCAGCGATGTGGTGTTGTCATCCAGGAGAGGTCCTCAGAGATATGCACCCCTAGGAACTTGGTGCTGCTCACCCTCTCCACTACAGCACCGTTGATGGTTAGTGGGGGGTGCTGTGGGGGTCTTCTTCTGAAGTTGATGACAAGTTCTTTGGTCTTTCCCACATTGAGGAAGAGATTGTTGTCATTACACCACCGGACCAGTCGGCTCACTTCACTCCTGTAGTTGGCCTCATTGTTGTTAGTGATGAGGCCCACTACCGTTGCATCGTCCACAAACTTGATGATGTGGTTGGTACAGTGACTGGGTACACAATCATGGGTCAACAGTGTGAAAAGCAGCGGGCTGAGAACGCACGCTTGTGGTGCCCCTGTGCTTAGCGTGACAGTCTTAGATGTTTTTCCGCCGACCTGTACATTTTGTTGTCTCTCTGATAGGAAGTCCAGCACCCAGTTACAGAGAGGGGAGTTGAGTCCCAAGTGTCTCAGTTTGTATATTAGCTGCTGTGGGATGATTGTGTTAAATGCTGAACTAAAATCCAAGAATAGCATTCGCACATAGGAGTCTCTGGAGTCCAGGTGTGTAAGGGCTGGATGAAGAGCAGCTGAGATGGCATCTTCCGTGGACCTGTTGGTTCTGTATGCAAACTGGAACGGGTCATGGGAGGGAGGAAGAGTGGATTTTATGTACCGCATGACCTGTCGCTCGAAGCACTTCATAATGATGGGGGTCAGTGCAACAGGCCGGTAGTCATTATGGCTGGATGGGTGCGGCTTCTTTGGAACTGGAATTATTGTGGTGGCCTCGAAACACTTGGGGACGACTGTTTGAATCAGTGAGATGTTAAAAATCTCAGTTAGTACATCCTTAAGTTCTTCAGCACAGTCCTTTAGAACCCGACCAGGTATGTTGTCTGGTCCGGCTGCCTTGTGTGGGTTGATCCTCAGGAGGGTCTTTTTCACGCTGTCTGAGGTCAGACACACAGCCTGCTCGTGTGGGGAAAGTGGGATCTTCTGTGCCTGTGTGTTATTTTGGGTCTCGAATCGGCAAAAGAAATCATTGAGGCAGTTAATCAAAGATATGTCACTGTCACAGGTCCGTGGTAGGGCTTTATAGTTTGTTAGAGTTTGGATGCCTTGCCAGAGGCTCCGTGTGTCTCTGGTGTTGCTGAAATGTCCAGATATTTTCTTGCTGTATTGTTGTTTTGCTTCCTTGATTCCACGGGACGAGTTGGCTCTTGCTGTTGCTACGCCTGCAGTGTTACCGGCTCTAAAGGCTGCGTCCCGAGCCCTTAGAAGCTTGTGCACTTCTCCTGTCAGCCATGGTTTCTGGTTAGCCCAAATAGTGATGGTTTTCCTGTGTGTGACATCATCAATGCACTTTGAGATGTATGCAGTAACAGCTTCAGAATATTCCTCTATGTCTGTATGGTTATTGTAAGTTGCTGCTTCTTTAAAGATCTCCCAGTTTGTTGTGTCAAAGCAATCTTTAAGGGCAGACTGGGCCCCCTCTGGCCACACACGTACCTCTTTCTTAGTTGGTCTGGAGACTTTCACCTTCGGTCTGTACGCAGGTCTGAGCATGATGGTGATATGGTCAGAGAGTCCAAGGTGGGGGAGGGGGGAGGCTTTGTATGCTCCTTTGCTGTTTGTGTATACCAAGTCCAATGTATTGTTGCCCCTTGTGGGAGAGTCAATGTGCTGATGAAGTTTTGGTAGAAAAGACTTTAAATCTGCATGATTAAAGTCCCCAGCAGTGATGAAAAATCCGTCCGGGTGTGCCATCTGTTGCTCGCTGATAGCCTGGTAAAGTTCACTGAGTGCCTCGGTACGGTCGCTGTTGTTAGCGCTGGGGGGGATATAAACAGCGAAGAGTAAAATCGCTGTAAATTCCCTAGGTAGGCCAGCTAGCTGGATAACGGAGTCCAGTATGTTGTCATTTAACCACGTCTCCGTAAAGATGTAAACACAACACTTTCTCACCTCACGCTGTGCAGATCTTATAAGTTGTATGTGATCCATTTTATTATCCAGTGATCTTACATTCGCTAGAATGAGGGATGGTATCGTGGGTCTGTGTGGGCTAGCTGCTAGCCTGGCCCGGATGCCTCCGCATTTGCCCCGCTTCTGTTTCCTTTTGCAGCGCTTTCAGCGCCTCCTCTCTGGGTGAGGAGCAGCAGGCAAGGTCGGTGTTTTAGTCAGCCAGCAGAATATACCAAGGGCTCGAAGTTCCTCAGATACTGTGTTGTCCAAGATGTGGTTTATTGTCCTTGTTTCAGTTTCTAAAAGGAAATAGCGACTGTATCTTACACGGGACTATACGAACATGAACACAAACAAAAAGCACTCGAGAATGCACAATTAAACACCGATGTCGGAGAGCGTCCGCTCGCGCCACGAGCCAATAATGGGCTGTGGTTGGATCTTCCATCACGACAATGATCCAAAACAAACATCAAAACCAACACAAAAATGTGTCACTGAGCACAAAATGAAGCTTCTGCCATGGCCGTCCCAGTCCCCTGACCTGAACCCTAAAGAAAATGAGTGGAGCGAACTGAAGAGAAGAAGCACCAACATGGAGCTGGGAATCTGAAGAATCTGTAGAGATTCTGCATGAAGGAATGGTCTCTGATCTCTTGTCAGGTGTTCTCCAAACTCATCAGGCATTATAGAAGAAGACTCAGAGCTGTTATCTTGGCAAAAGGAGGTTGCAAAAACTATTAAATAAAAGGGTGCCAATAATTGTGACCAACGTGTTTTGGAGAAAAACATTTATTTCGTAATGTGATTTTCCCCCCACTTTCAATTCTTTTCCTTCAGTGAAAGGTTAGATTTTTGCTAATTTTATGAATTAAAGATCAAAAGGATAAACAATGCAGATTTATTTTTACAGTCATCTTTGATCATATATACCAAGGGTGCCAATAATTCTGACCACAACTGTATATATATCACATTTAAGCTTGTTTCAAAAATTTGGAATATCAACAAATACTATTTGTGTTAATATTTATATTATATTATAATATTAATATATTTATATTATTAATATTATTTATATTATATTATAAATATTTGAAAATTATATATATAATGGTCAAAAAATGGTTTCATTTAATTTCTTTATCTTTATTTTCAGGTGAAATATGAGTCAGACATGTTCTTGACAGTTTTGTGAGATTCACTCATTCAGAACAAAACTAGCAGACTAATAATAATCTGTCAGACTCAATAACTCCATCTGACAGACTACAAATGGACCGTCCACCTCCGTCCGCTGCACTCGCCCCGCCAGTGACCAACTCACGGAGTTTCCCTCTCCAGGGAGTAAATATAATATTTAATTGAAGGTCTAGCAAGGCCACTTTAGGTAAAGTGACGCTTCCTCCACCAGACAGCACCGCAATTAAAACAGAATTTTGAGGAAGATTTGATCACTGGATGTGCCACAGTTTGTAAGTTTAGTACTATGAAATGTCTGAAATGCATTCAGACTTTTTGAAGCACTTGGTAGCAAGTAATTTATGAGCGGAGCTATATGCTTATTTTCTGACTTTTGTTTTCTGTCTTTGAAACATTATTATATATTGGATGGACAGAAAATCTGCACACATTTTCCATTATATTTCAGATTGCTGCACTATTATTTGAATTATTTTTCCCCATGCTAATATAATGTGCTGTAGCCTAAAAATTTCAGATAAAACCCACCTCTAATTTCACATAAAAACAAAAGGAACAGCAGTTGGTTGCTTTACATGCCAGACATTAATAACCTGCAGTGTGAACCAGACCTATATTCAAAAGTCAGACTATGCGAGCATTTATTATTATCTTTTCTCATTGAGCTAGTGTTTCTTAAAAATCCCTCAATATGATGCTGTCCCTAGCAAACACCACCAATATCGACTACACTAAATAAATGTTCTTTATTGGCATTCATGGTTCCATCAAGAACCTTTACATCCATATGGAACATTTTCAGAGCACAAAAGATTATTCTTCTTTAAAAAAAAAAAAAAAAAAGAAAGAAATATTTTAAGAACTGTTCACTGAAAGATTCTTGGTTGAAACTAAAAAGGTTCTTCTATGGAATCACTGCAAAACGTGCAAAAAAAACTTTAAGGGTAGTACATAAAACGATTATAAGGTCCACTGTCCACATGTCAGTGAAATTCACTGTTTGAATCTCGTGGAACACAGAAACAGGAGTCTGTTGTGAACGTCATCGGGCAGTTTGTTGTGAGTGAACTCAAGGACGATGCGCTGCTTTCCTTCTGCTTTAAATTTGCATGAATCACTCTCAGATCAAAGGAGCTGCGGGGAGCCAGTCACTCACTGATAAAGTGGATAGGGCGGGAGCGCGCGCGGACGCGAACCTGAAATATGATGGAATGTTTATTTCTGGGTCAGTGGGGGTGCTAATGAGAATGTATTCTAAGAACGAAAGCGCGAGAAAAACAGCGCGAGCGAATGCCTGAACAGCGGCTCTTGATTGGTTCGATTTGACAGCCGCTCACCGGGTAAGGACATTGACAATGACACGCTGCCTGGCGACCGTGCGAGAGCTACACCTACCGAATATACAGCCAAAATAACAGTGAGAGAGAGCGCGCATTTGGCAATGTTTTATTTATGGGCTTGCTACCTGAGCTAGACTGAAAAAACTGTCCTATATTCACAGCAATGAAACACCAGAAATGTCAAGTTTACTGTCACTCTTACCATTGCAGGCCAAGTGAGAGAAAAATAATCAAATACATCCTAAAAGTGCACTTCAGTGTAGGCTATCCAATGTGCACTTGTAGTTTACTTAGTATATTAAAAATGCAGATAATATAATATTAATGAAATGAAACGCCACTTAAGTGTATTTAAAAAGAGCATACTTTCATGTTTCTTACACTTGTACACTTTTTTAAAAAAAATTGCAATGTAATTTGTAATAATGTCAAATCAAAAGTTTTACTTTAAAGTACATTTTTAAATTATTAGGCTATGTTTTAATGTTTTGTCGTGCTTTAAAGTAGTGCACTTAGTGCTGACTAACATACTAAAGTACATGTAAAGTCCTTGATTATAATTAAACTGTATTGTGTTATTTAATATTACATTTAAAGTTAATATATTTTAAATGTATTAAATTCAACTTTCATCATTACAAATCTGTAATTACAAATTTATTTGTGTATTAAGTACTCCTTTTAAAAGTATGTTAAAGAATATGCTTCTGTAATTCTGTCATCCATTAGTAATTGTGTCTAACAAGATGAACAGACCTGTGAAGAAAAGGTGAAGATTAACCAATCGAAGATGTGTTTCTTTAGAAAACCACACAGCTGAAGTGATCCGTAAGAAAACACGCAACCCCATGAAATCAATGTGCTCCACAAACACAATTATCAGCAATGCAGTTATAGAGTGGAATACTAGTTCACTATGTACTGAATACTGCGCAGTATGTCTACTATTTAAAAAACACAGTATAAGAAACATTATACATTATGATTAACGTGTCAAATGCAGTGGTCTGGTCGCATGACCTCATCACATAATTTGTGTTATTAGCATTTTCAATCCAATTTTAGAAGGTCAAGTGGAGTGCATTGCATTATGGGATACAGTACATGCTACATACTATTGCATACTATATGCTATTCCACATACAGTGATAATGTGGTTGGTATAGATGTGTGTGGTCAGAGACAGTGTGCAGGAACCCATGTGTGCAGCGCTACAGTCCATTTGCTCTTACTGAGTGAAGTGTTCCTCAAACACAGGCTGTCAGTCTCAAGCAGAGCGTGACTGCTGATGGCTGTGAAGGGTTGGATTCCGAAATCCACTGCCGCTTCAATGTATATCCTTTGAGTGATTTGTAATGAGTTATTAATCAATATTTATCTTACAAAATATCCAACCCGATCTCACGGCAATTCGTACGTATTTTACGAGGTGGCTAATGCCTACGTATTTTACGAGTTGCCAAATTCGTATTCGTATGAATTCGTACCCCTAACCCCACCCCTAAACCTACCCGTCACTGGGGTTTAGACAAATCATAGCCTATGAATTTGTACGAATGACCTACCCCTAACCCCACCCCTAAACCTACCTGTCACTGGTGTTTAGACAAATCATAGCCAATGAATTCGTACGAGTGAAGTCGTACGAATTCGTACGAATTTGCCACCTCGTAAAATACGTACGAATTGGTCATGAGATAGCATTGAAATATCAAATGATTTGAATGGCTTCTTCAAGCTTATGAGATTTACCTAGTCCGTTTACTGGAATGTGCTCTCTCTCCATGTTTTTAAAAGAAGCACCCAAACATTTAACAAATGTTAAAACATATATTTACTCTTCTAGCTGACCAAGACAGCCGAGATCACTGGGGTCACTTCAGCCTGTCGCCTACGTGACCGCTTCTTAGTTAAAGCATTTACTTTACTTAGCATCTTCAATCACTAATGACGAATATTGTCTGTACCTCCTACTGTGAGAGAGAACGTGTTATCAGTATGTTTTTGGAAAGGTATCCTGTGTAGAGCCAGAGCTCGACCAACTTTAACCTTGAAGAAGCTGTGTATCAGTGTATGTGTGCTGGTATTTTTTGTTACACATCAGTATTGGTGAGGTGAACAACTGGCACCCTGGGGAGATGGAATGACTTGATTTCCCGGCAAGCTGGAGACTAGAAACACAGTTCTGAGGAGGGTTACTTCGTGTCTAAACCAGGGTCTTGGCGTCATCCGGATAATCAATGTGGATATGTTTATGTCTATCAGTCTATATGTGCAGATTTTCTAAGTTTATCTATTTCTTAACCAATCAGAATCATTCAACCTGAAGTAATGACATAGCTTAGTGACCTGTGTAAAGTATAATTGCTGTGGTTTTGTGAATGTACAACAGAGAGGCCTACAAACTCCTTGCTGAGTAATGAAGCTGACTTCTGCCTATGAAACTGTAAACTATTCTTCAGTAAAGTTTTCTTAAATTGATTGCATCTCTTGACTACTGGTCTTCATTCATCATATCTGGTCTTTGGTTCTTTAACTGTAAAAATCCCCTACAGCTGAGACACTTTCACATCTCACACACATTAACATTCAGATCACTCTCAATCACACACACAAAGGAGGGAATAGCGATTGATTACGTGTGCACAAATGACATCAAATCATGTATTAATGATCCATTGGCTGTGGCTTCATCAAAGAGACGTTTTCTTTCATCAGTCTGTTTTCAACTTTCAGCTAAACATGTCGGGAGTTTCTGATCTCACAAATGCTGTAACAAGTTTCATGAGTCACAAAACACTTTGAGTTTTCTGTGAAATGAGTGAATGCGCACTGATTCCTGTGCTGGGATAGAACTCAAAAAAGTTAATGTACCCATGAATTATTTTGGATTAATATTTGTTTTCCTCACTGTTTTCCCACTTTAACTTATCAAAATAAGTTGTTTTCTTATAAGTTATACAAGATTCAACTCATTTTTCTAAGTCAGTTTAATGCAATTTAAAGGAACACTCCACTTTTTTTGAAAATAGGCTCATTTTCCAACTCCCCTAGAGTTAAACAGTTGAGTTTTACCGTTTTCGAATCCATTCAGCCGATCTCCGGGTCTGGCGGTACCACTTTTAGCATAGCTTAGCATAGTTCATTGAATCTGATTGGTCATTTTTGAAAACTTGACTCTTCTGTAGTTACATCGTGTACTAAGACCGACGGAAAATGAAAAGTTGCGATTTTCTAGGCCGATATGGCTAGGAACTATACTCTCATTCCGGCGTAATAATCAAGGAACTTTGCTGCCGTACCATGGGTGCAGCAGGCGCAATGATATTACGTAGCGCCTGTGACCCCCTGCTTGCACAGGGAGCGTGCCTTGCAACCATGGAAACATTTGTGAGAGACGCTGCGTAATATCATTGCGCCTGCTGCACCCATGGTACGGCAGCAAAGTTCCTTGATTATTACGCCGGAATGAGAGTATAGTTCCTAGCCATATCGGCCTAGAAAATCACAACTTTTCATTTTCCGTCGGTCTTAGTACACGATGTAACTACAGAAGAGTCAAGTTTTAAATAGGAAAAATATCGAAACTCTTTGGTCATTTTTGAACGACATGCTAACGGTCTAATCAGATTCAATGAACTATGCTAAGCTATGCTAAAAGTGGTACCGCCAGACCCGGAGATCGGCTGAATGGATTCGAAAACGGTAAAACTCAACTGTTTAACTCTAGGGGGGTTGGAAAATGAGCCTATTTTCAAAAAAAGTGGAGTGTTCCTTTAAGTTGAATTGACTTAAACATCCAAGTTGATTGTACTTAAAACTTTAAGGCAGCAACTTTTTTATAGTGCATTCATTTTGTTTTTCTGGTGTTGCAACAAAGATCTGCTTATGTAAAATGAGGTTTTCTAAAAATCCTAAGCAATTTCTTTATAATTTGTGTGATTGAGTTGATAGTTGTGACAATTATAAGCATGAAAATGAATACATTTTTCATTCATTAATTTATTTACTAAACAGATAAATAATAGAGTTTGTGTGATGTTTTTCAACTCATACAATATGGAAAAAGCACTTTCAGGATGAAGACCGTTTTTGATGTTTGTTGATTTTATAAATGTCTTCATAAATATTTAGTGTTAACTGAAGTACGAACACAACTGGGAAATCTTATATATATTCTTTTAAAATTATCATCTTCCTTAAGTAGAATGTAATATTAGTGTTTCTTTCAGATTTTTTCAGGTACATATTTATATTTCTTATATATTTTAAATTTAAGTTATGTATTTGAATCTACATGAAGTATTGAGTTAGTTTTAGGGGAATGATTGACAATATAATGTCATAATATTGATAAAATAAACAAAATAAAAGTGTTTCAAGGTTCTGTGTGTGTTTGTGTGTGTGTGTGTGTGTGCATGTTTTTGTGACATATCAGGACACAAATTTGTATAATGACATGTGTATGACATAGGTATTACAAGGAGAGGGCGATAGAAAATACGGTTTGTACAGTATAAAAACCATTACGTCTATGGAATGTACCCACAATTCACAAAAACGAACGTGTGTGTGTGTGTGTGTGTGTGTTACATAAAAAGACGCAGATAAATAACAGCATCAGTCTTCTGCAGCATCTGTGTGTGTTTAGTCGCTGCTGATAATATTTGTCTCCATCTGAGAAACTCATTCTAGATAAATGGAGGAGAATTAGAGAAGAGGAGTGAACAGGAACTAAAGACAGATGTGTGTGTGATTAGAGGAGCGGCTGATGAGGGACACGCTGTCATATCTGTTTCCTCTTGTTATTTGGAATGGGTCACCATGGTAACAAATGCAGAAGATTCCTCAATGGACATCAGGAGATCAATTTAGGGAAGGAGTGAATGAAGGAGGTGCACATGTTCATCTGGGTTTCTTCATATATGTCAACATGTATATGTCACACATTTTTCATTTGATGCCAGAATTTGTAGCAAGTCAGTAAGGAAACAAAAGATAAACATTTGTATCATACAATATTATATTAAATATGCAGAAAATGAAATGCAAATTTAGATTTTAGATTCTCAAATGAGCAGAATTTTGACACCAAAGTAACCCATTTCAGCTCATGTTTCTCTTTTGTAGAAATATTTAAAATCAGATACGTGAAAGCAAATTATAATGAATAACTGACATTTCTTTTTCCAACACCCTGTAGATTTATTGCTTGCAAAGTTTCTAAAACTAATTAGATATACAGTATAATAGATACAGATTTTCCACAATGAACCAGAACACATTTGATGATTCAGTAAGATTGAGTCATTGTTTGCCAAAGAATAGTTCGTCTTCTCTTTGAATCTGTAGTGTGTTGTGAACAAAAGAGTGTACGGCGTTCAATATTAACCCAGCTGATCTGATCTGACAGTGAACTCAAAGTCTTCAGTTGTGAGATGATAACAGTGCTGATGATGTTCTCTGAGAGACCAGCTCGACCTGCTTATCTGCTTTAACACACACTTTAAAACCATCGTTTACAACCTCAGAACTCGGTCAAATCACTGATCATTCATCCGGTCAGCGGCCTTTCTTTAGGCAGAAGATTTGTGCATTTAAGTGAACTGCAACAAAGCAAAAGAGATGATTGATTTCTCTCTCTCTCTCTCTCTCTCTCTCTCTCAAAAAGAAGCTCAAGTGTAATTTGTTTCATATTTCTGGTCATAGGCTACATAATACTTCCATTTGTGCAGTTTTATTTATTTATTTACTTTACTTTTTTAGTTTAGTAAATAGTAATATTTAAGAATAAATAGGTGTGATCTGATTTTGACTGCTCGTACACAAAAATATTGATGTTTAACAAAAGTTCAAGTAGACGTTACAATAGAAGAAATATATAGCACTGGCGTCATCTTGTGGTTAGTTGACATGCTATACTAGAAATACAACATAACGCAACTTAACACCAATAACACAAATTACTACAAAGTCAAACAAAGCGTCTATTAAATAATTTGTTTAGTTTTAAGTAGTGAATTTTATGCAAATCCATTGTAAATTAGTTGCAGATCTCTGCGCAGGTCGTGCTGTTCGGTTCCAGCCACCAGGTGGCGCATGTGTCTGTATCAAACATTATGAGGCGTCTACAAATACGGCCTGGTTGTTTTTACACGTTTGTCTTTATTAAATAATATTAATCATAGTAAATCATAATACATTATCTTTCCATAAATTATCGATGTATTTATTCGGAGAGGTCTACAGAGATTCACATTAAAATCAGTTTTCTGTAATAGTCTTTCCGCGTTTATTTTACTTTATAAATTGTGGATCTTAGCAAGTGAAGAAGATGTGGGTTGATTTTGACTCAGGCACGTTAGGGTCAGACTCGCGGGGTCTTATGTAAGAGGCGCGCGTGCGGTGGAGCGTCATTCGGCGGCGGCGCGAGATGAAGTTGCAATAATGAGTGGAGTGATTTTAACCTATTTATCGTGTTAGTTAATGTCACAGCATGAGTTTGTTTTGAGATTAAGCGTCACTTTAATCATAATCTTCGACTCAGGAAGCAGAAGAGCTCGGAATATCGATCCGTGACCGATTATTGATCATCATGCCGCCCATCGAGAATGACGCGGGTCGCGAACAGATCCGATTGAAAATCAAAGAGCTGATCGATTCCAATCAAGTGCTGGTGTTCAGTAAGAGCTTCTGTCCTTACTGCGTCAAGGTGAGTGAAGATCCGTCCTCATAACCTTACTTCATAGCTCCTCAAACTGCCCTGCCATGTAAGAAGGTTTGTGAAAGAAGATAAATATCGTGTGTTTATTTAATTCAAGTCAGTCATTGGAAAGTCCCTATGATTATGTGCTCTAATTGTATGTCTGTGGTCTCAAAACATTTTATTTTAGGATAGCTTTTTTGATTTTGATTATAATTTTCACTTATAATATTTCTTTTTTTTTTTTTCTTAAGATTATTTCTTAGTTTTGTTGTATGTGTTCTGTTTTATTCTATGTTTTGTCTTTGTTGTAAAGTCATTTGATAATTTAACAACTTAGTTAAAGTTGCGTTATTATTCTGTTTACATGTTTCTTCTAAGCTAGTTATAGTTTATGGGGAAATTTGCTCAAAAATATCTCGCAAATTCATATGGTAAGAAAAAAAACAATAGTATGTCAAGTTCATAGTGTTTTTAGGAATCACAGCATTTATAATGTACAGTGAGAAATATAGATAACTATTCGTTTTTGTTTTCTTATAGACTGTTTGAATAAAAAAATAGGTATAAAGGTCTGAGCTCTAATAAGAAAACATTCTTCAAGAAATAGAGTTCTTAAAGGGTTAAATCTGTGCTCTGTCGCTTTAAGTTAACATTAAAAGGTGTCCAAATTAACGTAATAGGTGGAAATTAACATTCACAGTTAAATATTCATTAATGACTGATATAAAAACATTTCGCTAATGTAAAAGATATGATCTGTGATGTGCATCTGTAGACTGAACCAGGCAAGTGTTTGTTGAAGTGCTGTGATGTTCAAAGTTCATGAAGAGACTAATTAGGGTTTTCATTTGCTGGGATTGTGTAGTAATTATTTTAGGAATAATAGGGACCATCTGTTCAGCCAGGTAAGCATGCTGATTTTGCTCTGTACGGTAGATCATGTCTGATGATTTGATCTGACACTTTGAGTTCAACTAATAAACTACTGATGGAACCACAATTAAACCAGCAGGTTGTGAATGACTAGGGTACAAAGTAGTTATAGATAAGCATGTATTTGAAAAGCTTAAATGGTTCTTTTTCTGCTAAACTGTTGCTAAATGTTGTCAAGTTTGAATCATGAGTCTTGTTGAATAACTAACACGTAGGCTTTCTGTAATTTCAGGTGAAGGAACTATTTAAAGAGCTGAATGTCAAGTGTAATACCATAGAGCTGGACTTGATGGGTAAGAGAACAATCACTATGGGTCATTTTGCATATCAGTAATCAAATGACTTTTATAATTCCTGAAATGAAATGCTTGGAGGAAGTGCCAGGCTGTGCCAGTTACTGCCTTTTCTATTCTTCTTCAGTCTATGAACTAATGGCAGATTATTACCATATGTACATGTATTTTCTCACATATGTACATCATGTCAGAGCTCATTGTCTGTCAAACATATTTTATTTAACTTTTAAGAAACATGGGTGTTGAATATCTTTATTTTCTAATCTAAATTGTAATAACTCAAGTAGGGCTGCCCTTTAATATTCGACTAATTAGGTCGGTTGTATTAGTCGGTTAATCACAGAAAAAGAAAAAAACTTGTGGTGAAGTCACAAAGTTCGTGAGGGACAGATCGTTAACGACGGGTCCATGTGGTAATTGCCGTATGTCAGGCAGGTAATCCAAATGTTCGCCTATCGTCCATCAACTTCAAATATGGCTTATTTTATGTACTTTTATTTATGTAAACTCACAATAACAAGAAAAGTTGTGCCTTTGTAAAATAAAGAAAACAAACAGGATGCGCTTTCTGCCGTCTCGGTCTCCGTGAACTGGAGCACGTCATAAAAATGAACCGAAACTCAGCGTATAGACTACTTGCCTCATAGACATGAGAAATATATCTATAGAAAGCTAGAAATGTCTACTTTTAGATGGACCAATTCAAATCGAAAATAAAAACTGTCTGCTTATGTAATCCGTATGAAAGTTGCCTTTCTCCCTACAGGCATGTAACTGCGGAGATGGCGAGGCAGCATTGTTAACTTCATCTTTGCAGCCGACACTAACTCAGAAAACACTAGTTTATTAATAAGTAATAAATGTCTCCTTGCTATTTTTTTTTTTTTTTTTTTTTTCCTGACACATTCATAATTATTACTTTTTCCGGTGCTGTGCGGCAAGCTTTGTGTCGCTAGAGTGTAGAATGGGCTATATTGCGCCTATACTGTATATATTAAACGCTCATTATGGTTTAGTATTTTCCTTGGTATATATTTAAGTAATTAAATGAATATAAATGTGCGATTAGTCGTTCATTTAAGCCATTAGTCAACTAATAGTCGGCTAGAAAAATAGTCTGGGGCAGCCCTAAATTATAGTTTTCGCCATCAAAATAACCAAAGAAGCTGGCATGACATTTAAAAAAAACAAACAAAACAAAGTTGTTGTGTTTTTTTTTGTTTTTTGTTTTTTTTTTTTTTGTTTTTTTTAGCATGAAACTAAAGTTTTAGAGATTAAGAAAAAATTACTACAAAAAGAACAGTGTTTATTTCACAATGTGACATAAGTATTTCTGCACCCTACTCTGTATTTATTTGTTTATCAGGGCTATTCAACTTCAACAATTGGGCCAAATTAACAGTTGAGGTTATTTAAGTCTGAATATTTTTCAGTAATGGCTGCTGTCTGTAGATGCCAGTTCTGAGATTACAGTATACTCTTTGTTCACAGTATATTTAAAACAATGTTTACTTTTTGATAAACATGCAATTGCATAACATTTTTACCTGAAGTTCTTCCTGATATGCAAGATTACTGAATATTCATGTTTTCTGCATGCTGCGATTCTGTAATGTCCACGTTTAATGTTACGAAGTTTTACTACCTCAGTGACTCTACCCATTGACGGATGTGCTGAAATACTTGTGCATGTGCTCTCTGAACATTGTGCTGATGCTGAACCTCTCAAGTTAATGTTTAAGTGTTCAGAGCAGTGTTGGCTGTGACGGATGACCTGCTGAGTCACTCCAACTGCAGTGTTACAAACTCTTCTTCCCTTTCTTGTTTTCATTCACTTAACTGCACCCCACCACGTCTCATTGATGTCTCGCGTTTCCCTTTATCTCGCTGTACATGCACAGCTGTTCTTCTCATGTTAGTAGCATCACCCTGATAATGGATTCTCTGCTGAATGGCTTTAAACCTGATTAGCTGCTTTTTTCCCTCTGTGCGCTTGGAGCCAAACATTAGTTTCAGAAGCAGGCATGCAGTGCCAGATCCGAACCCGATTAGATTATCAATCTTGGAGGGCCGCCCATGTGGTGTAGATGTGAAACATGAGCGGTGATATCCTGACTGATAACATCTGATGTGTTTTAGAGGATGGAACCAACTACCAGGACTTACTGCATGAGATGACCGGGCAGAAAACGGTCCCCAACGTCTTCATCAACAAGAAACACATCGGAGGCTGTGACAACACTATGAAGGTACTGATTCTTCTGTCTGATCTCTGCATGTGTATGACAGTGATTCTTACTTTGTGTCACTGGCCAGGCTTTTGACTGTTTTCAGAATGTCTGCGTATTATTTAATTAGTCCATGTAGACAAGAAGGACCATCTGATTGACATGTGAAGCGACCAACCATAGTTTGATTAGTTTGCTCTGAAACACTGTACAGGTGCAGAAGTATTCTCATTTGTAAGTCGTTTTGGAGAAAAGCGTCTGCTAAATGACTAAATGTAAGTATTTATGAATGTCTGTTCACCAATGGAATTAGTTTGTAGACATTAGGGACAGAATTTACCCCTTTTGTTAATTTACGGACATAATGGCATTTCCTTAAACTTCATATTTAGTTTTTTTCACTTTAAATATCTGTCAGATATTTGATGGCATGAACCTTACTAAGTTTATAGAATTATGAATACCCATGTGACCTACTAAATTAGCTAAAAAGTTTAAATTCTTGCATACTGTTCCAACTCTGTTCCAGTGCAGTGTATAGTATGGAGTACGCTGGTTTTTCGCTCGACTTCTCTGTCATGGGTCAGGTGATGGTCATTAGTAATTGAGCTAGTGGACTTTCTGCTGCAGAAGCCTCACCCACACACACCCTTTCATTTTAGTTGTAGAAGATTAAAGAATAATTGTAGGTAATTAAAAGGTAGTTGTTAAATTGTCCAATCCACATATTTTTTATTATTTTTTTCTCCCATTTAAATGACAAAATTGCTGTCATTGATTCAGGGCAGGACTTTCAGTTCCATTCTAAAATGTGTTGGTTTCACTCTGAAACAAACTTCTTAATCATCAAATTATGCAACCACTGTTATTATTAGGCTTGGAATTTCCATAGATCTCCCAATATTATTTATCAATATTATAACAATGTCTAGCTGGCGAAAATAATTTAAAAAATTTTTTTTTTTTTTGCATTTAGAACTCTATATTTATTTGACTTGATTTGTTGTACTACTTCACACATACTTTATTTATTAATAAAAATTATAAAAGTATTGTTTAAAATAATTAAATTAATAATAAATTAAAATAATGGCGTTTAGTCAAGTATTTTTCCAACTAAATTGCTTCAAAAAATAAAATAAAATTAGTGGAAAACAAAAACTGGGCTTATTTGCCACGGTCCGTTCCTGGGCGCAATTGTTCCTGGTGCCCCCCGCAGTGTTGGTCTGGTTTCACACTCAAATTGATTTGATCGAACCCTGGTGCATTTGCGTTCATCATACGTCATCACAGACGTGCATGGCACATGATAGAAAACAATGCGGGTCAATAAATTGTGTTTTTTATTAATTTGGTGCTATTATGTGCAGCAGAGTAAATGACACTTGTTTACTGTATGTGCGCCGCATGTAGACGGTTTCCCGCTGCTTGCAAGCAGCCTATTTTGAGGAGACAGCTGATTGCCATTAATTTCCCGCTCTGATTGCACTCGCAAAGTGCGTATACACTGCAGGTTCACTCCTGCTCGAACAGTGTTAATTTCGTTGACGAATAATTTTCGTCATAATTTTCTTCGACATTTTTTCACAGACGAAAACGAGACAATGACTAAATAAAAATGTTTTGAATGACTAAAACTATGACTAAAATCTACTCTAATTTTCGTCAACGAATAAAAACGAGACGAAAATGATAGAGAGGGAAGATATCCAGTCAGGACTGTGTGGAAGATGCGCACATTTGAAGTGGAACGTGCTGATCTAACCGCGAGAAAAGCGGCGCTGTTGCGCGCTCTACAGGCTCGCGCAGCTGCACTTCAGACAGCTTCGCAATTGATGAATAGCGCACATTTATGCCAAGTGATTGCTTATATAACCTAATGTTGATGAATTATGACAATGTTTACTACACGATGTTTATATGGTAATGTTTTAGACAGTTGTAAGAATGCATATTTTATCTCCCTCATCTGAACTTAAATGAGCAGCCTGCAACTGCTACAGTGCAGACTGCAGACGTTTCAGAATAAGAGTCACGGTGTATTTCGGGATGGTTTATAATTATTTTTTCCTGGTCGTTATTGTTATTTTGTTTACACAATAAACTGTATTTAATTTAATTTCTATTTAATTCATAGTAAACTACTGTATCTAAGAACATTATTTGACAAATTATTCAATATATTTTACAAGTATAAGGGTTATTATAGTTATAATAACTAAACCTAAAACTATAAAAAATCTTCATTACTTGAAATGAACGTTAACTGAAATAAAAAAATAAATATATACAAAAAAAAATTTCATCTAGTTTCCAAGCTTTAGCTTAACCTGATGTACTAAAATAACTAAAACAGAAATAAAAAAAAAACAAAACTATATAGACGTTTGAAAGCAAAAACTAAAAGACGAAAGTAAATGAAAACAGAAAAACTTAAAATCAAATCTAATCAATTTTAAACAAAAACTAGCCTATAATAGTACCTCAATGATAAGTGTGTCAGTCCCTGACAAGTACTGAATTGAGCTCTTTCGTGTCTTTTTGCACTTGAACGATCAAAAACTGTCCACTTTGGCGAGTAAAGTACAGTTGGTTGTCTTAAGTGAACAAACAGTTTGGAGAATATCAGATGTATATCAGTGTATTGGATCTGTGTATTGTTAGAGAAATGCTTACATAATGCATTACAATTGAACTAAATTAGATTTTAGTCTAGTAAATCTACTGTAGATTTAGTTGACTAAAACTAGACTAAAACTAAAATAATTTCCGATGGCATTTTAGTCAAAAGACTGACTAAAACTAAATCAAAATTTGCTGTCAAAATTAACACTGTGCTCGAATCAAAGGTAAATCATCAACACTATCGTCTTTTACATGTTTTATTGAAGTAAATATATTATAATCGGCGAAAAAGCATGCGCAGGTTACTTTACTTCGTGAACAAGTGTGCACCCGAGTCCGTGTTGCTTTCATATTCACGCCACCGCGGCACAGTTCGAGTGCAACCAAACTCAGACCACCTCCTTCAGGTAGTCTCGGGTTCGGTACCCCGGTATGCACCCGCTTTGCATGACAGCTTTCACATTAGCGAATTTTATTTATTTAAATTTTTTTTTTTTTCATGCGAACTGTGCCCCGTTTCGAACTAAACTGCCAGTGTGAAAGCCCTCTCAGACTCAAGTTACTTTCGCAGTTGTGATTTTCGTTTAAAGTTTGTTCCCAATAGGCCTTTAGCCATCTAGATAACTAACTTGGTGGCTATTAAAATCATTCTTAAAATGACTGAGACCATTTTAGCATGTTGGTAGCATCCTTAAGTCCATTTGCTCTAAATGCATTGAAGCGCACCATTCTGCGACCAGGACACACACAAGCCATTTTGTGAAACTTTGATTTTGGAGCCTTTTTTATGAGGACTTTGATGGTTATGTATAGGGCTGTGACTGTGGCAGTTTTATACCACTACGGTCAAGTTGACTGGCACAGCCCTAGTTCTGTACTATTAACTGTTGGTTATATGTTGGTTACCCCATCAGAGGACTGCTCTTGGCATCTACATATGAAATGTCTGATCATCAGTGCCTGTTTCTATCACTAATGTATCTGTCTGTAGATCTGTCAGCTGTCTATAAAAGCCCTTTCACAATTGTGTAAAGCAGCTCTGTGGGAAAGACCTTTGGTAATAGAGCTGAATAATACACAAGTGCCTCTTCACAATGGCTCTTATCAGCATCGTTTTTATGCTCCTAATGATTGGTTGGTTGTCTTGGTAACAGGCACACAAAGATGGCGTCTTGCAGAAGCTGTTGGGTGAAGAGAGTGAGGTGTACGACTATGATCTCATCGTCATCGGTGGTGGTTCTGGCGGTCTGGCATGTTCAAAGGTGAGTCAAATTACACAGAGGCAGAAAGATCCTTTATGATGCTGTTTAAATACTGTATGTGTGTGTAGGGTAAATTCAGGTCAATCGGGACTTTTTTTTTTTTTTTTTTAAATACATTGTTTAATATTCCTTCAGGGGCTTTTATGTAATTTAATGTGTATGTTTATATTTTATGGGTAAATGTTTCTTGCTTCTGAGAGCTGCCACTCTAAATTTCATTGTACTTGTACAATGACGATTAAAAAAAAAAAAACATATATGTATGTTTTGTTTTGTTTTTTAATGATATTTCTCATATATAATCTTACTACTTAATAAATTAGCTTTTTGACTTGAATTAAAACACATCTAGATAAAAATCTACTTGAGGCACAGTTCTTTCCCACTAAATTAACATATAACATTTACCACCTTTTATTTACATATTTAATATATTTACCAAATTATTTTTTTCTGGGGTTTTTCAGTTTTGAAAATCAAAAAGTTTTGTTCAATTCTGTGAATCAATCTAATTACACAATTTTTAGGTTGCTTAATTTTGTTTCCAGCAAAATCATCATGAATATTCAATGGTACAAAGTAAAGCCCTGATACAGAATTTAACCTGGAAATTTTAGTTTAGCCAGCTCTGTGGGTTTTGCACATGATTTTGATTTTAACACGTTCCCTTCCTGCCCAAACAGGAAGCAGCTGCCTTGGGCAAGAAGGTCATGGTTCTGGATTATGTTGTTCCCACACCAAAGGGCACAACCTGGGGTAAGACTCCTGGAATAAAACATGGAAGTTTATAATAAGAATCACTTATTATTGGATGATAATACAAGGTTTCTCTCCAGGTCTGGGTGGCACATGTGTGAATGTGGGCTGTATTCCTAAGAAACTGATGCATCAGACGGCCCTGCTGGGCACAGCCATGGAGGATGCACGCAAGTTCGGCTGGGAGTTCGGTGATCAAGGTCAGTTGTAACATTCCACACGGCTGGGAATATGAAGCTGTACATGGTGGTACATGATACGCTGGTTCTGTGATCTGGATTGCAGACAAGAATTGCAAATGCATTGCAGATAGAATTTATTTTTAAAAAGTGCCTGTTTGATAATGTACAAAGAAACACGGGTTCTTCATGTATTAGTTTTCCATGAGTGGTTAAAGTTGTGATGCAATTTTGTGTTTTCTGCTCTGAAGACATTTCAGTTGCAAATTGATTTCCTCTTTAGTAGATTTCCGTTTTAGTAGATTAATCATTTTATTAAACATTTTAAGTGACTGCAACCTTGTGAAATGTTTTGAAATGGTTTGAAAGACTGTTATGAGGGTCCACAATTATATCTTTAATGAAAGAATTGTAAATGGGTGATTTAACCCCAGAAAACTTCCTAATACACAGAGCAAGTGATAATTACGACATTCAATGTGTTGTAAAGTTTTTCTGCTGTTTTTGCTCTCAAGCATGTCCCCTTTTGCTCTTAATGTAGATTTCTTTTTGTTTCTGGTTCACTTTCTCATCAAATATTGTCTTTTTATTAAAGTGACACACAACTGGGAGACGATGAGGACTGCGGTGAATAACTACATCGGTTCATTGAACTGGGGCTACAGAGTTTCCCTACGAGACAAAAACGTCAATTATGTCAACGCCTACGCTGAGTTTGTGGAGCCACACAAGATCAAGGTAAGTGTGTTCAGATCCAGCTAGCCAATTGTACTGAAGCTTTTACCGTATTCACTACAAAATGCATTGTAAATGCAAAGCCGTTTTCTTGGACTGAGCTAACGATCACAGCTAAAGTGGACCAAAAAGAGAGCTGACTCCACTACAGGTCCAGGTACAATGTGAATGCAAAGAGAACTGGATTCTTTTTCACTTAGTTTACTTTTAGTGGACTGAAAGAAGAGGTTCTTTTAGAGAGAACTTGAGTGTGAAGGGTAATTCATTCCTACATTTGGCAGCAGAACATGAGGAAAATGTGCCCTAATGACATTGGCAAGCTGATGTTGCTGTGTGTGTTTAAGACTTTTCTTTTAGCTTTATTTAAATGCCAGTATTATGAGAGATTCTAAAAGCTGCATATAGCAGTTCAAATCATGCCTAAAGCTTCCCTCATCATATATATATATTTTTTTTTTTTTGTTTGTTTTTTTTTTTTTGTTGAATCTTCTCAACAGGCCACAAACAAGCGTGGTAAAGAGACATTTTACACCGCAGCTAAGTTTGTCCTGGCGACAGGAGAGCGGCCTCGTTACCTGGGTGTCCCAGGAGACAAAGAGTACTGCATAACCAGGTAAGCTGAGACTCTGAGCTCACAGCGGTAAACTTCCTCTGGAGAGCCAGTTAAATGCAGCTGGACCTGTGAGGGTCGTTACAGGAGCTGTGCTGACTTATTTACAGGATTTATTGATTTAAAGCTGATTCATTCTCAGTCACCAAGGGAAGGAAAGCTTCCACTGAATGATGTCAAATAAGAGGAGGATTTCCTTCGTTAGCTCTGATATGAGTGGCATAAATGTGGAAAATGATCATGTTGTTTCATGTTGCTGATTTAAAAATGGCACAATGTACATGTAGGGGTCTATGATTTCTGCAGCACGGAAAACACAGATGGAATTGTGGAATTCAGTCAAAAAAAAAGAATTTGTATAATGTGGAATGTCACAGAATTTGGCAAATTTTGGAAGAATAAATCAAAAGTAGGACTGTGCACTTAATCAAATTGTGATATGTATAGTGTCTGAAAATATTAAACTGTAAAAAAAGACTATTTAAATATGAAGTCTGTGTGAAATATGAAGTCTGTGTGAATGCCTTTTCGTCAGCTACACATGCTCAAGCATGCATGACGCTTGTGGTGTTTTCAGCATTTTTTGCAAAAAAAAAAAGACGTTTAATTTCCTTTTGATTTACATTTTAAAAGATTAAATAAATTGTTAATGTTTTATGCCTTCAATTGATTACTAGAGTTTTTGATAATAAATTTGTATAAAATCATAAATGCAGAAAAATTAAAATGCAGACATTTCTGAAAAAATTAAACCTTTCATAGGGCCAGATTAATCTTTAAAAAAAAAAAATTAAATGTAATTAGTTGTTAGTGTGTGTGTATGTGTGTGTGTGATATATATATATCTCAATTGGTTACACATTTTAATTTATTAAAATTTGATTAAAATAAAATGGAATTTGGATTTTTTTTTTTTTTTTTTTTAATAAACCTTTTTAATAAATTGCTGTTAAATTCCAAGTTTCATGATTTCAATTAATTATGAACATGCTTTTTGATAACTAACATTTAATTTAACCATTAAATTGGAAAAAAAACTGAATCCAGAAAAAAATGGAATTTGTAGTCAGTCCGGCATAGTGACGTTCACTTTCAAAATGGCAAGCCTTTAACCTGAATGCATGTGTGCTCTTTCATGACTCGAGGCTGAGATTTCTTGATGGTTTATTCATCTTTTATCTGAAGAGGAAGTGAACTGCAGGTGTTTGGCAAGACTCAAGCCTTTGTGGTTTTGACTTTATTGACTTTTCTCTTTGGCAGATTTTATGATGTTTAACTGTATTTCTGAACTTTTGTCTACATTTTGGCAGAAAAGATGATCCATCTATGTTGTGTCCTCATCATTTTTGTTCGTTCTTCACAGTGATGACCTGTTTTCGTTGCCCTACTGTCCCGGGAAGACTCTTGTTGTTGGGGCGTCATATGTCGCTCTGGAGTGCGGGGGTTTTCTGGCCGGTTTGGGGCTGGACGTTACCGTCATGGTTCGCTCCATTCTGCTGCGAGGATTCGACCAGGACATGGCCAACCGTGCGGGAGATTACATGGAGATGCATGGGGTCAAATTCCTCAGGAAGTTTGTTCCGACCAAGGTTGGTGCATGTGTGCTGTTAAACATTACTGAAATCTGAAATGATGCATTATCTATCGCAGCTGTGATTATATAATGTTCTTTATGAGTATAATAATCATGGCCTCTTTACACACATTATCATGGTGATAAAGCATCACTGTGATTCTTTTTTCCACAGATCGAGGAGCTGGAAGCTGGAACTCCGGGCCGACTTAAAGTGACAGCCAAATCAACCGAGAGTGATGAAATCTATGAAGGGGAATACAACACTGTGAGTGTCTGTGAGCCTTTCTATTGGCCAAAAACTGGAATTCCCTTCAGATATCTTTACAGCACATCTGTTTTTATCTTGTCTGCTATTTTTGGCTCTGTTTCTGATCCTAGTGAGTGCTATTTATTTTAAGTGCAAACATTTTTCAAACATTTTATATTCTCTGCACTGAAATGAACATAGTCACTTTGTTATTGTCAAATGTTAGTGGATCATGTTGATAGTTAATGTGGTGAACTGCACCTGTAGACACCTGTGACACCATTTGCTTAAAAGTGGTTGGGAAATATGAGCGGCTGGAAAAAGATTGTAGTTGCAGAGGGTTTAAAAGCAAGTATTTTTGTTAAAGCATTTGCATCAATTATTCAGTATAAACCTTCATTTGAGCTGTATAGTTGTCTAAGAGTGTGAGGCCTGAATACTGTTAAAGGTAAATTAACTTCTGGTCATGTGTTGATGTAATTCCTGTGGGTGGAGTTTGGTGCATGTAAACAATGCTTTGCCTCATTATCTTGTTGTTGTTGTTGTTGTTGTTGTTGTTGTTGTTTTTGTAACCGAGGGCGGATTCAGTTGTTTCTGTGGTAATCAGCATTGTCACATTCCTTTCATGTTTGCTCATGTTGATGTGGAACTGATGTGTCTCTCTCTGTCTCTCTCTCAGGTGTTGATCGCAGTGGGTCGTGACGCCTGTACAGGAAAGATCGGTCTGGACAAAGCTGGAGTTAAAGTCAATGCCAAGTATGTCTTTCTTTTGAATAGCTTATTTTGGTCATCTATCCTCATAGTCCTTCCCCCAGTCCATAACCAAGTAATTGTTGTCACGGTAGCATTTGAGTGGGCGGGGCCAGAGCGAGTAGGGCAGGCGGGATCTGGAGTGTCATGGTGAATCAGCAGTATTTCCTCTGGGAACTTGAAGCGTGTCCAGCGTCTGACCTCAGCGACATGGAGTGTTTACAGAACACACTGTGGCATGTAGATGGGCGGGATGAATTAAGCAAAGTATTTCCATTAAAAAGCATGGGAAAATGCATATTAATTCACACACAAACTGAAGCGTGTGGTTTGAGTCCATCTGAGAGATTAGATTAGTGCAGCACAGAGGTTTTAGATCCGTTCTCAAGCCGAGTCATATGATTCCATATGACCCACACACGTATGAGAATGATGCATGGCTCTTTTATGGTTCCTCTGTAGGAGTGACTCACTGAGCACGTACTCATTGTTTCATTTGAACTGCTCATTTCAGTTTTGTAATGTGCACTTTGTATTTCTAACAATTTTAAGGTCATTGTGCTTGTGCATTTGTTACATTTATTGCTCGGTTCAGAATTTTCCTAAATTGCAAAAGGGAACTAATGATGTAATGTGGCTAAGTTATTATGAAGCATTTTTCATTGATGCTTTTCTGTCCAGAGAGCAAATATCTCAAGGTTTTATTTACCCTTTAGACAAACTGCTTTTTAGTTATTGAATTTTATGACATTTAATAAAAACATATCGATACAAGGATCTAAAGTTTTGGTAACACTTTAGTTTAGGGTTCAGTTCTCACTATTAACTAATTGCTTATTAGCATGCATATTACAAGGATATTGGCTGTTTATTAGTACTTTATAAAGCACATATTAATGCCTTATTCTGCATGACCATATTCGACATCCCTTTCCTACCAATACCTAAACTTAACAACTACCTTACTAACTAATAAGCAGTAATTAGTAGGAATTGGACCCTAAACTAAAGTGTGACCAAAGTTTTGATACAGTTTGAGGAAAAATGATTGTAAAATATGATCATCTCATTGCAGTCCTGCTACTCATGATAATGAGACTAACATTTCCACCAAAAGTGAAAGTAAACCGATGCAGATCAAGCATCAGAACCAAGTGTAAAATGGATTTTTAATGTGACTCCTTCATACTTCACTGTTACCCCTTTTCCACCAACATGAACCGGGTGCTAGTTCAGAGCCAGTGCTATTGCCGGTTCGGAGTTGGTTCGACTGACGAGCCTTCTAAGAACCGGTTTGTCTTTTCATGAGCTAGAGAGCCACCACAGAGCCAGGTCTTATGTCACTGTATATATCTCATCTTTCACAGCAACGCTAGTACGGTAGCGCCAAATACAAACAAACCAGGCTTGATTGAGATGCATCCGCACCACGCAGACCGATTGGCGCATGACACCAAAGCACCGCAAGAGCGATCTAAAGGCACAAGGAGTTGTATGCTCTACAAACGCTCCCGCGGCACTCCGATGTCACACGCCAATCAGTCCGCGCAGCTCTGATGCATCTCGAAAAAGCCTTCCATCAACAATGGCCGGCGTTGGGTTACTATTGATGCTCATGGCTTTGCGAACCTACATTGGCATCCAAACACGGCGAATCCAACACGTTCGTGCAGGTCGCCGTAATTTGTATAGACTGAGAATGCAATCGAGCTGCTATTATCTCGATTAGCTGCTATTTCAAAAATGGAGGTCACAAGTTTCTGTTCGGCCACGGTAACCCTGCCCCCAGCCCCTGACGCAAGAGGTTCTTACTTCTAGACCAGCAATGTTTTGGTGCTACTTACGAACCAATTTTCCTGGTTCAGAGCTGGTGCTTTGGGTGTCGAAAGACAAAGAACTGATTTGAAACTAGGCTCTGGCTCTGAACCAGCACTCAAACTGCCTTGATGGAAAAGAGGTATGTGTGCAGTTCATGCACATACAATACAGTCTTGAATTACAGTGAGCTTTAGTCCTCAAGACTGAGTCAATATGAACATTGGGTTATTTTTTGTTCCTCCATCCAGGAACGGGAAGATTCCAGTGAATGATGAGGAGCAGACCAACATTCCTCACATCTATGCCATTGGAGATATCCTGGAGGGGAAGTGGGAGCTCACGCCTGTGGCCATTCAGGCCGGGAAACTCCTGGCTCGCCGACTGTTCGCTGGATCATCTTTGAAGGTCTGGCATAGTCATAACCATCTGTCGTCTCCAGTAGATTTTCCAGGAAGACTAAAGTCTTATTATAAAGAGTACTTGAGCTGTTTTCTGTGATGTAAACCTTTTCAAAAATCCAGTGCCTTTTCCTCACTGTGTTGTGTGTTTGTGTCACAGTGCGATTACGTGAACGTTCCCACCACTGTTTTCACTCCTATGGAATACGGCAGCTGTGGTCACCCAGAGGAGAAGGCTGTGGAGATCTACGGACAGGAGAACATCGAGGTGTGTGTTCATGAGCAGACCTCAGACTGGAAATATGAATAATCTGTGCTGATGATGAGTGCGGTTTTAATGAGTGCTGGGGATTGCTGTAATGATGTATGCGTGTCTCTGCAGGTGTATCACAGTCTGTTCTGGCCTCTGGAGTTCACTGTTCCCGGCCGAGACAACAACAGGTGCTATGCCAAGATCATCTGCAATAAACTTGACAACGTAAGACGCGCATAACAGTCAGCATCTTCTATAAATGTCTTTTTATCAAACTATGACTCCAAGTCAAGATTATACACTAGATTATACAATTATACACTTTTACAATAAGGTTTAATTTACCTTGGCTGACAATCTAACAATGAAGTGCTTTTGCCAGTGTTGTTATTGTTAAGTAAAACTATTAGAAATAAAATTTTCAGTAATTGAAATAAATAAAATACAAAGATTAGATTAAAAACTTGAAACAAAATATACAAATGTTGCCTTGGAAACAATGAAATAAGGTCAAGTTGAAGTACTAAAATTAATAAAACTTTAATAAAAAAAAATTAAAGATAAAAAAAAAATAATGACAAAAGTGCATAAATAAAATTATTAAAACTGAACTTAAACTCAAAATATAAAAATAAAAGCTAATTGAAAATATAAATTCTGTCATTATTAAACATTCAACTAAATTTTTAGGTAATTGACTTATCTTTAATTCAGATTTTTTTTTTTTTTTTTTCTCACAATTCTGAGTTTGTCTCACAATTGCAAGTTATAATTATAAAATCAAATTGTGAGAAAAACTTAATAGCAATAGCAAAGGAAAAAAGTGAATTGTCAGATTAAAGAGAACGCAATTACCTTTTTTTTTTTTTTTTTAATTCTGTGGCGGAAACAAGCTTCTATAATTAACACTGGCTTCTACAGCATTTTAATTTCAATATTTTACTAATTTTTAAATCAAAAGTTTCATCTGTTAACAATGTGAACAAACAATGAACAATTGCATTATTAACTTACAATAACAAATGTGTGCATTCTCTGGAAAAAAATCTTTTTTGAAAGAATGCAATCAAATGCATTTCAGTTGGTAGTGTAAGAGACCCGATCCTGTAACTCCTGTGTTGTGTGTGCAGGACCGTGTGATTGGCTTTCACTATCTGGGTCCTAATGCTGGAGAGGTCACACAGGGCTTCGGAGCTGCTATGAAGTGTGGGATTACCAAAGATCAGCTGGACAACACCATCGGGATACACCCCACCTGTGCCGAGGTGCGTTTCCTTTTACTCTACTATTTAAAGGGGAACTATTACGCCCTTTTACAAAGTCTTGATGTTGTTTTTGGGATCTACTTGAACAGGTTTTCTTGTTTCAATGTTCAAAAAACACATTATTTTCCCCATATTTAAAAATTGTTTCAGCTCCTCTCTTCCCAGTCTGTCATAGAGACAGGAACTAAACACTGTTTAGTTCCTGTCTCTATGAAGCCCCTCTCTCTGAAAAGCAAAATGTGCTCTGATTGGTCATGTTGTGATTGGTCCAGCGCTTAGAGCAAGTTTTGGAAATGTCCCACCCCTTACCATAACCGCAAGTTTCTTCACACTCCACTCCACACTCCACACTTCACTTTTTTTTTTTTTTTGGCTCAAACAGTAACATTACACATTAAAGAAAGATGAACATGGGGAAAAAAAACTTAATAGGACCCTTTAATGTTACTTCTCTTTTCATGTTCTTGGCACATGAGCATAACATGTCCTTCCCTTCATTTGTTTCCAGATATTCACCACGATGGAGGTCACCAAAAGCTCTGGCGGTGACATCACTCAGTCGGGCTGCTGAGGTTAAACCCTGCTCGTTTAATAGGCTGTCAGTACTAGTTTAAACTGCTAGTTTATTCTAGTGAATTATCCCTCTCCTCTCAGCTTAAACACTCGAGTCTCTTTCTAGGAATCTGGAGGCAGAACATCATGATGTTTCACTGCTTACAGAAGGCTTTTGTGTCTCGTTCCCTTTCACCCTTTACAAACCATGTGATCGTTTTCACATGTGCTGGAAGGGTCTAGTGGGGGCGGAGCAATAAGACATGACAGCTCTTCAGAGGCAGGGCTTCACTTGCAGTAGAGACCAATGATTGGGAGAGGAATGATGATTGACAGCCTGTTAGACAGCGGGGTTACTCTGCTCAAAATCATTGTCCAAGTCAGAAATGCACCAAATGCGTCTGTGATTTATCTTTTCTTTCATACACACGCATGCGTACTTGGTGATCTGTGACGTTTTGGCCCATAACCCACATTCAGTGGTGGACTACGACTGATGTCTTTCTGCACTTGGACTTTAAATAGGTGAACACGTTAACATGCGCACTCTGGACTGGACTGATCTGTGGCATTCAGGCTCACGAGGGCTGCATACTTTTGTTTCATTTGGTTGTAGAAGACTATTTTTCTATATTTAATAGTGGGTTTGTCATCAGTTGCTCGTCAACATTCCACGTCATGATTCTAGTAAGAGGGATTTCACTTCCCGCTCTCTTTATTTTATAATTTAGTGGTCGAGTAACTAAGAGACGTGATCGAAGCGCAAACCAAATGCAGCATGTAGATGCTTCCTCGTGAAAGTATTTAAAGTAACGGGCGTCACTAAGATGAAATGGCAAACTCATGGTTTGTGATGCCTGTTAAAGCACTTAGAAATATCAATAAAATGTGTATGTTCATATTTTTATAAATATATATTTACTTCACTGGATTCCATGTATCTGTATGGAGGTTTCATTCAAAAATAAATACATGTCTATTTGTTTGCTGTTTATTTGCTTTCTGGATTATTTGATGTCCTTCAGTCTCATGTTATTCACTCCCTTCTGCTTTCTAAGGATTGTTTAAGAGTCAAAGTTCAATGTCAATATTTCCATAGTATTGCTGTTCTGCTCTGTTCATGAACTTTAATAAAACTATGTACACAACCTGAATTTCTCACAGGACTGTTTACACTAATTTATCTAAAACGTGCATTAATCTGAGTGCTATAATGAACATTCAAGAAGTTGTGCAATTTTTCAGTGTGGTTATACATTCTTCTATCAGTTTAATGTTTAAAGCAGAACGTACTAAGGTTATAGCTATAAATGTATAATTATACAATTATAACTATAACCATAGTACGTTCTGCTTGAAAGGGAGAGCAGTAAAATGCATATTTATTTTTTGTATCTGATTTTAAGCAAGTGAAAATAAATGTGTATGAACCCATTGCATATCTATTGACCAGAATATCATAAAGACATTTTGTTTTATTTCATGTTATTGCATCAGCTCTTGCTTGTATATGTTATTTCATCTACAATGGTTTGTTTCCAGGGATTTTAAAGAAAAATATCTAAAAGCAGCTTTGAGATGATTTTACTGGAATTAAAAGATTTTATCTAATAACATTTCATGTAAGTCAGCAAAAGAAGGATCTGTTTTTCATTTAAGAAAACAACAGCTATTGTCTTGCTTTCCTAATGCATTTCTTGTTCACGAGTCTCTAATCTGGAGTCCATGAACATTTCTCAAGTTTCTTTCCTGGAAAATTACACTGCAGCTTTATGATATTTTTAGATGATTGTATTAATGCAGAAACTTGTATCTGGATTGAAAGACAGCAGCTGATTGGCTGGAAACTCTATAAGCAGGAAATGTCTAAAGCTCCATTTCCTTTAACAGGAATCAGTTGTTACGTACAGGATCTGTTTAGGCCACATACGTGACAAGTACATGATGGTCACTTCCTAGTGTTCTCTTGATTCAGATTTAAACAACTCATCCTTTTGATGACAGTGTATGAATATTCACACATGCAGTGGCTTGAAACACTCATCCAATTCCTAGACAGCACACCTGTTCCTGTGAAGTGCAGACGTATTCATCTGAGACAATAAACGCCAGACACCCGAGAAAAATTATAAAACACCTAATTTTCATGCGTTCCATTCAGTGAGTGAATAATCACAGGCCGACGGATCAAACGCGTCTGAGCAGAGATGTTGGTGTCTCATTCTCATTGGTTTTATATAATGGTGCTCTAGTTAATTAAATCCAGCCTCCTGTGGACTGATATTGTAATGTGGGATGTTTCAGAAACGAGGGAGAGTTGGATCCAAACACAACAAAAGACTACTAACAAACATAAAAGTAAATCCAGGCACAAGGAGACAGGCAAAAACAGTAAATCCAGACACGGGGCAAGGCAGGCAAAAGAACACCAAACACTGAGAGGAACAGGTGAAGGTAATCAGTCACTATATAGCAACAATAAAAGAGTAACTATAGAAACAAAGTAAAACAGGAACTAAACACAAGGATGTGAACGATGGGAACAGAAAACACACTTCAAAATAAAAGTACAAAAACAAGAAACACAAACCAGGGAATAAGCGTAAGGATTTGAGCGAGTTTGACAAGGGCCAAATTGTGATGGCTGGACGACTGGGTCAGAGCATCTCCAAAACTGCAGCTCTTGTGGGGTGTTACTGGTCTGCAGTGGTCAGTATCTATCAAAAGTGGTCCAAGGAATGAACAGTGGTGAACCTGTGACAGGGTCATGGGTGGCCAAGGCTCATTGATGCATGTGGCGAGCGAAGGCTGGCCTGTGTGGTCCGATCCAACAGACGAGTTACTGTAGCTCAAATTGCTCAAGAAGTTAATGCTGGTTCTGATAGAAAGGTGTCAGAACACAGTGCATCGCAGTTTGTTGTGTATGGGGCTGCATAGCCGCAGACCAGTCAGGCTGCCCATGCTGACTCCTGTCTACCACCGCAGTAAGCATCAGAACTGGACCACGGAGCAATGGAAGAAGGTGGCCTAGTCTAATGAATCACGTTTTCTTTTACATCACGTGGATGGCCGGGTGCGTGTGCGTCGCTTATCTGAGGAACACATGGCACCAGGATGCACTATGGGAAGAAGGCAAGCCGGCGGAGGCAGTGTGATGCTTTGGGCAATGTTTTGCTGGGAAACCTTGGGTCCTGCCATTCATATGGATGTTACTTTGACACGTACCACCTACCTAAGCATTGTTGCAGACCATGTACACCCTTTCATGGAAACAGTACTTTCCATGGTGGCTGTGGCCTCTTTCAGCAGGATAATGCGCCCTGCCACAAAGCAAAAATGGTTCATGAATGGTTTGAGGAGCACAACAACGAGTTTGAGGTGTTGACTTGGCCTCCAAATTCCCCAGATCTCAATCCATTCGAGTATCTGTGGGATGGGCTGAACAAACAAGTTCAATCCATGGAGGCCCCACCTCGCAACTTACAGGACTTAAAGGATCTGCTGCTAACATCTTGGAGCCAGATACCACAGCACACCTTCAGGAGTCTAGTGGAGTCCATGCTTCGACGGGTCAGGGCTGTTTTGGCAGCAAAAGGGGGGCCAACACAATATTAGGAAGCTGGTCATAATGTTATGCCTGATCGATATACATATATATAATGAATCAAGGACATAGTAAAGGCATTTGATCTGGATTTGTTTGAACTTTAAGCTCTCCAGAATGAGAACAAACTTGGTTTAGTCACAGGACAGTTATATAAGTTAGAATATTCAAAAAATATGTAAATTATAAATGTGAAATAGAAGCTTCTAGATTAGTGGTGTCTGACTTTTAGATGTTACTGTATGTGCTGTAGTTGTGCAATGAAAGTGATTAAACACTGAGTAATTCCTGACATCATGATTCTATTGTAAACATGTTCCAACTGTGTGATCAATACATACACACTCACAGTGAGTTGGCACTTTAATTCTTTGATTTAAATAGTTGTAAACCTTACTATTAAGATTTGCCATCCTGGTTTAATTATAGAGGGGAGGGAGGAGGGAGGAGGGAGGGGGGGATAAAAGAGAAAATTAAAAAATATAGGGTAAATTAGGATTTAAAAAAGACTTTTAACAAGCTGTTCGTAATTATGGTAGTAAGCCTACTTTTAGAGGTTAATAATCATTTCGAGTATTTAACTATTTGTTAACTGTCAATTTAATTATATTTTCCATCATCGCATAAGTGATAAAGGGGTTGCTTTTAC
Organism: Mylopharyngodon piceus; assembly: GCA_039654765.1. NCBI lineage: Eukaryota > Metazoa > Chordata > Actinopteri > Cypriniformes > Xenocyprididae > Mylopharyngodon > Mylopharyngodon piceus. The sequence goes on along the minus strand of CM077460.1, from coordinate 1,822,756 downwards.
ATAATCATTTTTACTCTGTAAAATTCTTATAAATTAAGGACACTGTACATTGTGTTCATACCATACCAGGAGATGGATTACACATTAACTCATCTGAACATTTCTTAAACATTTCTCAAGCTTTAGAAAAAAAAAAAAATTCCTCTTGAGCAAAACCAGGCGCTGAATGTCATTAAATAAAATCTCTGCAGGATTGAAAGACAGACGTGATGCACTAGAGCCGCCTGCTGGTCAACAGCGCTATTACACATTATATATTTTTAAATCATTTATTTAATATTTTTTAAATAATTATTTTATTTAATTATTATGCAAGCTAGATGACAGAAAATTTCTACATGTTCCACAAGGCCTACAATTAAATACCTTTTTTTTTTTTTAATGATTAGACTTTTATTAATTGCCGTTATCGCACATGATAAAACTGCATCAGCCTTTCCTCTGGATTTCGTTCTAAAGTTAAACTGATTTCCGGTTAATGTCCCTTCTAGCGAATCAGTTCTACTATTCCGAGTCACATGACCTGTGTCTTGCGAGCAATGCGGAAGAGAATGCGGCGGTGCAGCGGTGAGATGGAGGAGAATCTCACATGACCGAGTTATTAATTATCAAAGTTTAATGAAATGATCAGATTTAATTACTGTCAAGATGCCGCTGTTGATTCAGAATAAGCGAATAGAGCGCGTGAACTCAGTCGCAGAACTCTTCAGCAAATACCCGCATCTGAAGGTACAAAATAATATACAAAAATAGTAATCTGATAGCCACTTTAATATTCTAAGTAATATAATACGGCAGTATGAATTTACAGACTGTAATACATAGACCCTCTTTCACTTCATATTTAAAAACTCGTGATGTACGAGATAAACAGGTATAAAATAGAATTCATTAAAATAAAACCTCAAATATCAAATATTTTTTGATACTTAATACTTTATTATCACTTAATAAATCAAATATATATATATAATAAACAGGTTTCTTCTAATAATACTCTTATTTTTTGCATGCAGTGTTCATCATGAACTCATTAATTAGCTCATATACAGACTACATGCAATGTCTGTATAATTTTATACATTTATTTTTCATATTTCAGGACTATTGAAATGAATTGTAAAAATGTATAATAATTTTTTAAAAAACTAAAAATATAAACTTGAATTCCTATATGCATCTTAATGTTAAAAACATTCATATCCATTGTTTGTTTGTTTTTTTTCACTGTTTAAATACTGTACATATATATAGTCAAAACCACACAGACGTCCTCAACTGTCAAATAGTTGAGGACGTCTGTGTGGTTTTGACACATTGATGTGTCTGTCTTAGGAAAGTGCGAAGCAGTTTGTGTCCAGCAGTCCAGAGTCTGTGGACCCTAAACAGCTCCTGTACGTCCAGCAGCGAGAGTTTGCGTCCACCACACCAGCGGACAGTGAGTGTGTGCCGATGATCTGATGAGCTCCTGCCATGTGTCCATCAAACGGACACTGATGTTTCTCTTTCCTCAGATTCTGTCTCTATCCTGGGTTCCGATGATGCCACAACATGCCATTTAGTCGTGCTCCGACACACAGGTAACACAAAACCTTCATCAAATTAATATCTGATGCCATTTTACTGTACATTTGTGTGTCTGATCCTGTATTTATTCTGTTCTGAAGGCAGTGGAGCGACTTGCCTTGCACACTGTGATGGTTCCAGCACATGGACTGAAGTTCCTCTCATAGTCAATGCTGTGACCTCTAAAAGTAACCCTGTTAAAGAGGGCAGGTGCTGTAGATCATCATGCATCACTGAACTCCACTGGGTTTATCAAATATAAAGGACTTTAGGAGTGTCTGCATGATATAATGTGGGTGTTTGTGTCTTCAGACTGGAGCTGCATCTTGTCGGGGGTTTTGATGACGACAGAAAGACCTCTCACTCACTCAGCCTTAGTATTCTGGGTACGTTGTGTACAAATGTGCGATGAAGACGAAACATTCACTGTGAGATCAAAATATGAGATGGAATGTTTTGCTTTACAGCTGCCTTTCAAAAACAGAAGGAAGACATTCACCTGGAGACGTGCTGCATCACAGGTCAGAGGAGCGTTTGTGTCATTTACTGTCAGGACATGCCAAATTCTGAAGTTTCTCTTATGCTGCCTTCACGTGCTTTCTGAATTATCGTAAATACGAGTTTCCTAGGGGAAAAAATGCAAATGAACGCCCTCTCATGTCGAAACTTGAATGCGATATGCTTAAAATCACGACTTCAGAAGTGGGAATTATCAAATTCCCTATAGCACGTGAAGGTAGCATTAGTCAATTCACCTTAAAGGGGCTATATGTAGAATTCAGAAACCCTTGTTATTAGCGACACCGTTGGCCGTTAAGTGAACTGCAGCCAGCAACTTGCTGCTCGTGCTCACGTAACGTACAAGAGACTGAACGTGATTCAAGGCCCCAATATACTCATGGCGAAGTAAGAAAGGAAAAAACTTTTGCAGCGATATACTGTTAGCAAATATCCTGACGCCGCCCACGCTACTGAGAGCGACGTTTAGATGAATATGTAAATATATGCGGAGCACTTTCTTCTCAATAACAAAGCAAACACACAACAAAAATAACAGCGATGAGTAAACAGCAGTTAAGAAAGCATCTGATCATAGCGATGTGGATATGTTTGCAGCAGCTCTGAGATTCATCGGCATCATGTCGACAGATGAGGTCATTAAAATTACACTGTTATGATAGTTTGATTACAAAGTATATTTGAGATTATAGACTGTAGAGATCTGACCATGTGAGCCTATAGTTTGCAGTAATCCCTTTTCTTTGCATGACACTTGAATAGCTCTTTCTGCATTATCGGCGTAAATGTCATATCCTTGATGATATGATGTTTACATAGCCCATTTAAAGGGATAGTTCACTCTTAAAATGTAAACCTGTGTAATTTTATTCTTTCTGTTGACCACAAAAGAAAAATTTTCATATGATGAAAGCTCATAGTGACCACATTAAAAAACAGCACTGGAAAAGTTGTCACTACAATTTATGCACTATTTTCCAAATCATCTGAGGTCAAATTATGCTTTATGAGAGGAACAGACACAAATCCAAGTCATTATTCATGGAAAATTGTTCCTTTCTTCAGCATCTTAATTTGCTTTAAATAACGGCTTAAATGTGCCGTTTACACATTGCATTTTATTCAGTTCTTTGGGTCTGTTCTTCACACAGAGCTGTTGTATGACTTCAGAAAACTCTGAATGTAGTGCATGATAACATACCTGCAATGCATAAACGCATAACATAATTATGTTTCTTCAGACATGAATGATGTGATCACAGAGGGGATTCATCGGCCCGTGGTGTATGGGATAGGTACAGTGTAACTTCTCTGAATATCACCTTCTCTTCATGATGTTATCTAAGTTGTGAATTTGCATTATGAATTGAATGTAATGAAAGAGAAATACAGGGTGTTGCAAAATAATATAAAAAAAAAACACTAAATAGACACATTTTTCGATGTCCTCACCAGTTTTACACAACAATAAACATAAAGTGTGACCAGTGCAGTCAAATTGTGATTTTTCAGAAAAATATTGTGATTGTAATTTAAAAAAATTTTTTAAGGTCCAGGTTTTTGCTTGTTTAGCCAAAATTTGTGTGATGACATTTTTTTGGCCAATAAAATAATAATTATTATTATAATTATATTTATTATTATTTTTTAATGATTATTATTATTACTAAATATATTATTATATATTTCTCTATAAAATAAAAAAAAGTGTTTGTTAAAAATATTAATTTATTATTAATTATTTAAGAAAAATAATATGATAACATTATTTTATAGTAAAACTGTATTCATTTCTTTATTTTCTAATGTTAATCCATCAAGCTTTTATTTTGGTGGAAGACCACCAAAATAAACCTTAGAGCTTAAAGGGTTAGTTCACCCAAAAATGAAAATAATGTCATGTATTACTCACCCTCATGCCGTTCCACACCCGTAAGACCTTTGTTCATCTTCGGAACGCAAATTATACGCAACGGAACGCAATATTTTTGTTGAAATCTGATGGCTCAGTGAGGCCTGCATAGCCAGCAATGACACTTCCTCTCTCAAGATCCATAAATGTACTAAAAACATATTTAAATCAGTTCATGTGAGTACAGTGGTTCAATATTAATACGAGAATATTTTTGGTGTGCCAAAAAAACAAAATAACGACTTATATAGTGGCTGATTTCAAAACACTGCTTCATGAAGCTTCGGAGCGTTATGAATCTTTTGTGTCGAATCAGCGGTTTGGAGCACCAAAGTCACGTGATTTCAGCAGTTTGGCGGTTTGACACGTGATCCGAATCATGACACAAAAGATTCATAACGCTCCGAAGCTTAATGAAGCAGTGTTTTGAAATCGGCCACTATATAAGTCGTTATTTTGTTTTTTTGGCGCACCAAAAATATTCTCGTCGCTTTATAATATTAATATTGAACCACTGTACTCACATGAACTGATTTAAATATGTTTTTAGTACATTTATGGATCTTGAGAGAGGAAGTGTCATTGCTGGCTATGCAGGTCTCACTGAGCCATCGGATTTCAACAAAAATATCTTAATTTGCGTTCCGAAGATTAACGAAGGTCTTACGGGTGTGGAACGGCATGAGGGTGAGTAATAAATGACATTATTTTCATTTTTGGGTGAACTAACCCTTTAAAGCTTCTCTTCTGTCGTGTAAACCGCTAGTTTATAAGCGTTTCTTGTTACAAGCCATATCAGTTTTATTTCCATCAATTATGCAGCTTTACACATGAGTGTTTCTGTCTGAATGCAGGTGTTAACGTTAAAACGGGTCACGTGTTTCCAGCCTCGTTTGCATGTCGAGGACCGGCGGAGGAGCTCCGATCTGCACGCACCTTCTCTGGTGGACAGGTACATAGATGAAGCTGTCCTGCAGTGTTGAACACAACGGCCAAATGTAGCGATCATTACAAGTATCTGACTGCATGACGCTGACCAATCAGAATCTGATTAGCCAAACTGATGCACCGTAACTAATAGTTATATATAAATTGGTATGTGTTATTGACAGATGGTTGAAGTGTATGATTCCAGCAGAGAGCTTGTAAAAATTGGCCCGTGCAGATGGACGCCAAACACTGACATGGGCTTCTGGCTGTCTCAAGATGATGAAACTATCCTACAGGTCTGAAAGCCCATCAAAGTTTGCATATATGCTTTTGTTGAGTATATTTGATAAATCAGGTTTTTATTCCTCATATAGTGTGATATAGTGAGAATATGGAGGAAAAAACAGCTGTTTTATTCAGAGGAGCAAACTGAGCAAAAATATGCAATTTGGTGCAGATGCTGATATTTATATGGACAAACAGTAAGATTAAATTCTGATGCTTGTATTGTAAATCACTGATTTCTTTATAAAAGTATAGCAGATACTTTCATAAAATGCATATAAATATCAATATCTGCCAATATCTTTCAAAATGTCTTGGTAAGATGATATTTAAATGCTTAGTTTTATGATCAAAGCTCTGTAGTAAAACATAATGCAATTGACAGATGAAAGCCTTCCTCAAAAGCCTGATGATCATATTTGAGACTCACATTTGAACATGATTTTTCTATAAATTGATGTCTGGATAGTGGATAAGCAAGTAAACTTCAGTTCTTCAGTCCAGTAAGTGTTCACCTTGAAATATTACTAACAATATAAAAGTTATTCTTAAGTTTACTTTATAAAAATCAGTACAGATTTCACTGCAAGAAGACATGTGAATCACAAGCTTAAAGGTGGACGTTTGTACAATTATATTAAAAGACTTTTACTTGATTAAATTAAATAAGCTCTGCTTATTTAACTAATTTCTCGTCTGGTTTGTCCATCAGTTTTTGTCCACGTCCCCGTACGCAGAACCTCCTCACTTTGTCCAGCACATCAAATCCACCATCCAGTTCCTGCTGGATCATCCGAGCGCAGACGGGCTGTTTCCGGGCGGACAGCCGCAGCTCTACCGCCGCTCTGAAGAGGGCCACTGGAAGAGAGTCTGAAATGCTGACCTCTGTGACCCACTGAAAGCCAACCAAAGGCCTTTGAACATCTGCCGGTTAAAGTAGAAGCTCCTTTACAATGATCTGAAGCCAGCTGTGAAGGCGATTTCTATGCAGAGTGAAATATCTGATGATGGTTTTACTTTGTGTGTCATTGATAAACTTTTCAAAGACTGCACCTGCTGGCCCTTACATAGAAACAAGAGCCTATTAACTCTTATTTCTATTTTGTTTCATGTATGTTATGTATATCAATGCAAATGTGTACATGCATCATAAGACGTGTCTTTTATTTTAAACTAATGTGATGTTGTGTTGTTTTCTTCCTAACATCCAGCTGCATCTCATTTGCTCTTAATGAATTCATTTGAGAAACTGTAAATACAGTATGTTTGTGTCCTTTGAGGAGAAATAAGAGAATTAAAATTCTGTTACCAGAGGAAACATGGTGTTTTATATATTGAGACCTTTATATAATTATAACAATGGGAATGTTAAAAATATTCATCTTTATGAAGAAACAGAATTATATGAGGGAATCTGTTTGACATTTTATAAATGTGCCATATGAATTACTAAAGTACAGCATATCTGTATATAAAATGTATGATAGGCTGTTTAACTTTTCAGCAATAATTTGAACAATGAAACAAAAAATGAAAAAGATCAAAAATCAATTCATTGTTTTGGGCAACAGAAATTATAATTCATGTATTATAAGGTGCTACATATGAATGTAAAATTTATAATGGTAACACTTTAATTTAGGGTCCAATTCTCACTATTAACTGGTTGCTTATTAGCATGAATATTACTAGGATATTGGCTGTTATTTAGTACATATAAAGCACATATTAATGCCTTATTCTGCATGACCATATTCTACATCCCTTAATCCTACCAATACCTAAATTTAACAACTACCTTACTAACTATTAATAAGCAGTAATTGGGAGTTTATTGTGGCAAAAGTCTTACTTAATAGTGAGAATTGAACCCTAAACTAAAAATTATTAATTATAGGTTTTTGCCAACTAAAGCATACAGACTGAATCACAGAAATTGCAATGGTTTGCAAATTTTGAGAATGGTTTGGGAAGACATATAGGCAATATCTTCCTTTGTTGTTTATTTTAAATATTTTGACTGAATTCTCATTTTGAACCACACAACAAAAATAAAACAAAACTTTGATTAATAATAAAGGTTTCCATATCTTCGAGTCACTTAATGACATTCTCCAGGAAGTGACATCATTTTGGAATGAAATCAGCAGCACAAACATCAGTAAGTATTAGAAATGCTGTTTGTTCTGTCTCTTTTCCTGCAGAAAGATTTTATTGGTCTTTTTTATTTATGTATCTGTTGGGACAAAGCATGGAAAAAGTGAAACATCAATAATATTAAAGAAGTGTCCTACAAAATACTACATAGGATTAAATCAGTTAGGTTTTGGAAATATTTAAGCAGAATATTTCATACAACTGTCAATTTTGACTGGAAAAGTAAATAATTTAGCATTTGTTTGATCATTGTATTTAAGATTATTTTGGAAGGATACAGATATCTATATTAACAGAAAACTGGGGTGTATGATAGAAATTTGTGTATTTGAAGTATTTTTTATTTTCAAAATCACTTTTTGGAAAGTAAAGAACAATACATAATGCAATTATTTATTTTATTATGAAGATTATTCATAAAAAGTGGGCTCTTTATGAACCAGATTTCTTACATTTTATAAATGACTTCCAATTATACATGGACCTTTTGGAACAAACTAAAAACAAAAGTGCTGAAAACACTGAAATGTAACTTTTTAAGTTTTTTCATCAGTTTCAATCACCTTTTTGCCTTCACTAGTTAATTGTAAATGGATTTGTATATGATGTAACCGGCATGATAATTATCCTGCATAACAAAATGCAAAATGTTGTTTAAAATAGTTTATATGGAGTATGACGTCAAGAAGAACATGTCTATTTAATGTCAAGTAACCAGACACAAAGAAATCCCAAATTTTGCAATCTTTATGTATTAAAGTTATTTTTCAGTCTGTATGTATTTGCAACCATATAGCTGAGAACTGAGAAAGTATCTGGATTTTTTAAACAAATGACCAACTACAAGATCCTACACCTCCAGCGAGCGCATGCGTCTTTATGGCCAATTATTAAATATTAATTTACCTGGGTAAAGTATTGTTCAAAGTTCATAACACCATAAACGGCATGAAAGTATTTTTTATATGGAAGTAAAGATACAGAAAAACAGCCAACTAGGCGAGGTAGGCTGTTACAATATCAAATTTTGCTTATTGTTTGATATGTTTTCTGTGCTTGCATGTAAGAAAAAGTTTTAAATTGTATTCTGCTGTTGCATAAGCTTTTGTTCAGCATAGTTTCACTTGAAGCTTAAATAAGACAGGACTTGATCTTCAAATGGTAGTTTTCATCCTTTTTGTCTGCTGAATCTGATATATCAAATACTACTACTTTTTCATAATGTAAGCCAATTGTGAAAGGATTTAGACTCTAAATATGTCCTTAACATGGTAAACTTATAATGACTGCAATGTTTTTTTGTTTTTGTTTTTTTTGGGTGGACCCAGAGCTAACAAACTAATTAAAACTTATAATTTGCTATGTTAAATTTATCTGAGCAGTTATGAAATTCACCTTCTTTACACATTTTTTCATTTCCTCTGGGGGGAAAAATCATACCACAAATTGGCATACAAAAGTGCTATAATGTGATTAGGATTATTGTGATATGTGCGTATTTTGTTAGGCAAAATAAAATGGCTGTGGGTATTAAGAACTGACTATGCATTTTCTTGTTATCAGCTTCCATGAAAAGCAAAAACACCTGCAGATACTGTGATCATGGGTGCTACACCTTCTAAGGGTAGGTTAATTTTTCTGTGATTTTTTAATTTTTTTATTTCAACAATATAATAATGTGATTAGACACCATTATGGAATAATATTAATTAGATGAGAATCATGGTGATTTCTTCATTCCACAAGATAATGAACAGATTGAGAAAAAGGAAAAACCATTTTGTGAATGTGAGCTCAGGCAGAGACGTGGAACTTTGCAGAAAAATCCTAACTGTGAGTATTTTTCCAAAAAACTTACAACTGCTCTCACAATTACTAAAGTACTGATTTATTGTTATTTTATTTTACAGTGAGAAATGACAAAGAAGATTCAGAAGAGAAGACACCAAAAGTATACATAGAACTCCAAAAATTTGTAGTGATATTGATGGCTGTAGTTGCAGCACTTATTGGTTCAGTTGTTGGAGCTCAAAATGGAGTTTCAGGGTCTTGCAAGGGAATAATCTGCGGTGTTCTTGTAGGGATTATACTTTCAAAATTGATATCATTAATTCATGGCAACATATGATTTTACATTACTTTAACTCATAAAAATAAGTTAAGCAATTTTAATTTTCCTTTCGGCCTAAGTTATACGAGATTCAAATAGCTAGTTTTTTTTAGTCAGTTTAATGTCATTTAACTTGAAATGACTTATACAGCCAAGTTGATTGTACTTAAAATTTTAAATTTTTTTTTTACAGTATAATGTATATTTTTACAGTATAATGATTTTTTTTTACAGTATAATGTATACATTTACATTCAAATTTATTCACTCTTTTATCCAAAGAAACCTACACATTGTACATCATAAGCACTTGAATCATGAGCTGCAAAGTTTAAAAGTTGAACAGATACATGCTAGTACAGATATAAAACTGCAAACAGAAAAGTATTTTCTTATGTTTTTAAGTAAAAATATATTTGAGAATGTGCAGGGGTAACAGAGTTACGTAATCAGATTTTACAGAGTTAACTTTTTTCAAGTAACAAGTAATGCATTACTTTTAAATTTACAACATATGAGTTACTTTTTCACACAAGCAAGCCCAGATGAAATAAAGTAACATAAATATAATGTAACACATTACTTTCCATAAAAAGTAACTAACGCAACCAGTAACTTTTTAGGGTGTAACACAATATTGTAATGCATTACTTTTAAACACTGGCATTATGTATATATTTTCTTGAAAACTGAGGGACAGTTTGTACAAGGTTGACACTGGACATACTGTACTGTAGATTTGAACTGAAAAACAGAAAAAAGGGCAAAAAACAGCTAGTGAGAGTAAAGAGATAAAAGACATTTACTACACTAATACTCTCCTGAATGAAACACTGCATACTAGGACAGTAGGGTGAATACAGGTAAAGTGGGATTTATACTTATGTTCTTGCATCACTAAATACCAGCATTCATCCTAAACTATGCCTCTTTAGTTCTGACATCATTTCTGTGGGCATATACCACATTTAGACAGCTTTGTATGCTTTATATTTTAAAGATGTGCATCTGAGGAAGCTAAAAAGCAGGTGTTTGCTAGATTTTGTGCACTGTTGTGTTGATGGATTTGCCTGAGCAATTGTGTAAAAATGGAAAGTGGAGTCCAAAACTACAGTAAAAACAGGAACATACTCTATAAACATGCTACACTCATAATGTTTTCCTTACACATTTTTTAAATTGTCTTTGAAGGATCTTACACATCTTAAACCAGACCCATGGCCCAGTAAGCAGATAGCCTACTTTAAGGTTTTGGAAAATATATTGACATTTAATGGTATTTCACTGCAGTTTAATGGTAAATCATTCATAAAGACACATGTCAAACAATGTCAGGCCATTTTCCATTTCTGGAGTTTGCACGCACCTACTTGCAACAATTTACTGATAAAAAGAGCTATGGCTCTGGTATAAGGAAGAGTTCATGCATGGAACTACAGAGAGATGAAATTTATTAGATTCACTGGAAAAATTCTCTTTTGTTGATTTCCATTTGTTTGTGCATTCATCCTTTATGCATTTATTAAATGTAAACTATTTACGATATAATATACTCAGGGGCATAGCACCGATTCTTGGGCCCTACACAAAGATATTGTGTGGGGGGCCCTTTGCCAGCATCCCATGATCCATGCTATTTATTTTATAATATTATATATTTTATTTTATTTCACTTTTTAAAATAATAGTGTACAACTATACACATAGCACTCACTGACAGAAAAACAGTTGTACTATATATCATGTAACACTCATTTATTTGAATTGTGCTATATTTAAATAGACCACCCCAGTAATATTAGACATAAAAATGACAGTTTAACAATATTTAATTGGGATTGTGTTTTATTAACAGACTGTGTGCCTTGTATTCCAAAACATTACAATCTTTCTAAACTATTTAACAGTGTAGGTACCTCTACAAGCATGATGAACACAGGATTGAAATTACCCTGAGCCATTTATTAGGCTTCATGTCCGATATTTATGCTATCATAACACGTGTATAGTTAAAGAATAGCTGCTGAATAGTATAGATGGTAGAAATAATGGCACTTGTGATATTACTTTAATCTTTCACGACTGTTATTGAGATGGCCAATTTTTATATACAGTATCTCACAGAAGTGAGTACACCCCTCACATTTTTGTAAATATTTTATTATATCTTTTCATGTGACAACACTGAAGAAATGACACTTTGCTACAATGTAAAATAGTGAGTGTACAGCTTGTATAACAGTGTAAATTAGCTGTCCCTTCAAAATAACTCAATACACAGCCATTAATGTCTAAACCGCTGGCCACAAAAGTGAGTACACCCCTAAGTAAAAATGTCCAAATTGGGCCCAATTAGCCATTTTCTCTCCGGTGTCATGTGACTCATTAGTGTTACAAGGTCTCAGGTGTGAATGGGGAGCAGGTGTGTTAAATTTGGTGTTATCGCTCTCACTCTCTCATACTGGTCACTGGAAGTTCAACATGGCACCTCATGGCAAAGAACTCTCTGAGGATCTGAAAAAAAGAATTGTTGGTCTACATAAAGATGGCGTAGGCTATAAGAAGATTGCCAAGACCCTGAAACTGAGCTGCAGCACGGTGGCCAAGACTATACAGCGGTTTAACAGGACAGGTTCCACTCAGAACAGGCCTCGCCATGGTCGACCAAAGAAGTTGAGTGCACGTGCTCAGCGTCATATCCACAGGTTGTGTTTGGGAAATAGACGTATGAGTGCTGCCAGCATTGCTGCAGAGGTTGAAGGGGTGGGGGGTCAGCCTGTCAGTGCTCAGACCATACGCCGCACACTGCATCAAACTGGTCTGCATGGCTGTCGTCCCAGAAGGAAGCCTCTTCTAAAGATGATGCACAAGAAAGCCCGCAAACAGTTTGCTGAAGACAAGCAGACTAAGGTCATGGATTACATGGATTACTAGAACCATGTCCTGTGGTCTGATGAGACCAAGATAAACTTATTTGGTTCAGATGGTGTCAAGCGTGTGTGGTGGCAACCAGGTGAGGAGTACAAAGACAAGTGTGTCTTGCCTACAGTCAAGCATGGTGGTGGGAGTGTCATGGTCTGGGGCTGCATGAGTGTTGCTGGCACTGGGGAGTTACAGTTCATTGAGGGAACCATGAATGCCAACATGTGCAACATGAATGCCAACATGAATGCCAATATCCCTTCGGAGACTGGGCCACAGGGCAGTATTCCAACATGATAACGACCCCAAACACACCTCCAAGACGACCACTGCCTTGCTAAAGAAGCTGAGGGTACCTAAACCCTATTAAGCATCTGTGGTGCATCCTCAAACGGAAGGTGGAGGAGCGCAAGGTCTCTAACATCCACCAGCTCCGTGATGTCGTCATGGAGGAGTGGAAGAGGACTCCAGTGGCAACCTGTGAAGCTCTGGTGAACTCCATGGCCAAGAGGGTTAAGGTAGTGCTGGAAAATAATGGTGGCCACACAAAATATTAACACTTTGGGCCCAATTTGGACATTTTCACTTAGGGGTGTACTCATGTTTGTGGCCAGCGGTTTAGACATTAATGGCTGTGTGTTGAGTTATTTTGAGGGGACAGCAAATTTACACTGTTGTACAAGCTGTACACTCACTACTTTACATTGTAGCAAAGTGTCATTTCTTCAGTGTTGTCACATGAAAAGATTAAAATATTTACAAAAATGTGAGGGGTGTACTCACTTCTGTGAGATACTGTATTTTAAATTATTTTTGTCATTTCTGTAAAATGTTAAAAGTGTGTTGGATTTGTAAACAATAGCAGCCTGGATCTTTTGATGAATTTTGTGAGTGTTTAATGTTTTTATCATCACACTATCTTAAAATTATATGACCAAGTTTGCTCATATTAATATTTTAATGCAAGATCCACTCAAACATCTGATTGATTCAGCTGCGGGCGCCATCTCCTGGCGAGACGCGGGAATTCATTCAGTGCGCGACTCTCACAGTGCATTATGGGTATTCTCTAGCCGTTGAGCGTGCATCGGTTGTACACTCGTTATTGCGGTGCATTGTGGGATTGAATGAGCGCACTCAACATCGTCCACTATGGTTTCGGACACCACTACAAATGGCTGTCCCCTCAAATAGTGCCCTATTTAAGGGTATAGGGGGCGATTTCGGACACAGCCAGAGTTTCCCATCTCAGAGGTCAAGTTTTAACTCAGAGTTGGTTGAACCTCCTTATTGAAACGGGCCCCAGTTCAGCAAGCATCTATTTACACGACGTAAACAGCGGCATATAGGTCGCCGTCGCCTCACTCGAACAATATAGGTTATCACTTGGTCTCTTTGTAAAGAAATTTATGAGGAATTGTTTTCCCTTACTGTTTACTTTTTGCCTGATCTTAGCTTGAACGGCGGCGGCGGCGCGATTCGAAGATCACCACACTCCGGAGTCCGGCGCGTCCGCTCTCCCTCACAGCCATTTAGCGCTTCGCAACGTTCCTAGACAACCAATAAAATCATGCGAAATGCCTGCATGCTGTGCTTGTGGGAGGCGCCTACACAGACGTGAGCGAAAGCTTGTCAAACGAGCGAACAGAGAAATAGCGCAGACGCAGCGTATGCGCACAATTGTAAAATAATAATAATTAGAATAATAATTTCAGGATCGTCGAGGGCCCCTCACACGCCAGGGCCCTATGCACTCTGTCACCCTTTTCCCAAAGCCACTGGAAGGCAAGCCTTCAACCTTTAGCCAAAAAAGCGTAACGGTTAATGCTAACGCTCCGGCTCTGGCGGTACGCAGGGAAGGAGTTTTGAACGGCGGGCACTGATGTCACTGCCATTACACAATAGGCTGAGAGGTGCCGCACGTGATTAAGTTAGCCGTTACGCTTTCTCCAATGGTAAGAGATACAGACCCTCTCATCTCCCTATAATATACAATCTCTGCTTTTCCCCCCACTTACGACGCCCCTAAATATACTATATGAGTAAGTTTAAAGTGCTTTCTAGTGAGGTTCAGTTTTGTGGGCCGAAGAGCGCCCTCTGCTGTCAGCGCCTCATATGGCCACCGGAAGGAAATACAACGTGGTGTGTCCGGAAATACGCGGGGCAGATGGAAACTGCTAGTGGCGCGAAATCTCCGGTCATTCGTGGGTGAGTTTATATACTTTTAATTTGGCAGTTAGCATAATTTAACTGGTTGTTTACTATATATGTGGGCAGTTGCAGCAGCGTCCTGCCATGTGACATAATAAACTTCATCGTAAACTGTTTTAAATGGTGTTTCTAAATCTTGTATAAGTCATGGCTGCACATTCATATACAAGTATAAAGAAGGATGAAATAACTTTTCAGGACAAAGACGATATAAAGTGCAACAAAGGCAATAAAAAAGTGTGCAAAAAACAACCCGAGGTGTGCAATGACTAATTATGAGCTCATATTAATTTAGAAGTTAACATGGAATATTATTTAAAATAAAAATCACATTGTCAAAATTCAAGTCAGACTGTAGTACTATTCAAAATAAAATAAGGAAAGTGTATTAAAAAGAAAAAAGTTAAATGCTGACCAGTTACAGAGTCTAAAATACCCTGCACATTTATATACATTTCAACCTAGAACCTTGATGTTGGGGAAAAAAGTTTTTAATACAAAAAGTCCATGTTATCTATCAGATTTATTTGTGCGTTCTGTAACCGTACTATATATTTATCTACTATGTTTGCTTTATATTTGTCCATCATACTGTTTTGTGTAATAAATTGGTGTATTTGCATTTATTTATAATAGACTGTCAATCAAACATTTGTAAATGTCTTCACATTATTAAATGTCTTCACATTATTAATTGAGATAATTTGAATGTGTCTGTAGGTGAAGATGAGCAAACGCAGATCAGCCGCTCTCACTGAAGCCCAGTGCGTCTCTCTGGTCTGTCAAATGGTTTTTATATAGAGTTTTCTGATGATTCTGCCTCTACACATTTCTACAGTTTGTTGGTTTTTACTGGGTTGGTCGTGTCTGCAGGCTCAGAAGCTTCTGCGTGAGAGACTGTGTCACCAGAAGCTGCCAGATCAGCCTGCGGGTCTGGACTCACAGCACAAGTGTGTTCAGTTACACAATATCTGATCCTGTCTGCTGTAAATGTGTGTGTGTGTGGATTCTTACGCTATGTGTGTGTGTGTGTGTGTGTGTGTTCAGGCACTTGCTGGAGCTGTTGAGACGTACTGCTGTTCATGGAGAAAGTAACTCCGTCCTCATTGTTGGTCCACGAGGATCTGGCAAAACTATGGTACGAAATATCTGAGATTTAAGGCCCGTTCACACCAAGGATGATAATTATAACAACTATAACTATAAAGTTTTAATAATTGGGATGTCCAGACCACAACTGTAATGATAACGACAGAGCGGAACGATATCATTGGAATCACTTTCAGAACGATTTATTTTTTCAGCGGAATCAGAATCCATCCTGCTTTAAAAAGCTTGAGCATTTAAAGCGGCAGATGACAAAACTGCAGCGAGCTTATAATAAACGGAAACTTATCGTCCGCTGGTGGACGCTAATATAGTTATGGTTATAGTTATCATTCTTGGTGTGAACAAGCCTTTGCTCTCTCACTGATGACTGATTCATTTTTTCACACAGGGTCTCTTAAAGTCTTTTAGAGCAGGGGTTCCCAAAAAAATTCCTGGAACCTCCCCAACACTGCACATTTTGCATGTCTCCTTTGTCTGACACACCCATTTCAGGTCTTGGAGCAGGGATGGGCAAACTCGGTCCTGGAGGGCCACTGTCCTGCAGAGTTTAGCTGCAACCCTGATAAAACTCACCTGTATGTAATCCTGAATACCTTGATTAGCTGTTTCAGGTGTGTTTGATTAGGGTTGGAGCGAGGGAGCGAGGGTCTGTTCATATAAACTTCCCTCGTCCACTTTGCAAATTGGAACGCACTTCAGAATGGCGGCAGGGATTCCCCAGAGGAGAAGTACTTAGGGAAGTTCGCGAGTGCGTGTCTAAAACTGGAGTGGAACGTAGCCTTGAAGTCTCGACTAATGAGCTGATTATCTGGATCAGGTGTGTTTGATTAAGGAGACATGGAAAACATGCAGTGTTGGGGTGGCTCCAGGAATGTGTTTGGGAACCCCTATTTTAGAGTAATAGATAAAAAAAAATGAAAATTCTGTCATTATTTACTCACCCTATTTTCAAACATTTTTACATAAAACACAAAAGCAGAATTTTTTTTTTTTTTTTTTTTGAGAAACATCATGTAGCTCTTTTCAGTATAGCAACATTCATGTGTCAAGCTTCATTGAGGACAAAATAATTACATAATAATATTGAAATAATATTATAATTATTATGTAATATAATAATATTTTCATCTTATTATATAATAATTATAATAAGACTACAAATATTTCAGTGTCATCCTTACACAAAGCTTAAAAAAATAGTTACTATATTATAAAAAAAATACCCATGTGCTTACTTATCAAAATATCAAATTTTTACAAGTGTAGATTTTGGGAGAACTGCCCCTTTAAATCAGTCCAGATGTGAGACATTCAGCCGCCACCCCACCACAAATGCTTTAATGGGAAATCACATTTCAGACTTGATTGATTATTACATAATTAACCAAACTTAATATAAATGAACTCAGTCACTCATGTGTCTGCACTGCAGATAGTGATGTTATTCTTAATTATTTTTGTCTTCCTGTACAAATTATCAAAGCATTCTTAAATCACGATACATTTAATGGAGATGCAAAATGAGATGTTTTTAAATGCATCAAAATTAAGAGTTTATGCTTAAAACCAGAAAAAATATCCATTTTTGACTCCATTGGCTGATTTTTTTTAAAAATCCTTGTCAAGTAAATGTATCTTGACTTAGGATATTTGTACTGGAAAGCATTAAAAATACAGAGAATGAGCATGACTTTTTGCAGTGCTATGCAAAAGTTCAGTACAGTTCCTCACTTATGTAATGATTTTTAATAATAATAAAAAAAATTCTGCACTTTGTGTGTGTGTGTGTGTGTTGTGCAGCTGCTGGGTTGTGTCCTCAGAGAGCTCATGAGTCTGAAGGAAGTGCAGAAGAATGTCCTTCTGGTGGAGCTGAACGGTGAGTTGATGCACATCATTTTAGTGCCGTTTGTACCCTGTATTAAACCGTGACATGAGATGCTACAGCTGTATTGCATCTCAGAGTTGTTGTTATGGTGACAGCAATGGTTTTCTGAGCACAGGTCTTCTGCAGACAGACGACAAAATCGCTCTGAAAGAAATCACTCGTCAGCTGCACCTGGAGAACGTCGTAGGAGACAAAGTGTTTGTGAGTGTGATGCTGGAATAATTTACCTAAAAATAAACATTCTGTCATCATTTACTGAAATAGTGCAGTTTTTGTACTGAGAGGTTTTCTTGTGTTTTAGGGGAGTTTTGCAGAGAATCTGGCTTTTCTTTTGGAAGCACTCAAGAGAGGTGAGGCTTCATCACTGTTAAAATTACTGTTAGTTCTGGAATCGGATACTTGTTATAAAATTAAAATTCAGATTCCGTTTATCGATTCCTATGTGCCCATTTTAATGTGATTTTAAACCATTCAAGCACAAGAAGACACAAAAGAGAACTCAGTTCGGCACAGAAAGCTGCCTCTTAATAATGGACGGATACTCCATAGATAAATTTATTTTTAACGATAACTTATAAACCTTTAAAGTCAGCCCTACTGTGAGCTACAAGGTTAATCGATGGTATTTTCTTCTGTTGAAGCCATCAGCCTGCATTATTTTAACTTGGTTTTAAAATAATCAGGTTTAACAGTGGAATTTGTGGGGAAAAACCACATTACCCATGATGCTGTACAGAAAATTCCACCAATCAGAGTCAAAACAAGCAAAATGTGCCAAAAGAGCTTATCTTTGCCCACTCCCATGAAGCACCGCGAATGATGTATTCGAGTCAATCTCCTTGTGCTTTTAAAATACTTAAATATTTTAATATATATTCAAATTTTGAAGTAAACTTAAAATATATTGTTTTATTTATATAATGAGTAGTTTTATATTTCTCTATCATTTTTAATTCGATTATGCTGTTCGCAATGCTTCATGGGTTTGTAGTTCTGTCTGCAACAGAATGTTTTGCAAAAAGACACAATAAATGTTTATATCTAAATGTTTGACTAAATTATTTTTATCTAAATGGATAAGAAAAGAATTGAAATTGAAAGGCAGAATTGAAATCTCTAAAATTCAAATACCAACCCTAATCACAGTGTTATTTTAGTATTATTTATATACTGTTCTAATATTTATTCATATTTTGAATGTTATTATTTTTATATTTTCCGTTTTCATTTTCATTTTAGTTTTAGTAATTTTGTTATTTTTTTTAATTTTTATTATTATTATTTTTAATATTTCTAATTTTAAATTATTTTTATTTAAGTTTTGGTTTCAGTAATTTTAGTACTTCAACTTAAGCCTATTTTATTTCAGTAAGCTGTCAAAGCAACATTTTTACTTTTCCATTTAGTTTAAGTTTTTCATCCAATATTAATATTTTATTTCAGTGTACATTTTTAAGTAACAAAAATGTTATTTAACAGTTTTATTTTTAGTATAATATTGTTGTAATATACTGGCATAATTTGTTACATCTCAATAAACAAATTGTTAAAAAAAAAAATAAAAAAACAGTTTTATTTTTAGTTAACGATAACAACACTGCCGTGATGTCATCTGATTCTGTCTGTTTCGTGTCAGGTGACAAGAGCAGCAGTCGCCCTGTGCTGTTCGTGTTGGATGAGTTTGATCTGTTCGCTCATCACAAGAACCAGACGCTGCTCTATAACCTGCTGGATGTGTCTCAGTCTGCGCAGACGCCTGTCGCTGTGGTGGGACTCACCTGCAGACTGGTGCGTCTGCTCCAAAAACATCTACAGACATGAGGGCTGCAGTCAAAAACCTACTTACTATAATTTCATCTGTCAACTATTTTACTGTAATTTAATTTCATCATTATTTTAATTAAATTTTTAATGTTCTCATTTAGTTTAACATTCTAACTCTTGTCCAGTGCTCCCCTTTAAATAATGTACACTGCAAAAAATGATTTTCTTCCTCAGTAATTTTTTGTTTTTCAGTACAAATATCTAAACATTCTTAAATCAAGTTACATTTACTTGAGATGGAAAATTACCTTAGACATTAAGTCTGTACCAAAAAATGTATCAAAATTTATGCTTAAAATAAGAACAAATATCTGTAGTGGGGTTTAGAAAAATATTCTTGTTTTCCTTTTGAATTAGATTTATTTTTTTGACCCTATTGGCAGATTTTTTTTGTTTTGTTTTGTTTTAAGCATAATGCATTTTGATCAATTTTTTCAGAGAACAAGTCTTAAAGGGATAGTTCACCCAAAAATGAAAATTCTGTTATCATTTACTCCCCCTCAAGTTGTTCCAAACCTGTATAAATTTCTTTGTTCTGCTGAACACAAAGGAAGATATTTGGAAGAATGTTTGTAACCAAGCAGATCTTGCCCCGCACTGACTGCCATAGTATTTTTTTGTTCTTACTATGGTTTATAATTTATAAATTTATACAGGTTTGGAACAACTTGAGGGGGAGTAAATGATGATAGAATTTTTATTTTTTGGTGAACTATCCCTTTAATATCTTCAGTCATTTTGCTTCTCCAGTGAATGTATATTGATTTAAAGATTAGATATTTGTACTGAAAAACAAGACAAAAATGCTGTGGAAAAACATCCATTTTTGCTGTGTATTCTATACATTTCGTGCAAAAAAAATATTCAGGAATGAAAATGAAATGGAAAAAATGAAAAAAAAAAAAAAGGTTTCCAATATAATGTTGATAATATAAATGACAGATAAAAGGAAAAAAGTTTAACAGAAAACATTTGTAAAACATGGTTTAAAGTTTACTTTAGCCCGATAAAATGAAAGAAATAATGTGGCATTTGCTTTTTCAATAGAAATTGCTTTTTACTATTGCAACATCATCACTGGTTCTCCATGCACATGACAAAGACCCTATGAAATTTATTGTACACTATTGTTACACTATTTTCATTATTGATTTTTATTGATTGGTTGTTGTAGCCCTCATTATTCGGAACATTGACACATCAGGTGATATAATGAAACCACAGCTGATCATTCTCCTATCATTTATAGTTGAGTATTTGTGTGCATTACAGGATGTGCTGGAGCTGCTGGAGAAGCGAGTGAAGTCTCGATTCTCTCACAGGCAGATTCATCTGTTCAGCTCGCTCACGTTCAGTCAGTATGTGGATGTGGTTCGCGCTCAGCTCCGTTTGCCTCAGGACTTCCCAGATCCCAAATTCTCCAATGAGTGGAACCACAGCGTCACGGTATGGATTCAACAAGCATCTTTTGTTGTGTTCATTGAAAAAAGGCATACATTCTAGGGCTGGGCAAATTTCCTTCTGATGTTCATTCATGTTTATTTGGTGCTGTAACTAGTAGTAAAGAGGAAGAGATGATCGGTTAATTTATTGTTTGAAATTTATAATAAAATGAAACACAATATGAAAGCTGAGACTTTGTTTCATAACAAAACTAACAAAGCTTATTGTTATTATTGGATGGCAGGTGCTACTATAATGATTTGTTCACATCAACTGAAAACAGCACAGAATAAAAGATTGATTCTTGGGATTTAAGAATCAAAGAAATTGACATTTTACCCAGCCCTAATACATACTGTCAGTTTTTCTTACCTCATGTTCTCTGTTTTCCTGTAGAAATTATGTGAAGATAAGTCGGTTGAGGAGGTTTTGAAGAGAAACTTTAACTCCAGTAAAGATTTTCGCTCTCTGCATTCGCTGCTGGTATATTTAAATGAATTTATCTCTAATTCAGACCACAGTTGGAGATCTTGAATTGTTCACCTGTGCTTGTGTGTAAACGTGTGTTTGTATGTTGTAGTTTCTGGCTGTTAGTCGAGTGTCAGTCTCTCATTCGACTCCACGTGAGGCTGATCTGCTGGAAGCCAGTCGCTTGATTTCAGCTGATTCCAAAGCAAACGTTCTTCACGGTGAGAAATAGATTTTTACTGCAGTTTCAAGATTGTGACTTTTACATAATTCACCTCACCTCTAAAAGAGCTGCAGTAACACTCATCTCTAACTTTCTCAATTACCTTTTTTCCAGGTCTGTCTATTCTAGAGCTGTGCTTGATTATTGCCATGAAACATCTGAATGACACTTATGATGGAGAACCCTTCAATTTCCAGATGGTTCATAATGGTACAATGTCCTTCAGCACTCATGGAAGACCTTTTAAAATGGTGTTTTGCAGGCCTTTATGTGTTTAAATGTTCATTTTCAGCTCAAATGAATGTAATTCCCTCCCTCCCTCAGAGTTTAAGAAGTTCATTCAGAGGAAGTCTCACTCCATTCATAAGTTTGAGAAGCCCGTGGTGATGAAGGTCAGTTCGAGGGTTTAATCTCACATCAAATCTTCAGATGGTACAGAGGTTTCTGTCACCCTGTTTGCTGCTTTCTAGTGGTCAAACATTAATAACTTAGTGGTACTCTGTTCATATTGCGTACACGCAGGGCCTAAAAATAACACTCGACAAGCGCAAGTAAAAATTGATGTTGGCAACTACAGTGCCCTCCGTAAGTATTGGGACAGTAAAGACAAAATTGCTCTGTTAGCTGTGGTGTCAAGACATCTATAAATATGATTAAAAGGTTAATATGAGGCAGAAGTACAGAATGTCACATTTTAGAGTATAGAGTTTCATCCCTCTGCCTAATGTGAGCATAAGTATTGGGACGGTTTAACTTAAAGCAAATGTAAAAGTGTAAAAGCTAATATTTAGTTGTAAATATGGTTTCACACTTTGAAATGCTTTTCCAGGCCTTTAATACAGCCATTTTCAACGGTTGCTTGTTTTAGGGAGTTTCTGCCTTTAGTCTCCTCTTCAGCTGGTGAAATGCTTGTTCAATAGGATTTAAATCTGGAGACTTGGCCAATCTAAGATCCAAAATTTCTTTACCATGATAATCTCCTTGATTGAGTTTGCAGTACTAGTGTTTTGGGTCATTGTGCTGTTGCCATATGAAGCACTTCCCAGTGAGTCTGGTGGCATTTTCTTGAACACTGGGAGGCAAGATGCTTTTGTACACTTCTGAATTCATTTTTCTGCTGCCATCATTGAATAAGTCATCAATAAAGATGAGTGAGCCTGTTCCAGAGGCAGATATGCATGTCCATGACAT